>JALMGJ010000026.1:7353241-7671373 GCA_023362775.1 Charina bottae | reverse complement strand
CCAATCTGGGTTGAGGCAGAATGCCCCAGCTTCCATGCATCTGAAAAATATATCTATTTTTTTTTTCCTTTTTACCGAAATGCTGTCCTTTCCACGTTCCGGCTGAAAGTGCCAAGTGATGGAAATGTCATCTGAGATCCACTCGTTGGACCAGAAAGAGCAGGAGAGTTTAACTTTAGATCCCAGTGTGCCGTGGATCTCGTTAGCTGTGTAAACTTTGATGGCCAAAGTTGGAGACAGCACTACGAAAGAAGAGAGGGGAGGAAATAATTAATTGGTTGGTCCCTGATCTTTTTTCTAAGGCTTCTGCCCACATCCAAAAAGGGCAAGTCCTCTTAAAAGGATTAACCAGGTGAGTTTAGATTAACCCAAACTGTCCGTGTTGTTCAAACCCAACCCATTTTTTTAATGGACAGTTCAATATCATTCTGCTAACAAAGAGTGTTTGAGAATACAGGTAGTCCTCACTTAATGACCATTCATTTAGTGATGGTTCAGACTTACGACGGTGCTGAAAAAACCAACTTACAACCGGTGCTCACACTTATGACTGTCGCAGCATCCCCGCAGTCATGTGATCACGATTCGGGCTCTTGGCAGCCAGTTTACATTTATGACCAGTGGTCCTCAAAGTGAAGAGGAATGGAGAGAGAAAAGGAAATAATTCAAACCCAGACCACCACCACAGCCTTGAGAAATTTCTTAGGGAAGGCAACGATCAATAGGAGAAACTGTGGCCTTCTCTGCTGAAGAGCTAAAAATAACATCTTCAGTTGAGCTTTGCAAATAAATGTCAGGTATTCTGCTTCCAAAAGCATACGGTATGTGCCAGTGATAGTTAACACTTTCTGTGCAGAAAGCGTTTGCACATTCTTTGTGGGATTTGGAACGGGGGGGGGGGACTTGAAATTTGGAGCCTGGTTGGGCAAAACAGCTCCTACAAAGGGTTGTAGTGTGAGAAGGGACCTCCAAGGGTCATCTAGTCAGACCCTCTGCACCGTGTAGGAAAACCAATTAAACCATCCTTGAAAAGTGGCTGTCCAGACTCTTCTTTAAAAACTTCCACAGATGGTGAACCCACAACCTCTGGAGGAAGATTGTCCCACTGTCAGCCCACTCTTAACATCTTGTGTTTTATCTTTTAACGACTCGTGTATTTCTTCTCTTGTAAGCTTTTGTGAACGGGCGCGATGGCTCAGCGGGTAAGACGCCAGGCTTGTCGATCAGAAGGTTGCAAGTTTGGCGGTTCGAGACCCTAGCCCCGCATGACGGAGTGAGCTCCCGCACTCGCCCCAGCTCTTGCCAACCTAGCAATTCGAAAGCATGCAAATGCAAGTAGATCAATAGGTACCACTTCGGTGGGTAGGTAACAGCGTTCCACGCGCGTCATGCGGCCACATGACCGCGGAAGCGTCTTTGGACAGCGCTGGCTCTTCGGCTAACAAACGGAGATGAGCACCGGCCCCTAGAGTCGGACACGACTGTGCAGGGGAAACCTTAACTAACTAACTAACTAACTAACTAACTAACTAACCTTTTAAGCTTTTGTGAACCCCAAAGACATGATGTATAATCCTGAGAGAGGCGTGTTTACATGTACACACACACACTCCTGCTCATCAGGGGGGAAGGACAGTGTTAATTACCTACAGATAGTGACCATTTAAAAAAAAATTGTTGGAAGTGCGCTGGAGAGATGCCCAGGTATGACATATGGGTATAGTGACCTTTATTATAAAGGACAGTCCTTTATTTCAGGAAGCTGTCCTTTAGATTCATTTATTTTTCCCAAACTCACTTCGGTCCTTTCTTCTGATCATTTCACTTTGACTGTACCAACGGTATCACTGAATGCACAGCCTACTGTATGTGAAAAATAGGGAAATTGAACTTTTTCAAACAAATTGACATAGACTGTGATTTCAGGTATTTTTGTTAGAATATGCGTTTTGGTAAAGTTTTTCCTGGTTTGGCTCCTGACGTTTCCTTGGGAAAGCAACGTTATAAACATCAGCGATTACATTTTTGTATCCTGATGAACCGCTTTCAGATCAGCCCCATTTTCAGGTTAGTCCTTGATTTTTTTTCCCCCAAGAAAATATGATCACCGTACGTATGTTCAGGACAATCAATCCAGAGGTAGATGTCTGTGGGGCAACGAGCACGTGGTGGAAGAGGGAAAGGCCTCGTTATTCTGATGGGAAAATATGCAAGGCCCTTGGTCTTTGCAAATTTCTGCATCACCTCTGCCTTCTCACCCATCTGGGAAGTGGGTAAATGGTAAAGGTTCCCCCCGCACATTTGTGCAGTCGTGTCCGACTCTAGGGGCCGGTGCTCATCTCCGTTTGTTAGCCGAAGAGCCAGCGTTGTCCGAAGACACTTCCACGGTCATGTGACCGCATGACACACGCGGAACGCTGTTACCTTCCCACCGAAGTGGTACCTATTCATCTACTTGCATTTGCATGCTTTCGAATTGCTAGGTTGGCAAGAGCTGGGGCTGGTGCGGGAGCTCCCTCCGTCACGCGGAGCTAGGGATTCGAACCTCCGAACTTGCGATCTTCCGATCAATCGACAAGCCTGGCGTCTTACCCGCTGAGCCACCACGCCCCCTGGGAAGTGGGTAGTCCCTTCCATAAAACCCAGCTGTGGTCCTCAGCCGCTCCTGAAGCAGGCTGCAGAACATTGCTGAGTTTTCTAGAAGTTCTGACATTTGGAATCAAAAGAACTCTTTGTGAGGCAACACAATCCTCTCCTTTTCTCCCACCCTGGGCTGCAAATTCCAAACTGTTGGGGCAGTTTCGTGAGTGGGAAATTTCCCTCCTGCTTTTTTGCTGTATGGTGTTGGAAACTTCTCCCCCTTTCAACCCTCCCCTCCCCTCCTTTTCTTTTTCTTTTCTTTTTCTGCACAATGTTATGCAGACGTAGACAAAAAATGACAAACGCCAGCCTGGAACGGCTCTGTTCGGTTTGCGCGGCTGTCGTTGTTCAGATTGGTCCAGAAATGTCTGCCGAATTGGCAATCTGATGGGGGGGGGGAGCTCTTATTTCGAGAATCTATCTGCAATTTTGATTTTCCACCCGTATAAAAGGTATTGCATGGTCCTGCTTTCTCCTGTCGGATGGGAATGACAAGGGATTGCAAATTTGGGGGTTTAAGTGGTATGCAGATTGTGTCTTCTGATTTAGCCAGTGGGAGCTTTCCAATGCCCTCTCAGAAAACCAGAAGACTGGGTTTGTCCGAAACACAAAACTGTGTTTGCAAAGCATAACTGCTATATTTATAGATCAAGCTGTGCCCCAGTTAACAAACCATCTTCTGGTTTAAGGTGTCCTAAAGCTTCGGCAGGATTCCCGCACTCTGGCGAAGCACAAGATACGTCACCCATCTTTTTAGCTAATCTAGGTTCTTGTGCAAAGCCAGCTTTATTTATTTATTTATTTATTTATTTAATTAATTTTTTATCCCGCCTTTATTACTTTTATAAATAACTCAAGGCGGTGAATATACCTAATACTCCTTCCTCCTCCTATTTTCCCCACAACAACAACCCTGTGAGGTGAGTTGGGCTGAGAGACAGGGACTGGCCCAAGGTCACCCAGCCGGCTTTCATGCTTAAGGCGGGACTAGAACTCTCAGTCTCCTGGTTTGCCATTGGCTCCTTCCTAGGGCTGAGTGTGTGTGACTGGCCCAAGGTCACCCAGCTGGCTTTCGTGCTTAAGGCGGGACTAGAACTCTCAGTCTCCTGGTTTGCCATTGGCTCCTTCCTAGGGCTGAGAGACAGGGACTGGCCCAAGGTCACCCAGCCAACTTTCATGCCTAAGGCGGGACTAGAACTCACAGTCTCCTGGTTTCTAGCCCAGCACTTTAACCACTAGGCCAAACTGGCTTTGTTTGCACTTTAAGGAATAAGATAAGCCATGCAGAAGTGCTGCAAAGTTTTTAAACGTTGAGGTCTCTTTCCCAGGACTACATCTTGGCTCTGTCAATCGAATTTGGGGAAATCGCTGCTTCAGCAATCAACAAAGAAATTCCTTTATCTGCTTTAGCAAACAAGAATAAATTACACTGAGCAAGGGATTAGAAAAAATGTGGACAGCTTCTGGCGTTCCCCTATAGGTAAGGCAGTCTCGCATGGCTGTAAAGGGCCGGTGCAGCCTTTCCAAGCTGTGGATGGCTTAATCCCAGTTTATTGAATGGCTGACATGATGTCTCAAGCCAAACCCTGATTTGCCACAAACCCTTCAAGGTTTTTAACTGAGCTTTTTCTTAACCCTACTTTAGCAGTTGGGATTCCATGCAAAGAAGGTGCTCCATCTCGGAGCCCGACCTTTCAGCCTCCCTTAAAGATCAAGAAAGATTCTAGTCCTCATGGTTCTAAATGGAATAGAGCTAAAGATATGGATTCTTCCTGAAATATTCATCATACCCAACTTTGCACAGTTTCAAACTGAGGTTTTTTTTTTAATCAGTGTGGAGACACTGGGACTCTTTTTATGCAAGATATGCTGTTTCCTAAACTGCTCATCTTCCTTATGGTTTATGTGGTCACATCTGGAACGTCTCCTTCTGCAGACAAAGCAGAAAGAAGATGATTTGACTCAGAAAAGGGTCGATCAAATCATTTTTGCACGCTTAGCACATGGCTTTTTGCTCACCAAGGGATAGTAGAAGATTAAGCAGAAAGAATAACAAGTGTAGCAATAGGGATTTTAAAAAGGAGAGAGAGAAAAAAACTTTTAGCCCTCAGAGTTGGCAAGAGACAATTGTGGATGTCTGTGGCAATTGTAGAAAAGGGTTGAAAAGTCAGTAATGGTGTTTGATTAGCACTTTCTAACCTGTGCAAAAAAGGAGTTTGCTGTCAAATCAAACTCAAACAGATAGAGATGCCTATAACTTACAGCAATGGCAAAATAAAACTTCCTTCCTTCCTTCCTTCCTTCCTTCCTTCCTTCCTTCCTTCCTTCCTTCCTTCCTTCCTTCCTTTCTTTCTTTCTTTCTTTCTTTCTTTCTTTCATCAAACTTTACATGTAAGCAAACAGAGAGCATCTGTGGCTTGCTTGTTCATTTTTAAAGATTCCCACTTTCCTTCAGTTCAACAATCCAGCAATATCCGATGAGTGATAATTCGCCCAACCTGGGTGTATTAAAAAGGTTATGTGAAAACTGCCCTTCTAGATGAATCTAGATTTATTCTGCCCAACCGAACCCAGCCAGATTCTCTTGCGCAAAACACAGCAGCCTTCTTCTCTTGCTTGCCTCTAACATTCAGAGGTAGACTGCCTCTAAAGGTGGAGGCTCTCTTTTATATTACCATGCCTGATTTCTTAAATTATATTGTCTTTCTTGTGAGGTAGAGCATGACAGAAAACAGTAATTGACCCAATATCATCCTGGCTGAACAGAGATTTAAACCTGGTTCTTATGTGTCTCAGTTTAACATTCTGGTCCAAAGTTGGATATTCAGTGGCAATCCTTAATCCCTCGTCTGATTTCTTAAGTCCTTTGCAGAAATTGCCCACCCCTGATTTAAGTCATTACATTCCAGTTTTCACCCACTACTTATCTCTCATCTCCACCATTAAATTTCACCCTAATCTTTAAAACCAGATTGTTCCATCCTGAGGCTTGGAGTTCCACCGGCCGATTTTGGCACTGTGTGGAGAAATGTCTGTTCTTGCCCCCCTGTTACCGAGGATTTACAAGCTAACAGAACTCAGCGTGTTTGCTTCCTCTCACCCATTTTGGTAAGGAACAGCTGGATCAAACATTTCAGAGCTGATTTCAAAATGCACAATTCGTAAAACTCGATCCGTTTGCCCATCTTAAATAAAACCAGGAAATTACCCCGTTTGCATCGCTGCAGTCTATTTTCCAATGGTCCAATGCACTTCACTAGGAACACAGTAAAATAATTCCCCTCAGTCATTCAACATTTGGGATAGGATGGAAATGAAGTTGCATTATTTTAGATTGCATCGTGAGGATGTTCGGACATAAAAGGTACATTCCGAGAAATGAAGGAAGTTTGCCTCCTATACTGCATATCACCCGTTCCTAATTCCAAAACCCAGTCTCCAAATGGTGTCCCTTGATTGGGAACATCCCCTGCTCCAGAATACGATTTCTAGAATCCAAGAGCGAGAAGTCAAGGTTGAGATAAAGAGAGGGGTCAATTTAAACCACCCAGAGATTTATAAGATTTTTTAAAAATTCTCATTTATTTAACGACGTTGCTGCAATTAAGAAAACTTGGGGGGAGACAGATGTGTTGGGTTGAGGTTTGTAAGAATATAAATAAAAAAAAAGGTAAAGGTTCCCCCCGCACATTTGTGCAGTCGTGTCCGACTCTAGGGGCCGGTGCTCATCTCGTTTGTTAGCCGAAGAGCCAGCGTTGTCCGAAGACGCTTCCACGGTCATGTGGCTGGCATGATGCACGTGGAACGCTGTTACCTACCCACCGAAGTGGTACCTATTAATCTACTTGCATTTGCATGCTTTCGAATTGCTAGGTTGGCAAGAGCTGGAGCTAGTGCGGGAGCACACGCAGGGCTAGGGATTCGAACCTCCAAACTTGCAATCTTCCGATCGACAAGCCTGGCGTCTTACCCGCTGAGCCACCACGCCCCCCCAAAAAAGGATATAAATATAAATCAATAAATCATAACTAAATGTTGGGCAGAATAAATTAGAGATTCATCTAGAAGGGCGGTTTTCAGACAACCTTTCTAAAACATCCAGGATGGGTGATTTACCTAAATTTAAAAAGCAAAGGTTTTGGCAAGGCTGAAATCAGTCAATTGGCGGGCAAAGGAATACCCCAGTTTTTCAGCAGGGTCCCTTCATCATCCATTTTCAGGGTCAGTTCAACGGGATGGGGTGATCTAATTTAAATCTGATGAGATTTTGAATCCAGGACTGATTGAAGTCTATTTTCTCCTATGGGGACCACAGTATTAGGGAAAGCAAGAAAGAATTACACTTCCCTAAAGAAACACTGCGGGCTTCAATCCTATACGGGTTCATGCACATTGCACTAAGCCAAGAATCCTAATTCTTGGCTATGCTGTGGCTTAGTGCAATATATCAATTCAGGTTTGGAAGGATCAATTCTGAACCGAACAAACCAATCTTCTAATCTTCTGCTCTCCTAATTTCTTTCTTTTTTGCTTTGCTTCATCCCTTCCTTTCCCTTTCTCCTTTCTCCATTCTTTTCAACTGGTGGATAATAACAATTATCTTATTGTTGCTGTTCGGAGAAAGAGATTTTTTTGGGAATCCTGAATCAAAATAACAGCTATTTCTCAGCATGGACGTTCTCCTGCAAGCCGTATGTGGGTTTCTTCGCCCAGCAGAAATTGCAAAGAACGTAATTACTGTAAAAGATAAAGACGGAGGCAGACACGCTCCAGTAGGATTAGAGATATAGAAGCTTGGGCAGTTATAATTAGAGATAAATTTAATTTGTCAGGTCAAACGCGTGTCTCGTCAGACACAATTCTCCCTTCTCTTTCCCCAATACCCATATTAACTCCTCCGAAGATAATGGGAAGATATTTCAGAGCAATATAAAATATATTGCTTTGTTCTGCTAATATGCTTCTCGGCTGAATGGGAAGCAATTTAAAGTCCATCTTGCACTTTTTTTTTCTCAGTGGAGAGAGAAAGGTTAGAAGAATTATTTCAGAAGGGAAGAACTTTGCTGCGGCCCAAACAACAGAGCATTTAAAAGATTAAGTTAGTCCATGAAGTTTCAGGGCAGATGATGGTTCAACAGGTTCGCTCATCATACCAACCATGGTTTGTCCAGTTTGGGCTTAGCACAGTGGGGGAGCCCAGCCAAAGGTGGCTTTTCCCAACAAACCACGATTAAGCAAAGCACAGTCTGGGTGTTGTGTGAGCCCCATTCCTTAAGTTTTAAGGTGCGACAAGACACCGTTGTTTCTCAGACTGACAACAGAAACCATAGTTACTGTTTACTTATTAATTTAACCAAGGCACTATCAGTGCTTTCCCCTGCTTTAAATTAAATTAAAAGGTGTTTGGGATTATCACATTTTATTAAAAGGCAGAAGTTCAAGACATTTAACACTATTGGTTAGTCGGAAAAGGTGCCCCCGAATTCCTGATTTTTGGCTATCATAGACTGACACAGCTCTCCTCTAATGGTCCCTGTCCTTTAGAAATTCACTATGTCTTTTCCCCCACCAAACGTCCTTAAATTGGTCCCTCCCTTCTTCCCCTTAATTTTCCCACCATCCCAACAGAAGAAAGATTGCGAAGCAAACCTCAGCCTAGATTTTATTGAGGAGAAAGCTCAGATGCACCATTTTAGGAGAAAAGGGGACTGGATGAATGATAGGAGGATGTGAAGCTTTGAGATATAAATAGTCAACCATACAAAGAATTTATCCCCAGAATTTGCAGAGTTCCTAGCCCAGATTGTAGGACTGGAGAGAGACGACCAAGCCATTTCCTAGAATCCATTGCCTTTGCATCAGCCTGTGTTACCCATCCCCTTAACTAAACCACGATCCAAACCGTCATTAGCCAAACCATGCCAAGAAATCTGCAGAACAGGGCAGCAGATGAACACTAAAACGATATTTTCTGCAGAATGTACTTCGCTGATGAAACTCTCGGCCACATGGCGATGGCCCCTGCTTTAGACATCTTAATAACAACGAAAAAAAGGATTTAGCAAACTTGCAGAGGGCGGTATAACAACATAGCCTATGCTGCAGTTGCAGGTAGAGAAGTTGAACGTCGGACGCGGATAACAAAACAACAGAACGATGCTGTGGAAATAATATTAGGAATGCATGAAGTCTCAAGAGAAGAAGCTTGGGGAACAATCTACGCCCGGGGCAGAGCCTCCACCTTCAGAAGCAGTCTACCCCTAAATGACCCCCTGTCAGGAAAAAGCCGGAGAGATTTCACCCAGGGAAGGGAAAGTTGAGAGGAGACATCATCACACTTTTGACACATCTGGAATCGAAGATGGAGGCGACTGGTTCTCGACAGAGCAGACGTCTTGTACTTATGGGATTGGCCCAGAGGGTCTACAAGATCTTCCAAACTCTGAAATCTTTCCCTTGAGAACGCAACTTACCCATTGTGGACATCAGCACCGAAAACAGGAAGGGTTTGCCCCTTCCTCTGTTGGCTGGGATCCCCATGTCTGTCCTGGGTTACTGTCCAATTCCCAGCCACATGGAGGGGAAGTGCTTGTGGCAAAGCCTTCCGTGTGATGCCTGAGAGGGTGGCACCCTTGGCTTAAGAACTCGCCTGCCCCAAAGGATGCCATCTCTGCAGAAATCTGGAACCAATGAGAAGGTGGCGTTTGGCTTCGAGGGGAGCCAAGCAGTGGGGAGAAGAAAAGAGGGGGGAAGGAGGGGATGAAACCCCCCCCCAAGAGAACAAAACATAAAAGGCTGCATTTATGGTGGCTGTTGTTGGACTTGGATCAACGTGCCCTGCGGGCATAGCTGGGCAAAGAGGTGGCATTCTTTGCGAGCTGTGGGTGAGGGCACAGCTGCTGAAAAATGCGACTTTTCTCGCCTCCCGAAAGGGACAGCCTTCATCCAAGGCCAGGATCTCTCTGTGATTTGCTCTCTGTGCAACCGATCCGCTAAACCTTCAGTTAATTCTTCCCCTGCTTTCTGGGGATCCGTTTAAGATGAACCAATTGCTGGAACGTTAAATTCCTGTTGCATTCGGTCGTCTGATCGACGAACTTTTCGCTCTGCTGTTTTGCACATCGCCCAGACCTACCACTGCAAACGGACCCAGAATATTTATTGAGCCTCCTACAAATGGCATAACTAAATCCTCAGTACGTTTATCCATTTAAAAAAAATCCAATATTTGCATAAAGGTTTGGATATTACACTTACTTTGGTTGCAAACTTAAACAGATGATGTGGGAGTTTATTTATTCATCTGCTCCAGCCTTTATAATGTGCCAGTCCTAACAATCCTGAGCAAGTAAGCCCAAAATCCATACAGAACAAAATTAAAAATAAATAAAAGCAGTTAAAAGCAATCCTGTAATAACAAATACTCTCTAATTTGATACCCCAGAATTTTTTTTTTGGGGGGGGGGAAACATGGCCTTGATTGAACACAGTGGGACTTCCTTCTAAATACTGTTATTTTCATTTCCACAGCAAGAATATTTTCAATCCCAGGAGGATCCACAAGGCAGCTTAAAAAAAATGCTGAAATGAACTAGCCTAACATAGATAGCAAGCAATTAAGCATATTGCCTTTGATCAATAATGCCAGAGCATCAGAAGACAGAGCGAACATTTAGCTGATCAATATCCAACAGGCCACAAAAACGCTGGGCAATTACTATAATGCATCTCTATCAGAGGTGTGAAATTTTGCAGAGGAGGAATAAACTAAAAATGATAAATTCTGATCACAGAATTTTGGCAGGATTAATTGAGAAACACAAGTCTACAACTATCCCAGGCTTTCTTCCAGCTAGTGAGATACACAGTACTGTAAATTCAGTTTATTTCTGCTAAAAATGCCCTTTCTCTAGTCAATTTCACAAATAGGAAAAACTCATCGTAGTCAATTACATCGTCCCTTGTCCACAAGGCTCACAGAACAAAGTTCCGGAGCTGGATTTTCTCTGTTACGAAAATAGCACGGACCTTCTTTTGCAGAATTAAAAAGTACCATATTTTTGAAACACGTTGCAGGGAAACCACAACTGACCTGGGATTAAAAACAAGGATGCTAGACAAAACCGCTTGAGATATTGTTTGGCGTGTGCTGTAAGCGAGGCCCTTGTCACAGTGGTGAGATAAAACAGTTAACGCACAACAGAGAAGCTGTAGCTTTGGAAAAACCAGATTGTTCCCCCCACTGCCCCTTGCCCCTTCTTGCAGAACTTTTATAATGTTGCTCTGAGGCCACAATTACAGTACAATCTGAGTCCCAAGTTTCGGTAGGCGCCACACATTCCAGAAAACACAAAGGCATGTTTTGTGCTCTCGTTTAGCTTAGCTAAGTCAAAAGTGGGCTGTTGCAAGATATTGAGCTTGCAGACTGTTGCTCAGGAGCGTTAAGATAGCCCATCATCCGTGGGAAAGGAGGAGAGTAAAGCAGGGTTGATCAAATGCACGATTGAGCAAAGGGAATAGAGCCTCTCTGGCCGGGCATGGTGTACCTGTGAATTCCATCGTCCAGAAAGGAATACAGGGAGTCCTCGCTTAACAACCACTCATTTAGTGACGGTTCAGACTTACAACGGTGCTGAAAAAACCAACTTACGACCGGTCCTCACACTTAACGACCATCACAGCGTCCCTACGGTCACGTGATCACGATTTGGGTGCTTGGCAACCGGTTTCCATTTATGACCATCGCAGCATCCCGTGGTCACATGATTGCCATTTTTGACTTTCCCGGCCAGCTTCTGGCAAGCAAAATCAATGGGAAACCGTGTGATTTGCTTAATGACCACATGGTTCACTTAATGCCCATGGTGATTCACTGAACAACTGCCGCAAAAAAGGTCGTAAAATTGGGTCAGATTCGCTTAATGACCGCTTTGCTTAGCAACTGAAATTCGAGTCCCAATTGTGGTTGTTAAGCGAGGACTACCTGTATTCAGTGTGATTGTTAGAGACTTCTATCAGCTTTGGGAGTCGGTGCCTGGTCCAAATGTTGGAAAATCTTCAAGTATCAGATAATGCCATGGTTAGTTAATTAACATTTATTTGTTGTCAAAGACAAATATCCAGCAATACAATACAATACAATGCAATTAATTCAAGTAAGAGCAAAGCAAAGAAGCCGGAAATTTAAAAATTAATAAAAGGATTTTTGTCCTGATTAAATTTGCAGTCACAGGATGAAGCATAGAAGAATAATGCTACTGCGTGTATTCAAACTATCCGGAAAATAACCAAAGGTTATTAAAAGTCAGGGAATATGAATTAGCTTAGGGAAAGCAAATTAACAAGATTGCTGTGTAATTAATTGTCTCGCCACGACAGTGATTGCAAGAAATTTGGCAATCCTCCTAGAAATATTTCTTGAGCTATAAGGAAGCAAGTGATCTCCCTGTCTTATCTCGCATGACTGAGTCAGAAGAGGAGCTTTTTGACTTAGCCATGACCTGTTGATTGAACCACAGCTGGCTGAGTTCAGACGTTACAACTAGCCACAAATTACGGCTTATAAACCATGATGGTTGGGTTTATCATGCTACCAAGCGATCATGGTTTGGATGGTGAGTGAACCGAACCTCACTTGGGAGGGTGGAGAGATCCACATACTCTACTTCCTTTTGTACTTTCAGAGAAAAGGCAGAATATGAAAATGTAACGATATAAATAAATATGCTACCAATAATAATAATAATAATAATAATAATAATAATAATAATAATAATAATAATATAGAAGGTGTGTTACACATGATCAGAGAAATCCAGATCAGAATATACAGGCACAAGGTACCTGGTCAAAGGTACCCAGTAATCCAAACGTAAGAGCATTCTGCACATGCTCAGGGGTATTCTAATAAGATGCCACAATGTACGCACTCTGTGCATGTTCACATCTGCTGTTGTCACGCTGTGAAAGCACTCTGCACATGCTCAGCAGGAGATGGCTGCAGAGGGATACGTGGTGCGCAGTGTCATGGGGGGGCGCCCTTCCAAGCTGGCAGGTTGATCCCCGGTTGTTTCGGGCTACATCCCCCGTCACCGGCTGGGAGTTATGGGGACTGTAGTCCCCAGCCTCTGGAGGGCAGGCGCAGCCGCCTCCGCTCCCCCGCCCAGCCTCCTTTTCCCGAGGGCTCCAAGCGCACGTGGTGAAACAGAGAACCCTAACTTCCGCCCTTCTCTGCCTCCGGCGACGGAAGTCGGGCGGCGGCGTGACCAGGCGCTAACTTCCGTCCCGCCGCGGCGGAAAGAGCGTCTCCTGGGCAAGATGGCGGCTTCTATCTTGAGGTGACCGGAGGCGGGCGGAGAAAGGGGGCGCCGCGGTGGGCTTGGCTCGTGTGGAAGGGCTTCGGTTCCCCTGATTTGAGAAACACGCGTGCTTGGGCGGGCCCTCCCGGAAAGGGAGGACCCTGCGCTCCCGGGAGCAGCGGGGAGACATCATCGGCGCCCCAACCGCAGGGGCGGATTCACTCGCACACGAAGATACGTGTTTGCCCCCCTCCCGACCCCCTGCGTGTTCTTAAGCCGTCCTTTCCCTCCCCACTGGCGTTGGACTGCAGACCCCATCATCCCCGGCCTGCAGGGGTGACCAGCCTCCCAAGCGGACACTCTCGAGACGGGCTGGACTACACCTCCCATGTAAGCCAGGGATGATGGGGACTGTAACCCGACCCTTCCAGAGCGCGCCCGAGAGTGATTTAAATCTGTCTGCAGAGCGAGGGGTGTACACGTGTCTGTGTGCACGTCTGAGTGCCTCGTAGACATAGAACACCCGTTGGTATTCCTGGTATTAACAGTGTGTCTGAGCACCGGTCCCTCCAATCTCGGTGGACTCGTTTGAAATAAATCTGGGTCTAACCCAGAGCTTTCCTATGGGGAATCAGAGCCAGGGTAGGGAAAGTGTCGGACTATGACTGTGGAGGCCCGGGTTCAAGTCCTCCCTCAGCCATACGCCTGAATGAATTTGAGCCCCTTGCGCTTCCTCAACCCAGCCTACCTGGCAGGGTTGTTGTCCGGGGGGGGGGGAATAGGGGGAAAGAATGCTGTAGACCAGTAGTTCTCAAACTGTGGCCTGGAGGTCCTCGAGACCCTTTCAGGGGGTCTCCATTTTAATTTCTAATCCACTACGTATCAATAGGTGTTACCCACCTAAACCAAAGCTCTTGGGGTCCTCCATCGTTTTTAAGAATGTAAAGGGGTCCTGAGACCACAGTGTTTGAGAACCGCTGCTGCAAGTGGTGCCTGGAGCTCCTGAACGAACGGTGGGATGGAAATCCAGTAAAATAACTCCTGATGCCAAGCACATGTGTACAAAAATCCTGCTGACTTCAGTGCCACACCTGCTTTTGCATTCATACAGGTAGTCCTCGCTTAACGATTACAATTGAGACCAGAGTTTTGGTTGCTAAGCGAAGCGGTCATTAAGCAAATCTGACCCGATTTTACCACCTTTTTTGCGTTGGCCATTAAGTGAATCGCCGTGGTTGTTAAGCGAGCCACGTGGTTGTTAAGCGAATCACACTGTTCCGCATTGATTTTGCTTGCCAGAAGCCAGCCGGGAAGGTCGAAAATGGCGATCACATGACCATGGGGCGCTGCAACGGTCATATATGTGAACCGGTTGCAAGTGCCCAAATCATGATCACGTGACCGTGGGGATGCTGCGACAATCATGAGAGCTGGTCATAAGTTGTTTTTTTCAACACCGTTGTAAGTCCGAACCGTCACTAAACGAATGGTTGCTAAGCGAGGACTACCTGTAACTTTATTAGAGGAGGATACGGCTTTGGGGTTGATTTTTCCTCCTGTTTGCCTTTGTCCCGTATTTGCCAACTGACCCTTTTTCCTGCCTCGTTTCATCTGCGATACACATTTCGCCAGCCTGCCTTTCCTCCTTGGAAAGATCCGGAGTGAGAAAGGCAGGGAGGGGACAGGGCTTGGAAACTGATGTGCGCCTTCTTTGTTCTCTGACCCTTATTCTTGCTCCAGTGTCCTCGGATGAAGTAGATTCCAACCCACATCTCTATACTTTCGGAGCTGTTGTGGGTCTGCCTTTCTCTTCCCTTCTCCCTCCCTCCCTCGCTTTCTTGTTGCACCACCTTTGAATGTCAGCCCCACAACGGCTCTTGGCGAACTCCATCCAGAATAGGTCTCATAGTCTCTAGATGCGAGCCTGTGTGTGCCGGTAATAATCGTAAAAAAATAAATAAATCATTTACCCCTTGCAGGTAACCAGTTTACAACAGGCGTGCAAAGTTCACTGAGCCATGACAATCTATCTCAGGCGTAGCTAACACCATTACTGAAGCATAAAAGGAAAGCAAAATTTCTTTCGGGGTCCTCCTTTTCCCTTGCAGGCTTCAGACTCCTGAAGATTGAAGGTTTTTTTTACTATGTAGACCTGATAATAAAAACAAACAAAAAGAATTGCATAGAAGAGTTTGCTGCCATGTTGGAACCCACTGGACTCCCCTAGAGTTAAGTGGCCAATAAATTCAAATAAATAATAATAATAATAATGCTGGATTTATTTGCAGGGTGCTCAGTTGCAGCCTCCAGACCGGCAGCTAATACCCCCTGTCCCAATTTAGAATTGGCATTCATGAAAAGTAGCATCGTCCAAAACCATGCACACAGACCACAGCTGGGTTTGCAAATTGGGTTAAACCATGGTTTGTTCGGGAAGCCAGAGCGGCTGGGCTTATACACGGCACTAAGTCTTAAACATAGAAGCACAGACATTGCAGATAAAATGGCTGAGTTTGTAACACACTAACCCATAACTAAATAAATCATGTTATACCACAGTACTGCGGGAGGGAGGGGAGCTGGGTCCATGCATTGAGTTTCCTTAAACCATAATTGGCTTGTTCAGTGTGCCAAATGATTGTTTGGAAGTGGTGAGGAATATAACTTCAGTTGTCTGGAATTCATGTGATTCTAGTTTCTTCTTATCTCCAATCTTCTCTTGGCTGAAATTTCTATTGCTGGTTGCATTCAGACATTATGTGGAGTCCGTGGTGCTCTCTGAGCCTTGTTGTTTTCTTGCAGACGTTTCATTGCCAGGCTAGGCAACATCTTCAGTGCGAAAAGGGAGTGGGACTTGCTCTCTGTTTATATAACCTGGCTTGTAGCCCTGAAGATGTTGCCTAGTCTGGCAATGAAACGTCTGCAAGAAAACAACAAGGCTCAGAGAGCACCAAGGACTCCACAGTTCAACCCTGAGCTACAAATATTCTCTTCAGTTGGTTCAGACATTATGTTAAACCCTCATTTAGCATTACCAAATGAATCTGGCTTCCTTCCACATTCACAGGCTCCCTCTTTTTTCTTCTCCTACACAATCTCAAGGCCTTTTGGAAATTTCTGCTCCCTCTTTGGTGGCATACATCTCAGAGCAGTGTTTCTCAACCTCGGCAACTTGAAGGTGGGTGGACTTCAATTCCCAGAATTCCCCAGCCAGTTATACAGTTATACTGGCTGGGGAATCCTGGGAGTTGAAGTCCACCCATCTTCAAGTTGCCAAGGTTGAGAAACACTTTCTTAGAGCATCCCCTGAACCTTAAAGAAGATCAAGGAATAAGCAGTGATTTGATACAGGCCTGCTTTCCATGACCGAGCCACGGCACATCGATTCCGTGGGCCGGCCTTGCGCAACACGGTGTCCTCCAAATGATTTGCACTTCAACTCCCAGAATCCCTAGCCCACGCAAAGCATCAAGAAGGTTCCAAGTTGGGGAAGGGTTAGGGGTAAAAATGGCGGGTGGCTGCAGTCCAAAGCTTCATTCAAAAGTGTTGTGACTGCCCACTGGAGCAGCAAAGTTATGAGCAAGGAAGATCTCTCTACCCATCACACCCCTTCTATGAGGCTGCCTTGCTCTCAAACTTCCATATATGCCTCCTCCCGGTTCAGAAAAGCAACTTACTCCTAACCCTGCGAGGTAGGCTGATATACTAAGAAGAACAAACACCTGGCTGTAAATTGAGTGCATCCTGTGCTCTTGGCCTTTTTAGGTTAGCAAGCCGCCGCTGCCTGTGTGCCCGCCTCAGCCCGGGATTCTCCATGCGACAGTAAGTGTCTAATGCTATTGAAAAAGGTGATCAGTTATAAATTCCTTAAGCCTTTGCAAAGGTTTTCTCCCTTGCCTGCCTGTCTGTCCTTTCATTCTGCCCTAACGCTAATTGAAAGAGCTTTAACGCTGTAGGAAACATTTCAGCAGCTTCTTGTAAGTATTTGTGAGTCCCCAGATCAAATTGTGTTGCCCCGGATCCACACACCCGCTTTCCTTTTTTATTAAACCGTTTAGACAGGGTTTTTTTTTTTAATAACCAGGAGCCATGGCTAGCCAAAACTCGAAACTGCCTGTGTTGCATCAAGATATAGAAAGAAGGATGGACAAGAAGCTGGTTCTAAATCCACCCTCTCCTCTGAAGCGTGCCATTTTAAAGAAAAATTAAGCATTCTTTTAGGGGGGGAAATGTCAGCGTGGCTCTTAATATCTGGATGCCGCAGGGGCTGTGGATTTTAATTAAGTGTCTGTGTACAGGGTCAACCAAAACTCAGGCCCCATAGGCTAATCACAATATGCTTTAGTAATTAATTTTTATTTTTCAGAGAAAATGTTACCATACGTAGGAATGTTCAAAGGAGTCAGGAAGGATTTAGAAGAAAATGGCAACCAATTTGAACATTTAATGTAATTTGTATAATAAATTGTCTATGGGGCCTGATTTCTCTCTATATATATATACTGTATATAGATAGATACAAGGTTGAAGTGTCTTTACGTAACTAAACCAATCATGTTAGGCCATAATATTATGGGGTAGGCAGGATTCATGCAGTGTGCTATCTTGAACCATAACATGGTTGTTAAATATTGACTTGGGGTGTTGTGTGCACTCAGCCCGTGACTGTTTAGAGGTGGAGGGAGGTCAGCTGAAGCAAATGTGCCTTTGGGAAAATCCTCTGGGGACCCAGTGCTGAAAGTGTGGCTTGTAAATCTTAAAAGAAATACAGATAAATCTACTACCCTGTGACTAGCCATTATTGGGGTGTTTGGGGCCTACCTCCTAACATGTTCTCGATGGTTCTGTTCCAGCGTGCTCCCCATGGCGACGACAGCGAAGGAAGAAATGGCCCAGTTTTGGGAAAAAAACACCCAATCAAATCGTCCGTTGTCCCCTCATCTCACCATTTACGAGTAAGACACATCTTATCCGAGTGGGGAAGGAAGCCGAAGGGCCTTTAATTGAGATCTACTGCCTTTCATAATGTCCTGAATTGCATTTCTTCCCTGCTATTCTCCCACGGATGTTATACCTGTGAGGCAGGCTAGGTTGAAATGTCCTACCCTCCCCCCTGGCCACCCACGACGCTGAATTTCCTACATTCTTTTTGTATTCTCCGTTGTGGCGCTCGCACACATGGAAAAAATTTCCCCATAAATCATCCGTGTTTTTTTTTTTTGTTTTGTTCTTTTTCCTGTTTCACACAAAAAGTCTACAAGGGGTTTCCAGTCAGCAATAAATGTAGATACACTTAGTCCTCGTTTAAGTACCACAATTGGGACTGGAATTTTGGTTGCTAAGCGAAGTGGTCATTAAGCGAATCCAACCCGATTCTATGATCAATCCATTAATCGAGGTGAAATTCGCTTCCTGGTCAGTCTGGAAGGGGGAATTTGTGGCACGTCGGACTGATGGGCAAAAGGTTTTCCGTAGACCTCGTGTTGAACCATAACAGTCACCAGCCAACCGTGAGGGATGCGGTTTGTCCAGTGATATCTGGAATACCTCACTTTGCCTGCTCCCGGGGGGGGGGGGGGGGAATTGAAACCCCATTTGGACAGTTGACCCAAATTGGACAGACTGATTGGGACACGCCAGCCCCCAGGGAGCCCTGATTTCTGTTGAGACTTGGTCAGCAGCTTTTGCCATGTACAGCAAAGCTCATAATGTCGGTTACTTTCTCTTTAAGCCCTTGGCTTGTCTGCCCATCGAGGATTTTTGCCCACGTGGTTCCTTTCATTCCTCAGCCTCCTCCACAGATTCCACCGTTCCTTCTCTTTCTCCTCTGGTGGGATTCCTTGAATAATTTGGAGTGGGGACATTAAAAGGCCTGGAACAGTTTGCCCTCTCCTGGCCCAAGCTTAGCACGTTCTCCCACCTTTCTTTGTGTGCCTTTTTCCTGAAACCTGTCTCTCGCCGCTTTTCATGGCTGCATACAAGCCTTCTCCAGAGAGGGAACATTCACTTAGGCCAGCCTTTCTCAACTTCTTGACCCTGGAGGAACCCTTGAAATATTTCTCAGGCCTCGGAGAACCCCTGCACATTCAGGCTCAAATGGAGGCCGGACGTTACAAAACTATTCTGTGCGTTTCATGGGCAGGCCTGTCTAGATGCATTACCAGCGTTCTTAAACTGAAAATAAAGAATAAACTGGCCTCTTTAATAGGAAGTTGCCCGAACTTGAAATGATTTTTTAAACCCCTGATGTAGGCAGAACCAAGAGCAGGAAATAATGTGTTTCCAGTATGAATATTCACTGAGCTAATTTTCACCCAATGAATCAAGAACAGCCAAGCCAGATTGCGTTAGCAACATGCCCACGCTGGTTCTTCGAGAAGATTCTGAATGTTTTCTGCATGTTTTGATGTTTGATAAACCTGTTTACCTTGAGAGCAGGGAAGAACTGGGGTTGACAAGTTAGAAACTAGGGTGGCCATGCCAACTTAGCAGCTCAGATTTCTTCATGGTCATCTAGTTCCTATGACTGCCAGCAGAATCTGCTGGCTTCAGAATTTTCCCGTTGGTGACACAAATCCAAGCTTCCACTTGCACAGAGCATTAGAAAAGTAGATGGATGAAACCATAGCATCATTCCGTCTAGAGCAGTGTTTCTCAGCCGTGGCGACTTTAAGATGGGTGGACTTCAACTCCCAGAATTCCCCAGCCAGCATGGCTGGCTGGGGAATTCTGGGAGTTGAAGTCCACCCATCTTAAAGTCGCCACGGTTGAGAAACACTGCTCTAAAGCATCCTCATTCCCAACCTGGGCTTCCTCCAGATGTGGGCTTCATTCCCAGAAAATTCTGGGAATGGAGCCCACATCTGGAAGAAGCCCACAACGGCGGTTCAGTTATAGCTATGTTGCAGACAGGGAATAAACTTTGAAGCAGGGCGAAGAGATGTCAGCACTGCATTTCCTGTGGGTCAGCTCTCAACAGCTTCTCCCTTTCTTTTTAGATGGTCCCTGCCAATGTCGATGTCCATCATTCACCGTGGAACTGGAGTGGGAATGAGTTTGGGTGCGTCCCGGTTTCCTTTGTCCTCTCAATCTTTGGCCTTGATTTGCAAGCAACCTTTCAAATGGGGGGAAGAAATATTCCAGGCCCTACAGCTCTCCAAAATTCTGCTTGGCGGGCCCACCAATGAAGGATCCTGGGCTTTCTCGCTTGGAAATAACATTTTGGGAAGGAACGGAGAGCTGATTTTGAGAATAGGGAAGGGAGGAGTGAGCTGTTAAGAGGCGACTTGCCGAAATGATTCCACAGTCCTGAGAAGCAGAAAAAAACGTGAGAAAGAAATTCAAAGTATCTTTCACAATTTTGAATTGAAAAGAAATTCAAAATTCCCGTCTTGATTTGGTTTAGTAAGATGGGACAGGGAGAAGCTTAAACAGGGGTCAAGATTCTGTTGTTCTGCCTTGCTGCCATAAAAAGTATTTCTGCAGTCCTTACCGTGCCTGCTTTGTGAACAGAAATACCTGGTCTTTAAATAGAACGCTTGATCCCAAATGATGCTCAGCATGGAAATGGACCTTTTCCCAGTTCCTCCGCCATTCCAAATCTGAATGCACGGATGGTGACCTTTCTAAGCATGGCTTGAAAGCTTGAAGTGGGTTCCGGGTCGACAGGCCAATTTCTGATTATTTATTTCATCTGTTGAGCTGCTTCTGAGAAATAGCTTAGAGCCTAAAAGCTTTAATAAAGGCATTAATTGAATCGTATGCGAGAGTAACCATCAGGAGAACTGGTTAATGTTCACGTGTTCCTGCTGGATGTGTTTCCCCACCAGGAGTGTCCCTCTTCGCCATAAGCGCATTGGTTGTTCCTGGACAGTTTCCTGACTACCTGGAGTTTGTCAAGTCGCTCAGCCTGGGGCCCGCTCTGATTTATTCTGCAAAATTTGCTTTGGCTCTACCCTTAACCTACCACACCTGGAATGGGATTCGGCATCTGGTAAGTAGCCTTCTGGGCAGCCGATACTACTAGTAATATATCAGCCTCGCGGGGCAAACCAGAGAAGAAACATGACCAGATGAGCTAATTCTACTTTATGATAAAGCTACATTGACAGAATCCTGCAAGTCTGAAAGTAGAAATCTCCCCTGTCTCCTTTACAGCCTGAGAAACTAGGGAGGGTCCCTTCTGAGCCTCTTTCTCCACCCATTATGCAGCTGAGGGCTATGCCCTCTCTTATCTGACCGATCCCTAGGCAGTGTCTCTTTGCCTGACTCCCAAGGTCTTTCCCACATATCATTGCATAATACTAATCATAGTAATAATAATTGTTGTTTATAGCTGGAAATTCTGACCCTGGGGCTCACTGCTACATTGTTTAAGCTGGGGGCCCCTCAGGATTAGAGTAATTTGTTGGGGATCATCTTCCCCCAAGTGGGCAAGGCCAGGAGAACATTTAGAACATACACATTTAATTTATAGTTGCATTGAATTGGAAGTTGACTAGTTAAATACAGTTGAAGCGATTGTTTTTCTAGATCAGTGTTTCTCAACCTTGGCAACTTTAAGATGTGTGGACTTCAACTCCCAGAATTCCAAGGCTGGCTGGGGAATTCTGGGAGTTGAAGTCCACACATCTTAAAGTTGTCAAGGTTGAGAAACACTGTTCTAGATCAGAGCTTTCCAAACTGTGTGTCGCGACACAAAAGTGTGTCGCCACACACAGTCTGGTGTGTCGCCACACAACCCAGAAGCGCTGATCATCATCAGCGCTTCCAGGTTTTCCCGCGGCGACACATCAACTGCAGCGCGCAGAACCCGAAACAGCAGCAGCGCTTCTGGGGTTTTGCGCACTGCTGCACTTCCGGGTTTTCCCGCGGTGACACACCAACGCCGGTTGGTGTGTCGCCGTGGGAAAAACTTTGGAAAGCCCTGTTCTAGATGTTGTTTCCTTTTGCTACATTAGCTATTTGGTGGCTGGTTTTAGGGAGAGTCTATGTTAGAGGCTGCATGTGGCCAGAAACCTACAATTCTCTGCCCGTGTATTAAACCAGGGGTACCCAACCTTTTTGGCACGAGGGACCGGTTTCGTGGAAGACAATTTTTCCACGGACTGGGGGGGCGGGGTTTGCAGGCGGGAGCCAATCGTGCGGACAGGGGGCGGGGTTTGCAGGCAGGAGCCAATTGCGCGGACCGGGGGGCGGGATTCGAAGACCGGCATGGCGACCCGGTTCCTAACAGGCCATGGACTGGTACCGGTCCGTGGCCCGGGGGTTGGGGACCCCTGTATTAAACCATGATTTAATGCTTCCTTCACAAGGGGAGCCAGTATGGCAAGTATGCTGAACATGGTCAGGTTCTAGTTCACCCTTAGCTAGTCACTCTCTTTCAGCCCAACCTACCTCACCGGGTTGTTGTTGTGGGAGAAAATGGGAAGAGGGGACACTGTGTATGCCTTTTTATGTTCCTGAAAAGCAGGATATAAAGCTAGAAAATAAATAAGGAAGTGCCCACATTGTATACACTTAGCCTTCTCTTGTGAACAGCAGAGGGGAGGAATAACCCCGAAGCTGTTTGCTTGTTACTTGTAAACCAGGAATTCATAGAGTTTTCTTATTCTTCCCCATTTACCTCCCAGTGTCATTCTTGACTGGAGCGGTTTTACAAAGATTGCAAATAAATATATTGTGATACAGAATACACTCTACCTGGCTAGACGAACAAGAATGCAGTTGGGGTTTGGATGGAAGCTAAACAGAGCTGCGGTTCTCTATGTTAAAGGGAATTATTGGAGGCCTTGAGGCCCAGTTCACACCTCCTGCAAAATACCAGTGTGTGTGTGTGCAGAGTCTCCTCAATCCCACCTCATTTTTTCACCAATTCAGTGCCACCCTGAAGCGGAGCACCGAAAGGCGATAACCCTTCTTTCTTTGTCCCCAGGACGAAGGGTTCAAAGGTATACCGCCTCTGAGCAGGGAGGTTTTCACAGCCTTTGATCCGTCTCTCTCTCTCAAACGATGCCTACTCCATTTTGAAACCTCCATCTGTCACTCTTTTCATGGCGGATTCGTGAGGATGCCATCTTTCTAAGATTTCCCAGTTGGGTTTTATTTTTTGCATCAGAGGCTACTGTCAGGTTACCATCCGGCTCCCCATGCTGTGACGTCACCCTCGTCTCCCTCTTTTGCAGGCCTGGGACATGGGCAAAGGCTTCAAGATACCCCAGGTTTACCAGTCTGGAGTCCTCGTCCTCATCCTGACGGTTCTGTCTTCCCTGGGGATCGCAGCTATGTGAAGACAGGCGGTGGCGACTCTCCCCTTGCCTCGCTCCCCAACTTCCCCACTTTGCATCCTTCGAGCCCCGAGAAGTTGGCTCAATCAGGACGTCTGGAGCGTTTGCCCAGTTTGTCGATTAGAGAAATAATTGAGTGAGGGAAAAGGGCCGGGGTCAACGGACCCCGCATCATCACACGGTTGTATTCTGAAAGGAGACCGTTCTGTTTGGCTCCTTGTAGAGCTTTCTAATTTTTTTTCCCCTTCCCGTTGAGATCTGCCAAAATTTTGCCAGAGGGACTCTGGGGACCCATCCCTAGCCGAGGCCTAAAATCACACCAGCACCAGACTCGAGAATGGCGAAACGTGGATGGGCTGAGAAACTGACGTTCTCCCCCCCGCCCCCCCAGGGCTGCGTGAACCGTTTGCTTTCCTTGTCTTGGCCCTCTCCTTTCCCAGAACAATCCCTTTCTTTGTCCCCAGCGGGGAGAGAAGAACTCCAGGGCAGCGTGCAAGT
This sequence comes from Charina bottae, assembly GCA_023362775.1. Taxonomy (NCBI): domain Eukaryota; kingdom Metazoa; phylum Chordata; class Lepidosauria; order Squamata; family Charinaidae; genus Charina; species Charina bottae. Next base: position 7,647,651 of record JALMGJ010000026.1, on the reverse strand, counting down.
CTGCGTGGGCCTGCCCCTTTTCAAAAGGACAACGCTGTTCATTGAAAGCAGGCTGGCACTAAGAGTCACACAGCAGAATTGGCCACCTCCAGCCTGGCTGGATGCTTTTCCCAAGTGGGCCTACGGCTCGGCGGCTGGAGGCGTGCTGAAACGCTGCACGGTTTTCTTTGTCCAGTTAGCCACCCTGTGCAAAACTGCCCAGGAGAAAGGAAGTGGCAATCCCTTGCATTAGGCTTTGGGGAGACAGCCTTTCTGGCCCCACTAAATTCACCATTGCAGCCGTTTGCTTTTGAGCCAAGAGAAAGGAGAGACGTAGGGCCTTCCTGAATGTAGAGCCATTTCTGTAAATACATGTGCTTATATTTTACTTTTCCTCTCATGAACGATTAGAGACTAACAGATCCCTTCCTGGAATTAAGTTTCTTCTTTCCTCTTCTGGGTTTGGACCTGATGAGGTTCTTCCTGTTAATAAAAAATTGGGGGGAAAAAACTTGTCTGCTGTCTTCTGTGGGGCAGGCAACAGGGATGGGGGGCTTTGTTTTTTGAAATCTTTTAACTTTGGCTCACGATCGGAATGGGCCAATTCGGCCCATCCTCAGCCAGCACCTTCCAAACATGGATTTCAGTTCCCTTTCTTTTCTGTGGCAACCCTAAATGTCACCTAGGGAGTTACGTCACGGTGAAAAGTTTCGACTTGTAGCCACCTTCTCCAATCGGGGGGTCTCCCAGGTATGTCAGCTTCAGTTCCCACAATTTCCCAGCTGGCCTGGCCACTGCTGAGATTCTGGGTGGTACAGGCTGCCCTGCAGGGGTATAGACTTCAACTCCCAGAATTCCCCAGCCGGCATGGCCACTGCTGGGAATTCTGGGAGCTGAAGACTGTCCTTCAGGTATATGGACTTCTGTTGCCAGAATTTCGTAGCTGGCTTGGTTGTTGCTGGGAGTTCTGGAGTAAATCTGAAGTAAAGTGGTTGCTTGCTTGATAGTGCTGTCAGTACCTCAAACCAGATTAAAATGTTGAGCAGAGAAACGCAGATTCCCCCCCCCCCCCAGCTAGGCAGTAACTCCCTTTCAAATTGTAAAAACAGAATTTTTAGTGGGGGAAGGAGGAGAATTAATGGTTCCTCTCTTCCTGCAATGTAATTGATTATGTGCCCTCAATAGATAGATTTTTTTCCTATCCCTAGGTGAGATTTTTCCCCAACCTTCAATCCTTCCGAAAGCCTTTTTTAAAACCCTTTTGATGATCACAATGCGCAAGATACTTCTTTGGGAATACAAGCTGATGCTTTCTCTTCTGTTCAGCAATTACGTGTCCTCGCTGCTGGCGTGCGGCTCGTTCTGTACGCCTCCCCACTAGTAGGCAATTGTTCTGCGTCTGTTTTTAAATCATCCAATCTTTGGTAGGTGTGCTGTGCGTTAACAAGGCTGGAAGGCTTGCAGCTGCTAAAATTGATTCCCTTGCTATTCAGAAAATTAATTGGGTTGTCTCTGCCTCCCCATGGTCCCCCAACCACACACAGTTTTGCTAAAAAGTTGTCTTTTTTTTTTTTAAATATCACGGGTGCTGCTCATCTCTGCCTGTCTTCAACTTCTGTAGCTTACTGCTTTTTGTAATAAAATCCTGCACGTTGCCCTTTAAAGAGGGGAGACACCCCACCAGAGCCATGAAATACCTAAAATTATTAGGTATTTTTAGAGCCTAAAATTATCTATCTATCTATCTATCTATCTATCTATCTATCTATCTATCTATCTATCTATCTCTATCTCTATCTCTATCTCTATCTCTATCTCTATCTCTATCTCTATCTCTATCTCTATCTATCTATCTATCTATCTATCTATCTATCTATCTATCTAATTTATCACCGCCCAACTCCCCCAAGGGGGACTCTGGGTGGTTTACCTCCTCGGATGAGCAGCAACACGATTCAACGATGCTTGCTCCCCATTCCAATATCAATGCTTTTTTAGGAGAATTTACTGGGGCTGGGAAATACAAGGGAGCATTTCAGAATGTCACAAACGGAAAGCAGATGATGTTTTAGCATCCGGTGTATCGGGGGGAAAGGCCACGTAGCCCGCCAGGCTTGCGTTCTGGAGAAAAGAGGTTCAAACGATGCAGAAAGACCCTGCCTTAATGAACTCACTCATAAAGGAGAATTTAGCTTATTTAATTTCCAAGCTGTGTTCCTTAATATTTAACCTGATACGTGAAACTCTGCCCGAATCTTGCATTCCTGGCCGTGCTGTGCTGTTAGGGCCTTGAAAGCATCATACGGAGGAGGTAAAATTCCCATCCTGGATTGACGGATCGCATGATGGATGCTCATTTGGGACAATTCCTCCATTATCTGGCCAATAAACCAGCTAGTGGGAATCACAGGTCTTGATAAACCACCAGGATAACACCGGAGAGAGGCTAGATTTGAAAATTGGAGACAGGAAAAGACAGTAAATACTTCTCTGTTGTTACCTACAAAGCTGCATGGATTATGAAGTCACCAGGAGCTGACTTTAAACAGGTGAATTGCCCCCCTACTATCCCCTCTACCCACACCTGATTTCTCTATCCCCTTTTTCTCCAGTGCCTAATTTACAGACACCAGGGTTCCAGCTTTTTCCTTATTTCTGAAAAACCCAGACAGAAACTCTAGGAAGCCCCAAGAGCATTCTCGGAAAGCGAGGTGGTGCCGAAGCTGGTACTTTGCATTAAAGTAATTTGTAGTGAGATGGACGGTGTGTAAATTTAATAATAATATAAATAAATAAAAAATAACGCTTGCCAGCTCAACTCGGAGACTCTCTCTGTTTTAGCCACACGGCCTGCGTGTTGCGACCAAGGTGGTCTAAATAGGGTCCTGTGTCAAACCACAGTTGGGTCCATGGGATCAGCAGCAGATAAGCTCGACTCTTATCTTAAATAATGCTCAAGATACGTAGTTGGATAGGCTGACCATACATCCCATTTTGAACGGGACAGTCCCATTTTTTAAGCATTTTTCAGCTGCCCCGTTGTTTTGATGAAAATCTCAATTTTGTCCCGTTTTTTAAACCCGCCGGGAATGGCGCAGGAGGATCCGAGCAGGAGCTGCCGATTGGAGGCAGCCCGGAAGAGGAAGCTCTCCCGCCTATCAGTGCACGGCAAAGGAGGGCGGGGTTTGCAGGCGGGAGCCAATCGCACGGACCGGGGGCAGGGTTTGCAGGCGGGAGCCAATCGCACGGACCAGGGGCAGGGTTTGCAGGCGGGAGCCAATCGCACGGACCGGGGGCAGGGTTTGCAGGCGGGAGCCAATCGCACGGACCGGGGGCAGGGTTTGCAGGCAGGAGCCAATCGCACAGACGGGGCGGGGACCCCTGTCTTTTTCATGAATACGGAATATTACATAAGACCCTGTCCCATTTTGCCATCCCAATGTCCCGTTTTTGTCTCAAGGAAATATGGTCAGCCTATAGTTGGAACTATGGGGCGTGGTGGCTCAGCGGGTAAGACGCCAGGCTTGTTGATCGGAAGATTGCAAGTTCGGAGGTTCGAATCCCTAGCCCTGCGTGCGGAGTGAGCTCCTGCACTAGCTCCAGCTCTTGCCAACCTAGCAATTCGAAAGCATGCAAATGCAAGTAGATGAATAGGTACCACTTCGGTGGGTAGGTAACAGCGTTCCGCGCGTGTCATGCGGCCACATGACCGTGGAAGCGTCTTCGGACAACGCTGGCTCTTTGGCTAACAAACGGAGATGAGCACCGGCCCCTAGAGTCGGACACGACTGCACAAATGTGCGGGGGGTACCTTTACCTTTTTATAGTTGGAACTCCTGAGATTATATCGGAGGCAACATTTCAACCCTAGCTTAAATCAAGACAGACACACACACACACCGGGAAAACAACAACAACAACAAATTAAATGACTGATTAGCTTTATTATCATGAAAACACCCCTTCAGTGTTAACAGCACCCTTCTGTTGTTCAGCCGCCCCTGCGGTTTTTGGTTTCGTTGGAACGTGGCAGTGTGTCGGTGTCCCACGGATGGCTGGCCCCAACCATCTTCCTATTTCCTGGGGCTGCAAGTAGGTGAACGATGCACGGAAGTCACGCATGGGGAAGTTCAGACCTTTGTCGGCTCAGCAGAAGAGGCTTCTAGCCAAGAGGCTTGGGTGCAAGTGGAAAAGAGACTTTTGGAACAGAGGGGAGGTGGGGATGAATGAAAGAAAAGAGGAAAAAACAGAGAAAAAGGCTTTACAGACCGGGTGCATTCTCTTTTAACTATTGGTAATATATATATTTTTTAATCTGGCCTTCCGCGAAGGTTTAAGTGGAGGAAAGGGGTCTGGCTTCGTTCCTCTCGGCTGCCGTCTTCTGAACCTCCAAGCCTTGTCTGCTTTTCGTGAGTGGCCGGCCGGAGGGCAACACTTCGGGCGAACGGGCACACCGAGGATTGACCTCCAGAGACCCTGGACGGCAGGGAGTCAAAAGCTCAGGGGTGCCACTGCCCTTGGATCGTCCTTCCCGGGACCTGGGCCGACTGGACGGAGGGGCCTCTGCGGAGATCGTCCTCCTGGGGGTGGGGTCCCGTGAGCTGGGGCGGCTTGGCGTGGGCAACTGGGGGCTGGCATCCTTCAGACGCACGTCCATGCAGCCCGGTTGGCGGGAGAGCGGGAATTTGTCGCTGAATTTCTCCTTCGGGGACTTGGTCCCCAGCTCGGGGGCCTCCTGGGCATCTGGCCCCCTGTTGTCTTTCAGTCGGAGGTCCATGCTGCCAGGCTGGCGGGAGAGAGGGCCACTGAGCGTGGTGGCTCCTCGGGACCGGACCACGTCTCGAGCCGGCATCTTCCCTGCTGAGACGGGATGCTCAGACTGCTTGCAGGCGGGCCGGCCGGGTTTGGGAATGCGCTCCTTCGTCACGGGCACGGAGGGCTGCAGGGTGAAAGAGAACCGCTAGCCTTGGCAACTTCAAGATGGGTGGACTTCAACTCCCAGGATTCCCCAGCCAGCAAGGCTGCAGGCAAAGGAAACAGCCGTTAGGGAAAAGACTGGCTGGGGAATTCTGGGAATTGAAGTCCACCCATCTTAAAAGTTGTCAAGGTTGGGAAACACTGCCCTAATTTATAGTTCGCACATTAGGGACCAGACTTTTGTTATCTTAATCACAGCAGACAAACCACAACAGGCAGCTCTCTGAACAAGCTGCAACCTCTCTTCGTTCAACCTTTCACACAGCATCCCCTTCCATTTTCTACTCCTCCTCCAAGCCTCAAATGCCGTACCTCCCATCATCCCCTGCCGCTGCCCGTCTTCTAAAGTTAAAAAATATATATATATTCCGCTCCTTTCGCCATTTCTGGCCGAGAACTCAAACCGCGCTTCATCGAAAGGCGCTGTGATTTGAAGATGCTCCCCAATCTTCCCCGCAGCCCTTTTTCAAATACTTTTGACTGATGCGGCCCGCGTGGTCCCGCCTCCCAGCTCAAATGTGGGAACTGGGTACCCCACGGTGTGTTTTGAACAATGGGAAATTAAAGCTCTGCCGATGTGCCATTACCTTGCCGAAGATCTCCGGGCACAGTCCGTTGCACGCGTGGCTCAAGGCCGCCGATTTATTCATCCATTGGGTGAGCCGGGCAGCTGCGTCAATAGAACGGGAAGTGAGGGAGACTTTGGCTGGTGGGATTTTCAGTGGCATATCCCAAGTGCTCAAGTAAGTTCCCCAGGGGGACCCCTACGGGAAAGCGAGAAATCTCTCTTTTGCAGCTGCTCAACACAGCACGAAAAGCTGTGCCCGGTTTCCACGGCGGCGTTGAGAGTGCAGCTTTGGAGAAGCACACAACTTTAATATCTGCAGGAAGTCCTCCTGCCTTAGAAAGCTACAGGGGTGGAGGAGGAGGGGAGATTTTCAAGGCGTCCACACGGGGCCCATCTTTTAGCTTTCTTCTCTACCCCAGCGTTCCCTTGTTTTTGTCCGTGGGAATTTATTTATTTGCTTGCTTATCCAAATTGATCGGAAAAGCACCCCCCCCCCTCTGGGTGCTTTACATTGAAAAAAAGCCAAACCAATACAAGTACAGGTAGTCCTCGACTTACAACCACAATTGGGACCAGAATTTTCATTGTAAGTCGTTGTGGTCGTAAGTTGAGTCACCACGTGACTGGACCCGATTTTACAATCGTTTTTACGACCATTTTTACGGCGGTCGCTAAGCTTCCCCTATGGGCGTTTTTTGCCAGAAAACGGCAAAAACGTTGCAAAATGCAAATCACGTGACCGTGGGACGCTGCAACCAGCTGTAAATGCGAGCTGGTTGCCAAGCGCCTGAAATGCGATCATGTGACTGTGGGGGGGCTGCAACATTTTGCAACGCTCAGAAGTGCTTTGCAGGCCATAAAGCACCCATTCTGAGGCGGTTGTAAATTCGGACTGTTGTTAAATGAACAGTCGTAAGTCAAGGACTACCTGTAAGTAGTCCTCATTTAGCAACCATTTGCAGTTACAATGGGGATGAAAAAGTATCTTTGCGACCAATCCTCGCATTGACAACCTTTGCAGGTCTGTAAAGAAAAGGAAAGTGGAAGGAAGATCATAAAATCATGATGTTTCACTAGGGACTGCTTCGCTTAATGACCAAGTTGCCGGTCCCCATTGTGGTCACTAAACAAGGACTGCTTGTAACAAAGAAACAAATTGCAAGTGTCCAGAAAGACTGTATAAAACAGATCCCACCAAATAAAATCTTGCAGGGGATCACCCATCAGTTTGCCCCAAGGACTGGGAAAACTGCAACGTTTGTGGAGCAGGGATCGGCTTTACATGATTCTGGATGGGGTCGAACTAAAGGCGGTGGTTTAAAAAAATGCTAGCCATCGTTCCTGTTCACCTCAATTAGTTTGGCAATTTTGTGGTTGGTGGGCTGTGTGAACCCAACTTGGTTGCTTAGGGCAACCTAGAACAGGTGTCTCGTGGGAACCCAGCCATAGGTTTAACATATCAGGTTATCTATATACTACTAAAACTCTTGTGTCTGTTTGTTTGTAACCTTTAACAAGGCAAAACGGTGCATCGTGGTCCAACCATTTTTGAACCAATGGGCTAACTTACAGAATGCGTCCAAAATCCAGGCCCCATGACTCCCGTGGAATTGAAATTTGGCCAATTTTATAAAACATTTTATGACCTAAAAATTATTATACATTTTAATGACACAATACGAAAGGTCATAAAGCATTCCCTGTGGTCAACTCCTGATGTTTGACTGGGCTGTACAGTTCAGTAGGAAGGATACGGGCTATTTTCAAGGCAGATGCATCTCTGAGTATCTCCCTGAATTTTTAAGAACTTTTCCAGTGAAGGCAGGACATTACAAGCTCTGTCATCGTCGAAGCCGTTGAGGAATCTGGTAAGGAAATATCTCTGAAACGATGACCCAACGGGTCAAGGGTTGTCTAGTTATTTTATTTTATTTTATTCATATCTTTTAATGATTATAATGATATTATATATTTATTTCACTTTCATTGGGATTTGTTTTGTATTTTAACTCCGGTTTCATTGTATTACCGCCCAGAGGTCCCCCTTTGGGGGAAGATGGGCGGTAATATAAATGAAATGAATAAATAAATAAATTATTATTTATATTTACATTATTATTATTATATTATGAATCCATAATATGGTTCATTCACCTGGGCCCAGCATGTCTCATGAACTGTGCTTGATAAACCTGGGTTTAGAGTGTTGTACGAACCGAGCTGTGGCCTGGATTAATTCTGTAACCAGCCAAAGCCATGAGAAACCAGGCTGTCAGTTTAGGGCATTATTTCTCAACCTTGGCCACTTTAAGATGGGTGGACTTCAACTCCCAGAATTCCCCAGCCAGCCATGCTGGCTGGGGAATTCTGGGAGTTGAAGTCCACCCATCTTAAAGTGGCCAAGGTTGAGAAACACTGGTTTAGGGGATATAATCCCTGTTGGAAAAGAAGAAAATCCTCACCTTAGAGTGTGGGATCGAAGGTAGCAAGTGACCCCTGTCATTGGCTACAAATTGGGTAAAACCTTCCCGGGCAGAAGGACGCTGATGGGAGAAAAACGAGGGTGAGTGGAAGAAAAGTGGAGACAGCATAAAAAATAAAATAAAGTAATAAAAAAATGAAATTGAAATGAACAGAACAGAACAGAACAATGCAAAATGCAAAATGCATTGGCAGATTACAGGCCTGCCTGGCACTGCAAGATGTCTAAGACACTTCTGATAATTTTATGCCCACGATATCAGCACAGCCGACTCCTGCTTTTTCTGTTTCTTTGGCCTACATTTTTTTAAAAAATCAAAATTCAATCGCAAATTAGACTTAATCTGCGCAAAATTGATGTTTTCCCCATTCCATTTCTAACCGGCAGATTCCTCATTAGCAAGGAGCCAGGAGCAAAGCCCAGTGGGAAACAATCCCATCTGAGCCATCAACCCTTCCAAATGGGGCAGGCGAGAACCACATCCGGTTTTTAAAAAAGCATCAAACATTTTGTCTAAAAGTATAAAACGGTTAAAACTTGCAGTCCTGCAAGACACAGTTCCCGAAGTGGAACCAAAGGCAAACCGCAGACATTTAAGCAAATGACGGAGCCCAGCCCCTAAATTCAAGGAAGGGCTAAAATTGAGATGAAGATCACCAAGAAAAAAAGAGGAAATTTAGGATTTCAGTCCATTTTGAAGGTCCGCTGATATTCTCAGGGTGTTTCTTGCCCAGGGTTACCTGAATCAGCATTCCCACAATTTTCTGAGTCCGCAGGACATGCGAAACCCCAACAGAAACCCTACGGGGCCGTGTTCTCACAACCCAGGTTGATCACATCAGGGCTGGCTAGTCGGGATGCTGTGTGAACCTGCCTCCCTCCCCCGTCTTAAAGGGGGCTCTGATTTTTGACTTCCAAGTGACTCACCGCCTTAATGACTTTGGGAAGACTCCAGCTTTGCAAATTCCGAGGATTGTATGCATCTTCATACTGGAAAACCAAGTTGGGAAGGGGGGAATGAAATATATAAGGTTGGAAAATGGGGGAACGGCAAAACAAGGCGAAAATGGGGCAAATTGGGGCAGAAGGCGTTGGGAAAAAGGGGGGGTAGATGCAGCAGACAACGAACAATTCTTTATTACGGTCATAGACCAGCATAAGATGCAGCAGGAAAAGGGTCTTCCCGCCCCACCATGCGCCTCCAAGGGGTTGCGGTGCATGGGGCTTGTAGTCCTAAGCATCTCTCCTCCCCGCCTGCACCTCCAACGCCTCCCAACCCCTTATGGGAGTTGTAGTCCAACACATCTGGAGGGCGCATGGGGTGGAGAGGATCGGCCCCCCTCCTAACCTTGGACTCCCCCCACCATGCATTTAAAATTCCCTCTTGGAAAAAACGGGGGGGGATATGGGGGGTCTGTCGCCCCTACCCCCGTTTCTCACCTGCCCCGAGCTGAAATGCGTTGCCATCGCGGCGTTTCCCAGTTTTGTTTGGGCCGTCTCCTAGCAACGGCGGGCGTGGCTAGCTGAGAACAAAGGAGCGGTTCCAGCCAATGGGAGGGTGGGAAGATAAGCCACGCCCCTTCCTCCGCGTCTGCCCGTGGGGGCGTCTCCTTCGCCTTCGAAAGAGGCTAGTCCGTGTGGTTCAACTTCGCGTCCTCGCTGAGGCCTGGCAACTTGGTTTTGTCGTTGAAAACGAAACTCGTGGGGGGGGGGGAGTTGAAAGTTGTAGTCACGCCAGGCAGGGGCTCGGAGCTGGCTTACGTCCAGGTTTGCCATTTAAAAGTTTGCTTTTAAATACTGTATTTTTTTTTTTTTTTTTAGTGAACGGATCCTGTTGGCCGAAAGGTTTAAAGTTTAAATGCAGGTTTAAAGATGCATTAGCTGGGATGGCTTTCAGGGGGTGGTGATGGTGAGGTTTTGCCTTAAATTTAAAGGCGAAATTTTAATTTTAATTTTTATTTAATTTAATTTTTATTTGTTTTTTGTTTTTATGTTGTTTTTTATTTTCTTTTTCTTTTTCAACTCGCCCCTGTAGGATACGTCTCTTTCTGCTTCTTGTTCCAGATGGTTGCCAGTTGGTTGCCAGATGTTGTGAGAACTGGCTTCCCCCATCACTCTGCTCCCTGTTTGGAGACCTCCCCACTTCTGTTTCCAGCCATCTTCCCCACCCCACGGTGAGCCTTAAAGGACGCGCTTTTATCCGTCCCCACAGACGTCTGCTGGCCGTAATTAAATTGTATTTATAGCAAGGAGGATGAGTTAAGCTGCAGGGATAATTAAAAGCTGCCCGGCGCCCTCTGGGGCCTGTGATTGCCTGCCTGCTTTGATGAGACAGGTAGGGCTGCAAACCCCCGCAGAGCCACTAGGGGGCAGCGCGATGGCACGGAAAACGCTGCCACCTACTGGCCGCTTGGATTTTGGCAGCCCAGATGATGTTGCCTTTGTGGGAGGTTGTGTGGATCCAGAATTGGCCTTTACAGCCACCTACGGATCCACTGTTAAGATTTTACCCCTGGAAGACAATCTTACTCGGCTACGAGTGATTGCCAAGAAGAAGAAGAAACCTTGCAAGGGGGACTGTAGCTTGAATCATGTCAACTGGATTTCTATTTTCTCAGTGGAAACGTTTCGCTCCTTATCCAAGGAGCTTCTTCAGTCTTGCAAGGGGGAGAATTTCTACGCTCTGGCCCTTTCGTTGCTTCAGGTTTCTGCTTGTAATAAAACCATCCATCCATCCATCCAAATACCTTTGGATAGAAATGCTGAATGTTAATCTGGGGTTTAAAACTGCTTTGGGGGCTTTCTGTACATAAAAGAGGTATAAACTCTCACTTAAAATAAAACAGGGACAACTGAGCTTGCAATAGATGCCAAATTGAGCTGATATGTTTCCTAGGCCCCTTCCTTCCTTCCTTCCTTCCTTCCTTCCTTCCTTCCTTCCTTCCTTCCTTCCTTCCTTCCTTCCTTCCTTTTCTCCTCTTTTTTTCTTACCTTTTCCTTCCTTCCTCTCTCCCCCCTCCCTCCCTCCCTCCCTTCCTTCCTTCCTTCCTTCCTTCCTTCCTTCCTTCCTTCCTTCCTTCCTTCCTTCTGTTCCTTCCTTCTGTTCCTTCCTTCCTTCCTTCCTTCCTTCCTTCATTCATTCATTCATTCATTCATTCATTCCTTTCTCTTTTTTCCTTCCTTCCTTCCTCAGGCCAATACCCCCGTCCCTCCCCCAATCGGTCTTGCTGGAAACACCCCCTACTGTAATTTAGGAGCCCCCCGAAAGGAGAAAGAGAGCCTCCGTGTTCGGGACACAGGTGTGATGCTCAACCACAGCTGGAAAGGGGGAGAGCGTAACTGGGCCCATCACGCTGGGCTGGTGGGTCCTGTTGGGGGGGGATGCCGGAGCAGAGCGGGGGGGGGTCCCTCCTGGACGGGAAGCCGTCCCAGCCCCAGCCCATCTCCGCTGGGGGGCCTGTTCTGCAGCGGTGGGTCGCTGCTGCCCCTCCCGGCCGGCAGAGGGACGACAGGGGAGGAGAGAGTGACGGGGGAGGATGAGTCACCGCATGCAAATGCCCGGCCAATGGCCATCCGAAGAGCCAGCTGGGCCGAGGGAAATGAACGGGGGCGAGAGAACCCCCCATTTTTGCCCCCAAATTGCCACGCAGGAGATGCTGAGGCAGCCCAGCCGAAGCCAGGAGCTGGGCCGAACTGACCAGCCGATCCTAAAGACGCGGCTGAGTCCCCCACCGGATGCAGCTCCTTGCAGCACAGCCGTGCTCCCCGATACCTGAAGGGCCCCCCGCAAGAGAGCCTCGGGGGCCGTCCGGCCAGGGAAGGTATCGCTTCTCGGCCTTTTGGCTAAGATCAAGTGTAGTATCTGTTCTTATCAGTTTAATATCTGATACGTCCTCTATTTGAGGACTACATATTAAATGGATTTTTGAAACTGGGAGATGGAATAGGGGCTTGCTCCGTCCACTCCAAGCATCGGCCTGGTATTGCAGTACCTCCGGGAACGGTGCACCTCCCCTTGGGGGGAATCTGGCTGGTTCAAAAAACAGACTAAATGGGAAACTCCTTGTGGCTAAGGGTGATCCTTTTCTTAGGGGTCTGGCAACAGCCCCTTCCATCCTGCCTCTCCTCATGAGGGTGCTCTGCTGGCACCCATTTGCACTGGGTGCAGATAAATAAATGGCAGGTTTATATGTTTTATGTTTTCCTTTCTTTTCCATCTCTCTCTGTCCTTTATTTTCTATTTTTCTTTTTCACACTTTACTATTTTTTTCTTTTATTTGGATATATTTATATATATTTATATTTATATATATTATTTTTATATATATACACATATATTTAAATATATATATTTATTTTTATATATTTTAATTAATTATATTACATTATATATATTACAATTAATTTAAATTTAATTAAATTAATATAATTAAATATATTTAAATATATATATATATATATTTAGATATATTGTCTAGGTAAACTCTTTTAATAAAAGCTACTTTTTTAAAAATAAAAGTGCAATGAAGAGAGGGCTGTTTGCTAGGCCATCTTCTCTTTCTGCTTTGGCTCCTTAGCTCCTCCTCTGTCTTCCTTTCCCCTCCCTCAAGAAAATGGCAGCTGCAGCCTTTGCAAAAGTCTCCCGGGTGAAAAGAGCTTCCGTCGGGCGGCGGATCCTGGTCCAGGCGACCCCTGCAGCGTTTACCCCTTTTTCAGCATGGACAGGTGGAGAGAGGAGCAGATTTATTTTATTTTTCGGGGGTGCCGGGCTGAGATGAGGGAAGCTCTCCGGCTTAAAACGAAGCATTGCAGCTTACAAAATCAAACCTGGATCCGCTGAATCCAAAGCCGGATGCTAAACTTGTCAAGATGTTCTGAGCCCAGGGACACAAATTGGGGAAGGCGCTGGTGGATTGTGCTTTTCCAAGGCAAAACTCCACCCTCCTTTCCCCCTCCTTGTTTCTGCAGCATAGTTTTGAAAAAGTGGGTTTTTGAGCAGAGGTGGGTCGAAGGTTCAGCGGGAAGGAGTCAGTCAGGGAAGACTAGCGTCAGCCAGTTCTCGCCCCCGAATCTTTCTGATGGTTTCTGCACCATTTGATCATCAGAAATGCTCAGCTGGTGACTTTTTTTGCTTTGTATCTTGGTGTCCTTCAGTGGAGCTTGGTTTCAGACGCATGCGTTTAGCGTCAAGGCGATGGAAGCAAAATTGTATTTTATCCCTGAAGGTGTAGTAGGGCATTTCATTAAGTTTCAAAAGCAGAACAAGATTTGGTGGGTGTGCATGTGCTTTTAAGAGGTGAGAAACGAAAAATAAATATCATTTAAAACAAAGCCAGAGCCGGAAGGGAAGGGTTAGAGCAGTGTTTCTCAACCTTGGCCGCTTTCAGAGGTGCGGACTTCAACTCCCAGATTTCCCCAGCCAGCATCTGAAAGTAGCCAAGGTTGAGAAACACTGGGTTAGATCTCTAACATGCTGGTTTTATGCATCAGAACTGAATGGAAAATGTTGGTTTGTCCAAAAGCGAAGGGTGTGTGTGTTAATATTTATTTATTTGTTAGATTTATATCCTGCCCCTCATACACCCGCTCAAGATGGGGGGACGTAGCACTCCATCCTCCCATTTATCCCCACAACAACACCCCTGTGAGGTGGGTCGGACCTCCTAAACACCACCTCAGGAGCTTCTGCAACCAAGAGAAGGACTTCGGCAGGATCTGGGTCTCCTACTTCCAATCCAACTTCTTATTTTCGAGCTGGGTTTCTGGCTTTTTAGAAATCACCTCTCCTTGGGTCTACTGTTGTGGAGCTCCAATTCCCATCCTCCCCGCCCTCGCTGGCCGGGGAGGATGGGAGCGGTGATTGGGAGCCCCAAGGTTAAAATCGTGATTACATGACCGTGGAGACGCTGCAAAGTGTGAGGACCGGTCATAAATCGTTTTTTTCAGCACCGTCGTAAGTCTGAACCGTCACTAAATGAATGGTTGTTAAGCGAGGACTACCTGTACTTGGCGAGGGACCGGCTCCTAAACAAAGCTGTGTTTCGTTTTGAGTTTCAAGCGGTTAGAAAAAGAGGGGCCTCTTTCTTTCTGTGGGGTTGACGCGTTCAATTTCTTTCCCCCCTCTTGCAGATGATCTGCTTCAGCACATGGACCAGCGCGAAGCATGGGACCGCTTCTACGCCCGGAGGGAGAAAGCTGGGACCCCCCACCCGTTTGACTGGTTCTTTGGCTACAAGGAGATCTCAACGCTTCTCGGCTCCATCCTTCGGGGGCTGCCCCCTGGCCGGGTCCGGATCCTAGATGTCGGCTGCGGCACTTCGTCCCTGGGCCTGGAGCTGTACCGACGTTCGCCCAGCCAGGTGCACGTCTGTTGCCTGGACTTCTCCGCTCCGGCCATTGAATGCCTCGCTCAGCTGCTGCGGGACAGCCCCCCGCCGCGCCACCCCCTTTCCGAGCTGGATTGCCACCTGGGCGATGCCACCCAGCTGTCCCATCGCTTTGCCCCGGGGACCTTCCACTTGGTTCTTGACAAAGGGACCTGCGATTCGGCGCTGCGGGGCTGCCCTCACCGGGCGAGGCGTTTAGTGGCGGAGTGCCTGCGGGTGCTGAGCCCGGGCGGGCGCCTGCTGCAGATCTCCGACGAGGACCCCGATGCCAGGGTGCCATTCCTGGAGACGGCCGGCGGGGCCAACGTCGGCGTCGGGGAGATTGCCAGCGTTAACGGCATCTCGTACTATGCTTACACGCTCAGCCGAAGGGCCCCGGACCCGTCCGACGTGGGGCAGCCCACCAAGTCTCCAGTGGAATCTGACCGGCGTGGGGCGTTGGACGAAATCTAGTTAGAGCCATAACTACAGTGCCCATTCGTCCTTATCATACAGGCCAGTCCTTTCGATGTATTTCATTTTATTGTTTATTCTCTTGGTTTTGGCTCTTCGGTTTCCCTTCGTAAAGCAAAGCCATAAACCCAAACAATTAATTTTTTTTTTATCCTTATGAGCCTCTTCCAGATTGTCTCCTTTTTTCAACCTTGGTCCTTTATTTTTTCCAAGAAAATATGGTCACGGTAGCCATGACACACTTGCTCATACCTTGCTGGAAAAGGCGGCTTCGGTGGGGCTAAAGAAGAAAAAAGTTGGTTTGTCGTGATCTCTGGGATGCTAAACTCACTATATAATTTCACTATATACAGTATATATAATTTCACTTCCTGCTGCGTCGGCTTCTACGGATGGAAAATCGACTTAATTTTTTTTAAAAAACCGGCATAAATTGTTCCATAAATTTAATTCTGTTCCAGCTACTGGAGGGCACAGATAGGAGTCATGGGGTATCTCAGGGCCAGCTTAGCAAATGATCCTACTTTTAATCAAGGATAACCAGGTAAGGCTTATAAAAAGCCCTCCTGTGGCTGGCTGGCTGGCTGGCTTTGTCCGTTGTGCTAAGCCACGATTTTAACTGTGATTTGTGGAACAAGCCGCCATAAAAGCTAGTTTACAAACAACAGGAGCTGTGTTCTCATAGTGCAGTAAACCAAAGATGGTTAGTGTAATGCTTGAACCCAAATATTGGCCACTGTTCTATTGTTTTATATACAATTTTATTAAAGGTTTTCAAAAAGAAAATAAAAACTAATACAAACGAAAAGAAAGAGAGAAATCAGCTAAAAATGCAAGAAAGGGGAAAAAAGTAAAGGAAAAAGAGAAAAGATACAAAGAAGTAGCTTCCCGTTTTCTTTACAGCAGTTATAAGTACAGTTATACGTATATTGGCCATTGTTCTAGACTTGAGAACCCAGTGGTCTGATTAAAAAAAACCTGCCATCCTTTATCTTTTACTGATTTTATTGTAATTTCTTTGTTGGGTTGTTGAGAGCCAACCCAGGGACGTTCAGAACTGGGTGACATACAAGTTCAGTAAATTATTATAAATTATTATTATTATTTAGCATACGATGCTTATCTTTCTAAATTTTGGAATGTGGTGCCCATTTCCTGCTGGCTG
This sequence comes from Charina bottae, assembly GCA_023362775.1. NCBI lineage: Eukaryota > Metazoa > Chordata > Lepidosauria > Squamata > Charinaidae > Charina > Charina bottae. Next base: position 7,631,641 of record JALMGJ010000026.1, on the reverse strand, counting down.
GGGAATTCTGGGAGTTGAAGTCCACACATCTTCAACTTGCTGAGGTTGAGAAACACTGGTTTAGAGGTATCACATCTTAGTAAACCCAAACTTGCTGAGTTTTTTTCTTTAAAGCAAAGTATTCTGTTTCTGTTGCCCTGCCTCTGTCGGTCTGTCTATCTCCTTGACTTAACAGCATGAATATTCCTAAAAAAAGGGCTGGGCCAAAATATGTAAAGAAAAGAGGAATTTGTGTCTGTGAGATCTGCATTCAGATTTAAACACCTTTAAAAAAATGTAATCGATTGGTGTAGGAGATTGGTGAGGAAGACTAAGCCGAAATGGAAAATGCCTTAAGCTCACTAAGTGGTACCAGTGAGTTTCCCAACCTGGACCGGGAGACTCGTTCTGGTTTTTAAGAAGTTACGAAGGTATCGGTCTGTCCCATCTATTGCAGGTGAAGCAAACTTCAGGTTTTACAGAAAGAGTTCTTCCACATCGCTTTCAAAAGAAGACAACCCTAAAAATACAGAAACAGGAGAAGTTAAGGAGCATTTTTATTTTTATTTATTTTATGCTTGTTGTGTTTTTAGATATTTGTATAGTTTTTAAATTTTTATTTATTGTAACCCGCCCAGAGTCCCTTGTATGGGAGATGGGCGGGGAATAATTTTGAAAAAAATAAAAATAAATAAATAAATAAATCTGCGATACTTGACTGCAAACGGGTTCTGAGATATGTTTGTCCTCTTGAGGAAACTAGATCGTTCTGGGCTCAAGGGTTGGGACCTGGGCTGATCGGAAAATGGATATGAAATTAAACGATGGTGAAGCGGGTCAGGGTGGGAATTGGCTCACGGTTGGGTTTATTTGACGGACAATTGGAGTCAAGGTGGGCCAAGAATAAGGATGAAAGACAGATGTACATCCCAATAAATCCCAGAGATGTTCTGTAACAGCAGGACGTGGTGGTCCCATCACGGCTGCAAGGAATCTGCCCCCCCCCCCCCAAAAGGAATTGCCTACTGGCAACCAGGCCGGCCAGCCCCCTTCCAAGGCATGCTAGTATGTTTTGAGCAGATGGCCAAAATATTGTTAAAAATAATGGTAGGGACCACCATCTCATGTCTACCCGGTGCATTGATTAAATCCAGGAGAGAGTTTCTGAGGGGGCCCAGAAGAGGTTCCCAGGAACATCTGGAGGAGCTTCCTGGGAACATCTGGAAGAGTTCCCATGAACGCCTGGAGGAGCTTCCTGGGACCATCTGGAGGAGCTTCCTGGGAACATCTGGAAGAGTTCCCATGAATGCCTGGAGGAGCTTCCTGGGAACATCTGGAAGAGTTCCCATGAATGCCTGGAGGGGCTTCCCTTGAACACCTGGAGGAGCTTCCTGGGAACATCTGGAAGAGTTCCCATGAATGCCTGGAGGAGCTTCCTGGGAACATCTGGAAGAGTTCCCATGAATGCCTGGAGGGGCTTCCCTTGAACACCTGGAGGAGCTTCCTGGGAACATCTGGAAGAGTTCCCATGAATGCCTGGAGGAGCTTCCTGGGAACATCTGGAAGAGTTCCCATGAATGCCTGGAGGAGCTTCCTGGGAACATCTGGAGGAGCTTCCTGGGAACACCTGGAGGAGCTTCCTGGGAACATCTGGAAGAGTTCCCATGAATGCCTGGAGGGGCTTCCCTTGAACACCTGGAGGAGCTTCCTGGGAACATCTGGAAGAGTTCCCAGGAACGCCTGGAGGAGCTTCCCATGAACACCTGGAGGAGCTTCCTGGGAACAGCTGGAAGAGTTCCCATGAACACCTGGAGGAGCTTCCTGGGAACATCTGGAAGAGTTCCCATGAATGCCTGGAGGGGCTTCCCATGAACACCTGGAGGAGCTTCCTGGGAACATCTGGAAGAGTTCCCATGAATGCCTGGAGGAGCTTCCTGGGAACATCTGGAAGAGTTCCCATGAATGCCTGGAGGGGCTTCCCTTGAACACCTGGAGGAGCTTCCTGGGAACATCTGGAAGAGTTCCCATGAATGCCTGGAGGGGCTTCCCATGAACACCTGGAGGAGCTTCCTGGGAACATCTGGAAAAGATTCCCAGGGACCCCAGGAAGACAATGGGCAACCAGCTACCCAGGTGGGCCAGGATGAAGCCACTGCCAACCATCCTCTGAGCTCACCAGCCTCCAGCGCGGCCTCGTCTTCAGCAAGGAGCTCGTCTCGTTCAGCCCCGTCCAGCAACAGGAAGCCCTCCGGGGGCCACTGGAGCTCCCCGCTTTCCACGTCGCTCCCTTCGCTGGGCTCCACCACGATGGAGGGCAGACGAGTCTTCTCGGGTGGGAGATCTTCACAAGGGCTCTTCTCGAAAGGCCACCGCTCCGGCTCCTGGAGCCTTTCGCCCCTGGCCAGGACTTCCGGGAATTCCTGGAAGGACATCTCTTCACAGGGGAGGCTGCTGCTCGGGTCCGAGGGAAGCATCTTGGAAGGATCCAACCCCAGGTCTTGCGGAGGGGTCAGGAAGAGCTGGGAACAGACACCAAAGGGGTCAGCCTGAGAGCAGAGCCCGGGTTACGGATGACCGTTCCAAAAACACCTGCAGGACTTGGTGCCCCATTTCTAAAGGAAGGTTGAAAGGGAGAAGCGCAGCTCCAGTAATGTATCACCGGGCACCCCCTCTTCACTTTTTCCTTGGGACTGAGAGGCCTTTCTTCAAAGCTCCCTTTCTGAAATGAAGCAAGCTGGCTGCCCTTCGCCCACCAGAGCTGCTGTGCTCCAGCTGGCAGCTCAGCTGTTGCAGAGCTGATCTTGCTTCGGTCACAAATAGGATGTCAGCCCCACGAGGTAGATCAGGCCAGAAAATCCACTCCCCAGGAAGGTTAAAACTACTTTGTTGCTATTGACTATAATAACCGAATCTTGCAAGTCGGATTGTGCTGAACTTCCTCCCCCTCTTATACTCCTGTGAATTGGGAAGGTGTCTGCCTGAGCCGCTCTCAAATGTTATCTGGTTGCTCCGGACTTTAAAATGTTTCAGCCCCCTTTGGCCAGGCAACAGTTCCTGCATATCTCCATCAAGGTCATCTTCCTGACTCTACATAGCAAAAAATTGACACGTGTGCTGATTTGAACCCCTGGGGAGGCCCCAGCGGGGCAGTGAACGAGTTGGGAAAGAGAAGTTGCTTGATCTGATGGTGCATTCCCCCAAGATGGAGGGAGATTGCAATTGTGAAAAGCATTCTAGCCTCACCTGCCTGTTCAGAGAAGGATCAGAGAAGGTGCAATCTTCTTTCGCCAAGCTCCACTGCATTTCTTGATCGGGGTTTAGACCTGGCTCGCTGCTCGGAGTTGGATCTGGGTCTTCCGGTGGCATCTGATAGGGAGCGTGTGCCTCTGCCGAAGTCGTGGGATCCTGACAGTTCCTCACAATTTCCATCATGATCGCATCTATAGAGGCAGCAAAACCAGGTACAGGTCATCCTCGTTTAGTGACCACAATTGGGACCAGCAATTTAGTCATTAAGTGAAGCGGTCGCTAAGTGAAACCGCGGCTGTGCATGCGATCTGACTTCAGCTTTCTTATGCTTTACAGACCTGTGAAGGTCGTAAATGCAAGGATTGGTTGCAAAGTTACTTTTTCATCACCGTCGTAACTGCGAATGGTCACGAAACAAGGCAGTCGCTAAACGAGGACTGCCTGTATGTTTTGTCTGTTACTTAAGTTTGTACACAGCCTGGCTCCCAGTAACTCTGGGCAGTTCACGAATAAAAGCAGAGAAAAAACCAATACAACAATAAGGCCAGGTAGGAATGCTTGCGAATACCCATCTCTCAGTCCAATCCTTGTTAAAAGTAGAAATCCATCAGAGGTGATTTCTTGCACTCTTGGGCTGGCTAGGGATGATGGGAATCGGAGTTCATTAATTTCCAGCCATCGCCTGCTTATGCTGGGAGCAGAGGGAGGCTGAATAATGTGCAAGGGCCGTGGGTCGCGTGCAAAATCTCCCAGGAAGCATCTTCCCAGCCTCACCGTTTCCAGTTTGAGTTTAAGAAGAAAAGTCACCTTTGGGGAGTGGCAGCGGAAGAATGCTTGAGCCCATTATCAGTATATTTCATTTGCCTGAACCATTAAATATCCTACCCGAACTGCAAGGAAGGTTTTCTGCAAGGAAGGAAAGATTTTGCCCCTTTGCAAAATTCTTGAGGGCAATTATTCTTCCCTAGGATGCAAACAAAAAAAAAAAAAGTGAAATTGACTAGCTGTTAGAAATTTACAAGTGATTTACTCCTTACTAGAAATTTACTGAGAGCCAGTTTGGTGTCGTGGTGAAGGCATCAGGCTAGAAACTGGGAGGCTGTGAGTTCAAGTCCTGCCTTAGGCACGAAGCCAGCTGGGTGACCTTGGGCCAGTCACTCTCTCTCAGCCCTAGGAAGGAGGCAATGGCAAACCGCTTCTGAAAAACCTTGCCAAGAAAACTGCAGGGACTTGTCCAGGCAGCCTCCGAGAATCGGACACGATTGAACGGATTAAAAAAAAGAAAAAAGAAATTTACTGTAAATTTCTGACAGCACCTTTTCCAACTGACCCTTTGAATTCATTTTAAAATTAATAAAATCTGTAAGTCAAAAAAGTGCTACCAGAATCTGGATTTTTTTTGCCACTAACAACATCCTACAATATGTAGACATTTACTTATTTAGCTGCTTAACCATCAGGCTGGTCAGTTTTGCCAAAAAGCTACTGAATTTTTACTGGGCATACAACTCTGGGTAGGAACATGAAACCTGTTTTTAATATTTTAAAAAAGAAAAAGTGCTTGGCACACACTGGCCTATTTCAGCCAAGGCAGACCATCTTTCAAATGTGCATTTGGCTATTTAAAAAAGGCCTAGTGCTTTTTTCTAAGCTGGTCCCATCTTTTTCACAGCTGTTACACACAGAAATGACACCACCAGTTGTTGGAGCCCTTGGTGGCTCCAGCGTTCCCTTTTGGGGACACGTTTCTAAGCTAATCCTCCCCTGCTGCTTTACAGGAGAGATTGTAGTTATGTTCACAGGCTAAGCTGTGGTCTATTTAATCATAAGGCAAAGCCATGGTTTGTTTTCATTAGCCATGTCCTTTAAAAGAGTGAGAACACACAGCTCACTAAGCTCCACGTTGGGCCTGATTGTGCAAATCAGGGCTAGATGCAAGCTTAATTCCGTGTGTCCTGGAAATAAATATTCAGAATTAGGGAGCTGGAAATAAGCAAGATTGAGTCTTGATTGCCTTCCATGGGTTGGGTTACTGAAAACCACTGCCCCAAGCACTTAAAGCAATGTAAGGTCCTGGAACAGAACCTTCCATGGAGGAAGTGGGGGGAGGTCACGTATGCCAGAGAATACGTGATTGCAGCCAGTTTCAAAAGACAATGGGGAAGGGAAACCCAGAAGCGCCTATCGACCACAATCCACAAGGAGGGCCCTGAGCGAGATGGAGGAGGAGCCCCCGCCAGCTGATGGCTGAAACTGACATCACTGCTGAAAGAGTGGGGGGAACGGGGGGAAGAATCAATAAAACGAACCGGTTTGGCGGGAACAGGCACTCGGATCTTAACTGTTTTGGATTACTTGGTTCCTTATTAAAACTCTTATCTGCAACGTTTGCATTGAGGAGTCTTTATTGGGGCATAGAATCTGAAACCTTACAAGCACGGGGTGTTTTAAGGCGGATTAGAGTCTAGGAGATAAATGTCTGGGTTGATATCTCAAAAGGCCTTTATCCTCTCGGCAAGGTCATCCCTGTGCAGCGGGGAGGAGAAGAGGAGATCAGCCAGAAGATGACATTTCCTTCACCACCCCACATCATGATGGGGTGGTGCAACCTAAACAGGAGATAGCTGGCCTGTATTGTAGCTTGTGAGAGAGAGTGTCCAGCAATTGCAGACACTGAAGTGCAAATCTGCTTTTGCCCAAGCGGCAGCTATTGTGCCTGGCCCACAAAAAATGTGGAGAACTGCTGGATCGGTGTTTTTCAAACTTGGCAAATTTAGGATGTGTGGACTTCAACTCCCAGAACCCCCCAGCCAGCATGCTTTAAGAGGTGTGGACTTCAACTGCCAGAATTCCCCAGCCAGTTAAGACAGGAGCCGCGAGAGACCTAGCCAACATCCAAACACGCAGTCTTCTAGTTTGCAAGATGTCGGATAGGTCAGATAGGTGGATAAGAAAATTCCAGCAGCTTTGAGCAGCAACGACACCTTGGTTTTGACGCCAAGCCTCCCACCTGCTCGCTTCTTTTCCATATCGCTTGCTCACCGTCTCTCGGATCCAGGCGGCTCTCGCCCAACTCTCGGAAGCCGAAGGAGGCGCAGTCAGTAAGGGCAGCTCATCTGTTGGCCTGGGCGGGGTGACCAGGGAAAAGGCAGACGGAAGGAAGGCTGGAGAAGAACCAGGGGCGGTCGACAATGCCCAGGATATTAATCCCCTTCTGAGATCATGGAAATTCCAACGACAACCAATGAGCTCAGGGAAAGGGGAGATTATCACATGGAAGGCGGGCGAAAAGGAGATAAGTCCTGACCCCAAAGGATGCCAATCATATCCATTATTTGGGATGGCTGGCTCCTCCTCCAACTTCCTTCGGAGAAACCTGGTTAGATTGCCAACTGCCGGAGCCAAAATCAGCTCGGCCGGCTGCTCCGCCTGGTCCTGCAACCAGAGTCAACAGAGCTCAGCAATGTTGCCTAAAGCAGTGTTTTTCAAACTTGGCGACTTTAAGATGGGAGGACTTCAACTCCCAGAATTCCCCAGCCAACTTGGGCGGACTTCAACTCCCAGAATTCCCCAGCCAACTTGGGCGGACTTCAACTCCCAGAATTCCCCAGCCAACTTGGGCGGACTTCAACTCCCAGAATTCCCCAGCCAACTTGGGCGGACTTCAACTCCCAGAATTCCCCAGCCAACTTGGGCGGACTTCAACTCCCAGAATTCCCCAGCCAACTTGGGCGGACTTCAACTCCCAGAATCCTGGGAATTGAAGTCCATCCACCTTAAAGTTGCTGAGGTTGATAAACACTGGCCGAAAGTACAGGAGCGAGGGCTGGTGAATGATTTGGCAACCTGGCTTCTGAATGAGCATTAGCAGTATTAATGGCACTGCCTCTAGGCACTTTTGCAGCGTATAATCCATTTTTCTGCTCCGTCCATTCAGGATTTGTTTTTCAACCAGATATTTAATGAAATGTAAAATTGTTGCTTTTTTTAATTAAAAAAAAAGCCCACCTCCATTCCTAAATGTATATTTACCCTGTGTGTGTATATATATAATTTTTTCTCCCCTGTGCCAAGAAATGTGTGGCTGAATTAACTCTGTTAAAAGCCAAATGACTGATGGTGAAATGATTCTTTGAATTTAAAAAAGCAGCTGTTCTTCTGAACAAGACCTAAGTGGCTAAACCAGATTTCAGAAAGGAATAGTTTAGCTGTCTTTCTCCTGATTTCTCACCACCTGAGCTTTCTAAATCGCATCTGAGCTTCTGATGCGTTGCAGTGGAATAAACATACACACAAGTCCATTTTTATTTCTTGTAAAAAAAAATTGGAGTTTTGCCCCGCCAGTAGCAGACATTGGCCAAATCTCTGTTTGCATGCAAGTCCATGGAAGGGCAGAGGGCGGCCCTCCCTTTGATCTGAGCTTCGGAGGAGAATATGGCCTTTGCTGCGACCTTGGAAACTTTCTGTGCAACAAGCCCGAAATGCAGCCCAGCCTCTAAAGCAACGTGAGTGCAAATTCTGGCGGTGTGGCTTGGAAACTGAAAAAGAAAAAAAGGAAGATTTCCCCACCCGCCAGGAAAAGTATACTTGGGGACTCTCAACCACCAGGAAATGGGCCTCTCTTCCTTTTCTTAGCTCTACGCTTCGCTCGCGGCGCTCTGGCCCGGGCGGCCTTCTGTTCTCTATGGTGGTGCGCGCCTTTTCTCTTCTCCCTTCCGGCCCCGGGAAGACGCACCGCTGCCCGCCATGGCGATCAAGTCCCGCTTCGTTTGGGGGATCGGCAGCGCGGTGGGCGTCCTCGTCGGGGGGTTCCTCCTGTTGCGGATGTGGCCATCCGACGAGGAGCGGTCAGCGAGGTTAAGGAAGGTGAGAAAGGCCGCCGGGGTAAGGTCCTGCCGGAGTCCTTGCGGGCCCGCTGCCGGGTGGCGTTGGAGACGCTCAGAGGGGCCGGGCGCCTGGCTTGGCCTGAGGCCGCTTCCTGCGTTGCTGCTTCAAAACACGAGGACTAGCGCCTTCCATAAGATCCTATTTTGAAGCATGAGGACTAGCGCCTTCCATAAGATCAGAACCACAGGGACTAACATCTTCAATAAGATTGTACGACTTAGAAATACGAGGATCAGCACCTTAAATAAGATCCTGTTCTGAACCAGGAGGACTAGCATCTTTAAGATCAACTACAGGGATTAGCATCTTAAATAAGATCTTATTCCAAAGCACAAGGGCTAACGCCTTACATAAGATCCTATTCTGAACCACGAGGACTAACATCTTAAATAAGATCAGAACCACAGGGATTAGCATCTTAAATAAGATTGTATTCAGAGATATGAGGACTAGCACCTTAAAGAAGATCTTATTCAGAACCACAGGGACTAGCATCTTAAACGGTCGCTGAACGAATGGTTGTAGGTTGAGAACTGTCTGTATATTCCTCTGTTCCTGCTGAAATCAGTACTGGTTCATTACCTTGAGGGCTGGAATCTCTCATAGCTTGGTGGTAAAGCCCTTCCCCGAAGGCTCAGATCCACCCTTGGCATCCTCGGCTGCGCAGATGACGGACCAGGTGCCAGCAGGGAGAGTAGATAAGAGCTGCTTTAAATGCAGAGTGCGTTGGGGGACACGCCTTGCCCAGAGCAAAAATGGGGTGCATTTTGCCGTTGGGTGTTGCATGGACCGGCTATCGTGCGAAGTCGACTAGCTGTTTGGATAACTTACATTTGAGATTTCCTGGCATGAAAAAAATGGCTCTTGAAAGTAGCACTGGAAGCATCTGGCCTTTGGGGTGCTCCTGGATTGCAGCTCCCAGTAATTCCAGCCACTGTGGCTCACCTGGGACAGATGCTAGGCGTTGGGGTCAGTAACATCTGGATAGCCCCAAGTACCCAACCACTGGAAAGGAGATCTGACTCCAAACAGATGGGCCCTTATTTCACATTTTTTAAATCATCTTTCCTCCCAGACTAAACACACCCATTTTATCCCATAAAAACGCTCAGGTTTCTCTTATATTACAAGGGGCAAGTAGTTTTTCCACCTGAGGTGTGTCCTTAGAATGGTGTACAAATCCTCAAAACCTCGATTTGCCTTTCTCACGTCTTCGTTCTCCATGCAGAACTTCCCGGAACCCAGTCAGTACTATTCGGAAGCACAACGACAAAATGCCTTGATAATGGAAATCCTTAAAGAGGCAGCGATGTCAGATGAGAATTTGGCCCGAAAACCCATCTCTTGGAAAAAGTAGCAACAGTTATGACTCGAAAGGGGCTTTTAGCTGCCTGAGGCTTTCTGCTCTGACCAGTTCGTCTCCGAATTTGGAAAGATGGTTCTCTGCAGACGCTTTCTCAAAGAGGTGCACAATGTTGGTGACTCTGTAGTGAAAATGGCATTTGACTTTCTTCTTCAGCCCATTTATCCATCGGGGTCCCTTCTACTGCTTGCTTGGTAAGCTGTCTTCATAAATTAAAACAGCACCTTGAACGTTCCTCTGTGTCCATTTCATGTCTGGGTGTCCAGTTTATGGTACGTTAGAAAAATGCACGTTTTTAGGATGACCAAGCGTGGGACTTGTGTGTTAGCCCGGGTCTTTGAATTCACACATCATGCTGAAACGAAATACGTTTTGCCAGAGTTGTTTGGGTGATTTACAGCCAAGGTCAGGCACGTTGGAACCATCTGGGAAGCTCTCAGAATAAATAAATAAATAAATAAATAAAGGCGTTGGTTGTGGCCCAGGCATTTAGAAGTTATTTTACTATTCAAGGAAAATACGGCCACAATCAGTTGTTATTTTTCCCAATCCGGAAATTAGGACAAGAAGCGATGTTTCTCGCCGGACGCTTATGGAGGTCGGACGCTTCTCCGCCGGCAACCTTTCCGCACTTCCGGTGGCCTCGCACAAGCGGCTTCCGGCGCGGCGCTGGGGGCGGCCATCTTGCTCCGCGGAGGGAAGGCGGAGGCATGGCGTCCCACCCCGGGGACACCGCGGTCGCGCGGTCGCCTCTGGCGGCCCCGAAGAAGTCCTTCTTCTGGTCCTGCTTCAGCTGCCGCATGCTGAGCGGCGGCGGGCTCATAGCCGCCGGGCTCTGGGTCCACCTGGGCGTCCGCAGGTCCTTGAAGCAAAGGATGCCTGGCAGCCCGTGGGACGTCTTCCGGCTGGTGTTCGCCATCGGTAAGGGGGTCCCCGGGTCGGGGATTCGGACGTGCAACGTTGACACGTGCGATGCATTTGGCTTGCAGGATGGAGCTTATTCCCCTTTTCTTGCTCTTGGCCATCGGCCCCTTGGGTTGCAATGACGCACCTCGGCCACCGGGGGGCAGCATTTCCTCTCCCTGGGGAAGAATTATTTTTATTATACTGTATTTATTTAGTATCTATTAATATATTATTATTATTTTGGATTTATATGGCCACCCATCCCCTGTGGGCGGCAGTAATCATCTTTTAGTTTCCCTCTTTTAGTTTCTATTTTTTTGTACTTTTCCTATTTTTATAATGGTTTTATGGCTTTTATTTGTAAGCTGCCCAGGGTCACTTTTATGGTGAGATGGGCGGTGTATAAATTTAATAATAAATTAAAAATCTGCTTTTGCCCTTTGCAAAGCAATGCCCGTTGATAAATCATCCCACTTGATTGTGCCAGCTTTGCCCACGGTATTTTTGTATCTTTTCAGGTCTTTACAGTTGGGCTGCCGTGGTCATCGTAGATCCCGTTGGGAAGAAATAGGGCGGGGAAGGAATACATTGGCGGAGGGTTTCCAAGCCCTAGCTTCTGATATAGCACCAGCTGGAGGCAACCCTGAGGGGAAACCTTTCACTTTGGGTGTGGCGTGTCCTGCGTCCACCCAAGACAGGACAGAACCGTTGTAACTTTTCATTCTCCTTCAAATTTGGATGCTGCTGAAGTCTTTTTTCCATTTTCCTGCATCAAAACGGTCAGCAATCACGACTGTGCCGAACGTTCATCCGAGGAGGATGGGGACCGGATTGCATTCAATAAACGGAATATCCTATCTAGCCAATTTTGTTGTAAATAATCTTCGTTGGGTGAATAGAAAAACCACCTCTAATTTTGCTGGGGGGTGGGGGTGGGGTCTTCTCTCCCTGTACACAACGTGAACATGGCCACTAGCATTAAACCCAAGTTCAACCCCACTGGATAAATCGAGACTACAGCTCCCAGTTGTACATCTCAAGTACATCTGGATGATGCCTAATTGGACCGGGCAAGTTTTCAGCTACGATCCAGCCTCCTTATTCAGAGGCAGTCTACCTCGCAGTGCCAAGTGTTGAGGACCCACAACTTTGGGTGTGTGAGAGTGACTTTAGGAGGGGATGCCTGCTAGTAAGCAGGACCAGCCTGCTCTCCTCATTCCTCCAGCGATAAAGAAAAATCACGCATGGCAAGCCAGAGTGAAGAGGTTTATTCAGGGCCGGCATCGGGGGGGGGGGGTGTCCAGTTGCAAACGCTGGTTCCACTCCACCTTTTCCACCCACTTATTGTCTGTTACGGTACCCCTGGGTTAAGGGTGGCGGCTGCTGCTGCTGCTTCAAAGTCTCTTGGGGGGGACACTGGCGCTCTACGGTGGCGCCCGGTGACTAAAGGCCAGATCAGCCTCCAACAACCGGCGCGGGGGGGGGAAGCCACAACCAACGCACGTGAGCAGGAGAGCCATTCAGCTGTTCCCCTTCTTAGCCACAATCAGCACAGCTGAAGGCACCAGCCCTGGAGAGAGAGAAGGGGAAAAAAAGATTAATGGGGGGAAGAATGGAGAATCCAGGGGGAGCATTTGATAACTAAGGGGCTTTGGAGAGCGAATCTAACCCACTTCCATTTTCGCAGCTTGCTGGGAAAGAGAAACACTCCAGAGGAGTGAGGCTAGATCAACCTTTCTCAAGCTTTTGACCCTGGGGGAGCCCTTGAAATATTTTTCAGGCCTCGGGGAAGCCCTGCACAGTCAGGTTCCAATGTAGGCCAGAAGTTACAAAATTATGCTATGCGTTTCCTGTGTCGGCCTGTATCTCTGCATTAACAGCATTCTTAAACTGAAAATAAAGAATGAAACTTACCTCTTTAATGTGAAGTTGCCCGAATTTGAAATAATTTTTAAAATACATCGTGATCTCCCAGGGAACCCCTAGGGACCTCTCGCGGAACCCGAGGGTACCACGGAACCCTGCTTGAGAAATCCTGGTATACAAAGGTCTCCTTTCTATAAAATTCTCCTTTCTCCTTGAAATGATCCTGGTGCTAATAAATAAAAGCAACACTTACTCTAGCCCAGGGTTTCTCAACCAGGGTTCTGTGACACCTTAGGGTTCTGCGAGAGGTCCCTAGGGGTTCCCTGGGAGATCACAATTTATTTTTAAAAATATATTTATTTATTTTTAAAAAAAACCTGAAGGTGGTACACATACTCCCACCTCCTATTTTCCCCACAACAACCACCCTGTGAGGTGGGTTGGGCTGAGAGAGAGAGACTGGCCTAAAGTCACCCAGCCGGCTTTCGTGCCTCAGGCGGGACTAGAACTCACAGCCTCCCGGTTTCTAATCCAGCTCCTGAACCCCTACATCAAACTGGCTCTCAATTTCCTATGTCAGTATTAGTTTTGCAATCCTGGAAGGGAAGTTTGGATACTGGAACTACTCTGCGGGAAAGGATTAATTTGCCCATGCTTGGAAGTTTGCAGGGTTCAGGCCAGAAAAAAACCTTCAATCTGCCCTCTTCAATTTGTGGATGAGAGTCTCGAGATGATAGATCACACTAAACACAACCAGGTCCTTATTGTGTACAAATGATACAAAGAACAAACTAAACTTACCTTAGATTAGTGTTTCTCAACCTTGGCTACTTTAAGATGTGTGGACTTCAATTCCCAGAATTCCCCAGCCAGCCACTTCATTAAGTGAATCAGACCCAATTTTATGACCTTTTTGTGGCGGTCATTAAGCAATATCATCACGGTCATTAAGCGAACCATGTGGTCGTTAAGCGAACCACGCAGTTCCCCATTGATTTTGCTTGCCAGAAGCCGGCTGGGAAAGTCGAAAATGGCAATCACGTGACTGCAGGGTGCCGCAACGGTCATAAATGCAAACTGGTTGCCAAGCACCCAAATCATGATCACGTGATTGTGGGGACACGTAAGTGTGAGGACTGGTCGCAAGTTGGTTTTTCCAGCACCGTCGGAAGTCCGAACCGTCACTAAACATATGGTTGTTAAGCGAGGACTACCAGTAATGTGGTTTGTCTGCGCAAAGGCAGAACTGAAGCGCAATCCTGGTTTCTTTATTCCATAAAGCCACAGTTCAAGCTTTCCGCGCTCTTAATGGCACAAGATGCCCATGCTCTTAGGCATAAGAGAAGCTGGATGCGTTCAACGCTTTGCCTCTTTCCAACAAGCTGCTTCTCCCGGACTATCAGCACAGACCTCTCAAAGGCTGGCTCAGCCGCCAAACTCACCCAGCTCCTGCAGAGGCTTTTCCATGTCTTCCTCGGTGAAGACGCGCCGGGGAAAACTCGTCAGGAGGTGGAAAGGATCTTCGCCGCCGTCTTTGCGGTTCAGTTCCACGTAAAGCCGCACAGCTGCCAGTTGCTCCTTGGCCTTGAAAGTCTGAGTCAGGGAAGTCCCATCCAGCAGCTTCACCTGCCAAAGCAAAGCCAGCTGAGAAACAGCCGCCGAGGCCACCGGAGGGATCCCCAAACCCTTCCCGCGTCTGCAACCGATCGTCCTTCGGCCTCGGGATCCGCCCAACGGTGACCTATTAGCTCTTAAAACGAGCCAGCCCAAGGTTTGAATCGGCCTGCTTGGTAAACCAGAATTGCACTCCCGTTTGTCCAGCTGTAACACTAAATTAAGGAACCAGTAGTAACTGAACATGGGGGGCGTGGTGGCTCAGCGGGTAAGACGCCAGGCTTGTCGATCGGAAGGTCGCAAGTTCGGAGGTTCGAGACCCGAGCGCCGCGTGACGGAGTGATCTCGCGCACCAGCCCCAGCTCTTGCCAACCTAGCAATTCGAAAGCATGCAAATGCAAGTAGATGAATAGGTACCACTTTGGTGGGAAGGTAACAGCCTTCCGCGTGCATTGTGCCGGCCACATGACCGCGGAAGCGTCTTCGGACAACGCTGGCTCTTCAGCTAACAAACAGAGATGAGCACTGGCCCCTAGAGTTGGACACGACTGCGCAAATGTGCGGGGGGAACCTTTACTAGTAACTGAACATGGTCTTCTAAGCCACGTTGCTGCAACTGGCAGGCTGCTGGGATTCAGTTACAGAGAAACTCAGAATTAATTGATTAGCAGACCATTAATTCTAGGAAGAGAGCCAGTTTGGCATCAGGCTGGAAACCAGGAGACTTGAGTTCTAGTCTTGCCTTAGACACAAAGCCAGCTGGGTGACCTTGGGCCAGTCACTTTCTCTCAGCCCCAGGAAGGAGGCAATGGCAAACCCCTTCTGAAAAACCTTGCCAAGACTGCAAGGACTTGTCCAGGCAGCCGCCGAGAATCGGACACGATTGAACAGATTAAAAAAAAGTCTGGAAGAAACGCAGCTATCAGGGACAGTCGGTAAGCAGCTATAAAATCTACAGGTTATCAACTTAAGCAGTGAAATCAGAAGGATCTGGAACTCTTCAGAAGTCAGAAATTTAGAAACGAAAAGTAGTTAGAAGTTAGACGGTGCCAGTATCCGGCTGACTGAAAGAAAAAGCATGTTGAAGTCACTTTAGCTGCAAGATTAGTTTCGAAAACACAGAGCTAAGCTGGACTAGACTGCAATTTGTTGGAGACTGAAAGATATATGAAGACTCGCGCCAACTGGAAAGCTGACATCGTATTTCAGAACAGAGGCATTCTGATCTAGCCGGGCGCTTGAAGGTTTTAGCCAAGTGGCTAGAATGATCATTAGCTAGATTCCAGAATGGTGATTTAGTTGGTACAGGGCAATCGCGATAGACGTGTGAATTCCCATTCACAGAAGCCAAGTTTTTCCTTTGGCAACTTTAAGACTGCACTGCAAGCAAAGCAGGAACTAGTCGACCCCAGAAAGAGCTAAGAGCAAGATTTTTTGCACACTCTCAAACTTACTAACGCCTTACCTGTATCTTGCACTGATCATATTCTCGCTTGACCGGGGGCTCCTGGCTGGGCGATGAGATGAGCGTGGGGACCATCTGTTCGGGCACGGCAGATGCTTGAGTAGAGCTACTGCAGCCAAACTAGGTGAAAACACAAGGAGCAGCAGCAAAAGTCAGCCACCAAGCTACGTGATGCTGCGTGCGATTGATTATAATGCAGCCTACTTTCTGGAGCAGTGTTTCTCAACTGGAGGGAGGATAGAGGATGGATGGATGGACAGAGGGAGGGAGGGAGGGAGGATAAAGAGATAGAGGATGGGTAGATGGATAGAGAGAGGAAGGGAGGGAAGGAGGGAGGGAGGGAGGATGCATAGAGGAAAGATGGAGTGAGGAGGGAGGTGAGATAGAGGATGGGAGGAAGGAAGGAAGGAAGGAAGGAAGGAAGGAAGGAAGGAAGGAAGGAAGGAAGGGAGGGAGGGAGGGAGGGAGGGAGGGAGGATGCATAGAGGAAAGATGAGGGAGCGAGGACGGAGGTGAGATAGAGGATGGGAGGAAGGAAGGAAGGAAGGGAGGGAGGGAGGGAGGATGCATAGAGGAAAGATGAGGGAGCGAGGAGGGAGGTGAGATAGAGGATGGGAGGGAGGGAGGGAGGATGCATAGAGGAAAGATGAGGGAGCGAGGAGGGAGGTGAGATAGAGGATGGGAGGATGGGAGGGAGGGAGGGAGGGAGGGAGGGAGGGAGGATGCATAGAGGAAAGATGAGGGAGCGAGGAGGGAGGTGAGATAGAGGATGGGAGGGAGGGAGGGAGGGAGGGAGGATGCATAGAGGAAAGATGAGGGAGCGAGGACGGAGGTGAGATAGAGGATGGGAGGAAGGAAGGAAGGAAGGAAGGGAGGGAGGGAGGGAGGGAGGGAGGATGCATAGAGGAAAGATGAGGGAGCGAGGAGGGAGGTGAGATAGAGGATGGGAGGGAGGGAGGGAGGATGCATAGAGGAAAGATGAGGGAGCGAGGAGGGAGGTGAGATAGAGGATGGGAGGATGGGAGGGAGGGAGGGAGGGAGGGAGGGAGGGAGGGAGGATGCATAGAGGAAAGATGAGGGAGCGAGGAGGGAGGTGAGATAGAGGATGGGAGGGAGGGAGGGAGGGAGGGAGGGAGGGAGGGAGAATAGAGGAAGGAAATGCCAAGGCAGTGTTAGTCTAAAAGTTTAGAAAACAGTTTCATCCATTGTCCCATCCACGTGGCAGACCCTCCAGGTGCCCCGCCTACTGCAAGCTTTGGACTGAGCAATGACTACAGCAGACCCCCTTCTGTCCCCCGAATCTCCTCCGCCCTCTGCCTCTCTCTCACCTTCTTGGCTCTCTCAGCCTTGTCGCGTTCAATCTTCTCCCGCACCCGCTGCCTGAAAGAAGGAACGGCGTTAACGGGGTGGAGCGCCAGCTTAGTCCCCGGCAGGGTTCTCCGAACCGCCCGTGGATCCCCCCACTCACTTCGCGGTTAGGGAAGAAATATTACAACCAGCCAAGCTGGAGACCTTGAAAGAACTGGAAAAACTCAGGGGTGTCTGTGGGACAAACGGTGTGGTACCCAAAGCAGATGGAACTGTTTTGTCTTCATTCCCTGCTTCAGCAATTTCCACCAACAGCAGCTATGTATCTACAGGTAGTCCTCGACTTATGACCATTCGTTTAGCAACCGTTCAAAGTTACAATGCTGGAAAAAGTGACTTACGACTGGTCCTTGCACTTACGACCGTCGCAGCATCCCTGCAGTCACATGATCAAAATTCAGGCACTTGGCAGCTGGCTTACAACGGTTGCAGCATTCCGGAGTCACGTGATCGCCATTTGCAATTTTCCCAGCCAGCTTCCAACAAGCAAAGTCAATGGGGGAAGCTGGATTCGCTTAACGACCACGGTGATTCGCTTAACAACCGCAGCAAAAAAAGGTCGTGAAATCTGGTGTGACTCACTTAACGACCACCTTGCTTAGCAATGGAAGTTCTGGTCCCAATTGTGGTTGTAAGTCAAGGACTACCTGTACTTCCACCTGGAATTCGTTCCTCCAGAATGCAAGGGTGAAGCCCCCAGGCCCTTAAGGCCAAACCTCCAGTCTGGATATCCAGATTTTCTCCGGAGATGTTTGAGAAAGGGCTGCAGCTGAGTGGCAAACTCCTTCTTTTGCATCCATCCATCCATCCAGTCCTGTCCTCAACATCTCCAAGTAAATGCTCAGGCAGGCCCCACACCTTAGAAGCATGCAAAAGGCCCTCCGCAAAGTCGCGCTTGGAGGTTGGGCAGAAGGTGAGTTGGCTTCCTGTCATTTGCCTTTAAATTAGTTAATGTTATTCCTCTGCCATGGAAGTGTCTGGGGGGGCGGGCACATCAAAGAGACTCGGACAGTCCACCCCCACCCCAGACGAACCAAAGCTGCAACATCCCAGCTGCAGGGAGAACGATCAGCTCAGCAGGTGCCGCTGGATTAAGATTCCCAGCAGCCCCCTGCCAATGTGGCCATTGCTGAGGGATGCTGGGAGATGCAGTCCTTCCCCAAGATCCCCCTCCTCTTTAGAGCAGTGTTTCTCAACCTTGGGGACTTTAAGATGGGTGGACTTCAACGCCCAGAATTCCCTAGCCAACATGGCTGGCTGAGGAGTTCTGGGAGTTGAAGTCCACCCATCTTCGAGTTGCCACGGTTGAGAAACACTGTAGTAGGGTACGATAACAGAAACTAGTTAATCTAATTTTAACTCAGCTAAGATCAAGAATCTGCTAGAGCAGGGTTTTTCAAACCTGGCATCTTTAAGTTTAATGCTGGCTGGGGAATTCTGGGAGTTGAAGTCCACCCATCTTAAAGTAGCCAAGGTTGAGAAACCCTGGTTTAGAGTGAGACCATGCAGTCGCCTGCTGCTACTTTCCAGCCAGAAATGCCTCTTCCCCCTCCTACCCTTCCTCTTGGTTTACACACTCTCTCTCGCACACACACAGACACACACGGTCTCTCACTTGGCCAGCTTCTCCTCGAGCTTCTCCCTCCGCCTCTCTTCCGCCAGCTTCTTCATCTCGTCCTCCTGCAGCTTCTGGCGAATAAGCAAGAGCTCCTGGCCCTGTTTCCGGCGCTGTTTCTCACGCTCAATGTTCTCCCGTTTCTCGCGCTCCTCCCGTTCCTTCTGTTTCTGAGAAATTAGCTCCATCATCCTGACGGGGAGAAGGAACCGGTGGGGGGGGGCTTGCGAGGCCCGGCCACCCTCCTAGCCCTGGAATGTGGGCTGCGGTGCGGCTTCCCCAAACTAACCTAGCAGTTGCCAGCATCGGTTAGCTGTGAAATCTGAGCTGGTGGCATTGGAACGTATTTGGAAGGCACCAGATCAGGGGACACGGTTCTACGACCTCAAAGGAGAATTCAGGCACACAATGGAGGTGGAACTCATCTTATTTTTAAAAAAACACCTTATGGGAAGGCCCAAGGTCAGGTTTCTCAGCCAGGGTTCCATGGCACCCTCGGGTTCCGTGAGAGGTCCCTAGGGGTTCCCTGGGAGATCACGATTTATTTAAAAAAATTATTTCAAATTTGGGCAACTTCCCATTAAAGAGGCAAGTTTCATTCTTTATTTTTAGTTTGAGAACACTGTTGATGCAACTAGACAGGCCTACCCAGGAAATGAATATAATAATTTGGCAACTTCTGGCCTGTATTGGAGCCTGAATGTGCAGGGCTTCCCCAAGCGAGGCCTGAAAAGTATTTCAAGGGTTCCCCCAGGGTCCAAAGGTGGAGAAAGCCTTTAAGACGTTCCAATGCCAACCAGAATCCTGGGAGATTCTCAGGGCTCCCTTAAATTGCCTTAAACTCTCACGTGAATTTATACACACAGGAACTCGACACACCCTCAGCTGGAACCGCCACGCTGCCTTTCTGAACGCTTTCCAAATCCCACAAGCCGCTCATCAGTGAGCCCCGCGCAGGCTTGCCTAGGATCCCAGCATCCCCCATGCTTGAAAGCTAGAGTGTGAAAAAGCCAAGTTTCTAGCCCTCAAGGATGGCAAAGATGGGGCGGAAAATGTGCGGAGAATTCCACGGAGCATGCCTCTGGGAAAGCTGAGTTGTACGGAGAGACAGTGCGGTGGAGAGAATGTCAGCCATGCTCTGTTCACCTCGCTCGCAGAAGTTCATAAAGAAAGGTGCCTAGTTTATGCTGATAGTGCAATCTCCGTTTTCTGGCTGGAGAAACATAATGGGGATGAAACATTCCTCTTTGTTTTTAAAGAAAGGGAAGGGCCACCCCTGCATCAGGTCTTACCTTTTCGTCTGTTCCTGCTTTTCTTCTTCAGTCAGGGGATGCTGCTTCTCCTCTTCAGCCAGCTCATCTACGGGAAGAAAAAGTTCGTTTACGACTTCAAGGGATCGGGCAAATGAAAAAACAATGCACACCGGGGAGCCCGAGAGTATGCTGATCCATGCTCAAAGGACGTGCAACCCTCTATGCCAGGGTTTCTCAACCAGGGTTCCGTGGCACCCTCGGGTTCCGCGAGAGGTCCCTAGGGGTCCCTGGGAGATCACAATTTATTAAAAAAATATTTCAAATTTGGGCAACTTCACGTTAAAGAGGTAAGTTTCATTCTTTATTTTTAGTTTAAGAACGCTGGTAATGCATCTATCCAGGCCGACACAGGAAACGAATATAATAATTTTGCAACTTCTGGCCTCTATTTGAGCCTGAATGGGCAGGGCTTCCCCGAGGCCTGAAAAATATTTCAAGGGTTCCTCCAGGGTCAAAAGCTTGAGAAAGGCTGCTCTATGCCTTTTCATTTCACTGAGGTGTTGGGCTGAAGCAAAACTAACTGAAGGAACGAAGGCCAATCGCTGGAGTTTAAATCTAAAGACAGAAGACCATTAGATACCTGTTAACAGTCCCTCTACCTGAGTAGCGATATTTCCCCTTAAAGGCACAATTACTCATTGGCACCTCAGCCCGCTGCAGATAACAAGAACCTGGCTTAATAACGATGACCCAGGCTCCCATCTTGGTTACCACGCTCCGAGGCTCCCCAGGTTTGTTCTGACCTGATCCACTTTGTACCAAATCCGGCGTCCTTCCTTCGGGGGACTCCTCGGCGCCCAGAACGTGGCCCGGGGGGGACACATAGGGGTCATCGAGGTTGGGATCGTTTTCATGTTCCACCAACCTGGGTTGAGGAGAGGTGTGCCGTTCAGAAAGAGAGAGGGGAGAAGGGAGGAAGTTTGCAAGCAAGGGGAAAAATAGGGAGCATACCCACCAGTCCATCGCTTGTTCGATACTCTGGTTTCCTGTCAGAGCCAGGGCCTTCTCCCTGGGGAAAACAAAGGATGAAATTCAGCACACATCAAATCCACATGCGTACATTGCTCTGAGTAGCAGAGAAGGGTGCAAGCAAAGGAACGAGGAAGTTCAATTAGCGATAATCGCGCCTCGGATTAACCTCATTGGCTACGATACGGCCACTGCGCAAAGCTGCAAATTCTGCTTGTTTTATAGAACATATTTTATTGGTCAACGACCGAAATAAAGTTTCTTTTTTTTTAGTAAGGAAGTTCGCGCGATCCTGTTTCATCTTTCCATGTTTTCTCCACGTCTGGCTGCCCAACAGCCAGGAACAGCCTTCGCACAAATCCAGCCGGACCCCTTGCAGAAACCCTCCCAAGTTACAGATGCGCATCATTCATAAGCCTTTTGCTTCAATAACGCGGAATCAGAAGAGCTTGCTCTGTTTCTGAGCCGTCCCACAGTTTCCCGGGGCGGAGACGTACGCTCGGTTCTGCGGGAAACCCATCTCAATTAAACTTTCCAGCGCCGTGTTCTCCATGAGGCTGCACTCCAACCGTCACTGCCAGGAAATTCTGCAAAACAAAAGAGGCATCCTGTGGATTTTATGGCTTGTGTCGTACTTCAGTGTTTCGCTGTGATTCGGGTTGGAAAATGTATGATTTTCCTTATTAGTCTCCCCTGTCCTGTTCTTAGATTCTGCACCGTTTCACTGCACATGTTTCTCTGCGAAATATAAGCCCCTCGCCTGGAGGTGATTATATCAGGAGAAAGACAAAGATTAAATCCTAGAAGGAGAAAGTTTCAAATTCGCAACTCCTGGTCCCACTTTTCAACAGCCACCCAGCAAAGCAGCGAAAAATCACTCAGCAAAATGCTCTTCCAGCTTTGCCCTCAGGATCTGGGGAGCCTGCCAGTTCCCCAAAAGCCAGAAGGGTTGGGTGGATCTCTCTGTAAACTGATCCTTCCTTTGAGGAGGGAAATCACCAATGCTGGATCCAGGAAGATGCAACAGGGACTGCGGAGGCTGCAGTGGAGGAAATCTAAATTTAAATTGCTGTTTGCTCATGGAATAAAATCAAAGTATTATATTCTCTCTCTCTCAAACAATTGTTAGCAGATATTCTTGATGGTTATGAGAAATTTTGAACTTTGGGGGTGGAATAGCTTCTGTGAAATCATTTGCTTAGCTACCGGAGCAAACAAGACGCTGGATTAATAGTATAAAACCTATTAGCGTATTTTCTTGCTCAGGGGCTCAATGGTGCTCCCTAAATATTAATTATTGCCATATTTAACAGGCAAAATAAACATTTTAGTCCTTTCTCTTAATCTGCCCATCTATGGGCCCAAATATACAGGCACTTGAACAGGAGAGGGAGGGAGGGAAAAATTACCACGGGGGGTGGGGTCATTCCCTATACAGAATGGAGCTCCATGCAATGGCTGGGCTGGCAGGGGATGATGGGTGTCGTGATCCAACCCAACCGGAGGGGGAAGAGATGCGTTGGAGGGGCCCCAATGGAAAGCCACCACCAGGAGGGCGGCAGATAGGAAGGGATGCGCGGGTTGAGGGGGATGGGCTTTGTTGTCTATCCTGACTTCTGGATGCCGATTGGAGCCGCGCAGGTCTGGGGGATGGAAGCCGTCGCCCAACCCACGTGGAGGAACGCCAGATTAGCCGGGCTGGGCGGGGGACTACGGGCAGGGTCATCCCCCAGCCGCGGCGGGGGATGATGGGCGTTGTAGTCCGGGTGGCGGGCGTGCCTTCGAGGCGCCCCCTGCTCCCCGCCGGCCACCCGAGCCCTCCCCGGGGGAAGCCCTCACCGGCGGCTCCGGCGCAGGAGCGGGAAGCAGCGGCAGGGAGGCCCCGGAAGCGCGAGGCCGTCTCGCTGCCGCTGTTTGGGTCACGTGGATGGGCCGGCTGCCGGAAGAGCGGACGGAGGCCGAGGAGGGGCGGAATTCGTCGGCCGGAGCTTCGCCTTAAAGGGGCAGCGGCCGTTTCCTCGCCTGTCTTCCCCACCTTTGCGAAGCTTCCCGTCCGCTTTGCTGCCCCCGCGTGGCCTTTCGCTTCGCCTTGCGGGCTTCTCTTCTCCGGAGCTGCCCCCCTTTCCTTCCTGGGCGCAAGGCGGGGGCAGTTCGGCTTCGAAGAGCCGTGATCGGGTTCCCACGTCACCCCAAACCGGGGTTGGCTTAGTGGCAGTTTATTGAAAACATCCTAGAGCAGGG
The DNA here is from genome assembly GCA_023362775.1 of Charina bottae. NCBI lineage: Eukaryota > Metazoa > Chordata > Lepidosauria > Squamata > Charinaidae > Charina > Charina bottae. The sequence goes on along the minus strand of JALMGJ010000026.1, from coordinate 7,608,806 downwards.
TTTCTCAACCTCAGCAACTTTAAGCTGTGTGGACTTCAACTCCCAGAATTCCCCAACCTGGCTGGCCCAGACATCTTAAAGTTGCCGAGGTTGAGAAGCACTGCCCTAGACTATTTGCATGACACCCCAAACTATGATTGGCTGAATGGCAGTTTATGGAAAACACCCTAGACTGTATTTGCACAACACCTCAAACTATGATTGGCTGAATGGTAGTTTATAGAAAATACCCTAAACCAGAGTTCCTCAACCAGGGTTCCGCGAGAGGTCACTAGGGGCCTGGAAAATATTTCAAGGGTTCCTCCAGGGTCAAAAGGTTGAGAAAGGCTGCCCTAACCTGTGTTTCCATAACACTAAACCCTGATTGGCTTAACCGCACTTTACTAACTCCATCATAGCCTGGTTGGCTTGTGAGGTGGCAAATGCCCCGATGTGCCCGGGGCCTGAGCAAAGAGTCAAAGGGTTTCCAGTGTCCTCGGCTCCAAGTAGCTCAGCTGTTCCCATCCAGCTCCGGTACATCAAGTCTGACTCATTCGAATAGACAATTCAGGTCTTTGATTGAGAAATGGTGAATTCCAGGCCAGTGCTTTCAATTCAGCTGCTCCAAGCTTTCTCTTCTTTGGCCGCCTGGCCCTTTGCCCACGTTCTCCCTGGCCTGGCACACCCCAGCTGTCTTTTGGCAAGGGCTGGCATTGTCCCCCGAAGGGCTAATCTGCTCGTTCCCTTCCTTGCCCCTCCTAGCGGGCCAGGGGAGACTCCCATGCATAATTATGAGCCCGGCTCTCTCTCTGCAGCTGGTGGAAGCTGGGCATGGATCCAAGGGAAAGACGGGAAATGAAAGAGAATGGCCTGTTTACAAGACCCCGGGAAGCCGAGGGGCTGCGCGCAAGGACTCATGGTCCGTGCCAAACTTTCTCCCAATGCCAGCCAAATCCTCTTGGGAATTAAGAGCAGGGGAGACGCGCCGACGAGGAGGCCCGCGGGCGCGAGGTGGGCCGTTGATAAGAAGGGGACAGGAAAGACCCCAATGGGTGGACAGCGAGGCTGAGACCCCGGTGCCGCTTAAGACAGAGCAGAGGGTCTAGCTGTGACTCGCTGGCCGAAGAGCAGAAGCTGCAGATGGCCGCCCGTCCGAGAAAGAAATCCGGGATCACGCTCGGCTTCCTGCCTTTGTGGCTGGTGGGCACCCCAGACTGGCCTGTCGCTCAACTCTACCTCTTGGTCAGTCTCTTCCTCGCGGAGATGGTGGCCAGCCGAGTGACGGCCTCTCTGCTTCTGCAGATTTGTGCCTTGCACACCCTGGAAGGCACGCTGGCCCTGGCGGTGAGCTTGGTGGATGCCAGGCTCGCCGCTGGCAGTTTCCCCAGCTGGAAGAACACCTTTGGATGGTCGCGGGCCCCGATTGCGGGCAGCCTGGTGAGCGCGGTGTTCCTGAGCGCGCTGTGCATGGCTCTGCTGGCCGAGGCCCTTCGCAGAATCGCGGAACCGAGGCTCACGGAGCACCCGCTGGCTCTGATGGGGATCGGGGCCCTGGCTATCCCCATCCATCTGGCTAGAGAAGGTTTGCCCCAGAAACATCCCCCTAAGCTGGACATAAGGCCCTGCTGTAGCAAAAGAAGGCTCATGCAAGTGGGAAAACAGGAAATGGAAGGTAAGTTCCCAGGGGCGTGTGTGTGTGGGTAGAAGAGGTGAAAAAGCCGAGCCGTATCTTAATTCAAGAAGTCCTAAACTGGGATCCCCATAAGAAAAATCCCGGGAAGACCAAAAGTTTAATTTCCCTTTCTTGGAGGCAGAAGAGGCAAGCCTTTTTTTTCTCATCCGAAAAGTTACTGGCCTCTTCAGCCAAACGGGAGCATTTATGGCAGCCGGAAATCAGGAGGAGCGTCTTTTCACTCAGAAATTTTACCAAAGGGCGCTTGCTTTCGTAGCGGAAGCTGAATCTTAGAAAGCTTTGGCCTTTTCATAAGCTTCGTGAGTCTGAAATAGGGCCACCGGGCTCCTCCTGATTTTTTAATAAGACCTATGAAACCCATAATCATTTAGGACAAGGATAACCAGCGGCGGAGATGAAGGTTGCCTGCCAGTTATATTTTGATAATGAAATGAAAGCTCCAAGTTCTCCTCTAAATAAAAACACTGTCAACCAGCCATAGAGGTGGTCACGGCTCCGATGTCTCGGTTGTGGGAACAAGTAAAAGCCACTTGGAGACACAAGATTGGGGACTTAAGTCCAGGTTTTCATAATCTTTGCACTGTATGAGATTATCCCAGCCTGGCCTTGGTCTTCCTCTTCCTCAACAGATCTTCTGGGCAGCGGATCCTCAAGCCACAAGCAACCCTGGTTGGGAGATGGTAGGGAAAGAAATGCTGCATCGGCAACAGGACCGTGGCAGGGTCTTTATCTTCGATGGATGGTGGCCTGCTTCGGACCTGTGGCAGTGTTCCTGTATTCTCTCACGATCCACCTGCTCTGGAATCCATGCCTGGGGCAGGCAGCATGTCTGGATCACTGCTTCAAGAGCCCGTGCCGGCCTCGGGGAACGCCCGATGTTCTGCAACAACTGTCCGTTGCTTGCTGGACCCTGTACCTGGACCCCGGGCTTGCTGTGGTGATCACGGCGGCCCTCCTGTGCTTGATTTGGCCCACCCTGCGGAGTTCTGCCCTGGTGCTCCTGCAAGCCACGCCAGCGGGGCTGGATCTGTGGCTCCTGGAGCAACGCCTGCATGCCACGGAGGGGGTGGCCGCCGTGCGGGAACTCCGCGTCTGGCAGCTGGACGGCCGCAGCGGTTCGGTGGCCACGGCCCACGTGGGCTGTCTTGACGCGGCCGCTTACGAGCCGGTGATCCGGAGAGTCAAGGAGGTGTTCTGTGAACACGGCATCCACGCCGTCACGGTGGAGCCAAACCTGGAGATGCGCCCAAACGGGGAACGCCGGGAAGGATCCAGCGAGGGACCCCGTATGAGGCAGCTGAGTCCAGATCCTGCAGAGATGCTGGAGTTTGAGACCAGCCTGTGAATTTGGTGGACAGAAGCCTTGGGAAGAGAATTGGGGGAGGGGAGCAAACATCTCTCCCTCCCTCCCTCCCTCCCTCCCTCCCTCCCTCCCACCCTAATCCTAATTCTTCTCTTTCCCTTATACTCCCCGTCAGTGATAGAGGTGGGATATAATCAGACACCTTGGTGAGGACCACAGTAAATCTCTGCGCTCTTGTACCATCATGGATGTCATGCCTTGTTTGAACCGTGTTTAGTTCAGTAAGCTAGAATGAGCGGGTTCACACATGACATTACCGCATAAGCCCCTGATTAGCCACAATGATCTTTAGCAACAGAAATGGAGATCAAAGCAAGGGGGGAGCCTTTTTTTCCCCTTTTTTTTTGGGGGGGGGGGGAGTTGATCCTGGATGCCAAAATCTGATTTTGCATTTCTGCATTTCTCCTTCCTCCCTGCTCCCTAAAAGTAATAACATTAAAAGCCACTGAAGAAATTAAATCGAAAGGATTTTCTGTTGTGTTTTTTCTTTAATTGGGTATCATCCGCAGTGGGAATGGGAATTTAAGGGACAGAGAGATATCAGGAATCATCCAGGCATCTTCTTCCTTTCGGATGACCCCATCATAATCTGCCTCCAATGAGATCTTCATGTCCTGGAGGAATAATACATCAGCTCCCATTATGGTGACGATTGGTCATCCTTTGTTACGTTACAAAGCGGTGGAATAAAGCATTCCAAAGTGCAGCCTTCTGGGTGCAGCTACACACACAACACACACTTCCAAAACTTGAGGTCTAATTGTAGCTTTTAACATAACCAAGCTCCTTTCAGTTGTGTGGACTTCAACTCCCAGAATTCTCAGCAGAGTAGAAGTATTGCCTGAAGGATCCTGGGAACTGAAGTCCACACCTCTGGAAGGCCCCCCCAGGTTGAAGACAGCTGGGGAAAGCCTTAAAGCCATGGGAAATAATTTGATTTGCTATCAGTCCAAACCCTTCTTATTTGGTTTAAAAAGCTGCATACTTCAACTTGAGAAGAACTGCTGTGTAAATAAGAGAGCCCGGATGTTGAGGAGTTACACATCTGTGCAACTGCTTTTCTACGTTAACCGATTGCTCAGGGTTGTGTGTTTTTCAAAAAAGATGAGAAGAGGAAGAGGACGGACTGAGGCAAAAGACAATCAGCTTCTGGGGGGCGACTTCATACATCTCACTTGACTCGATTACTCGAGCCATCTAAAGTCTGCATTCACACGACACACTAGCCACGAGAAAGGAACTAACAAACATTATATATAACTGCCACCTCTGAGTCCTGGGAACTCGGTCCTCTGCGTCAAGAAGAAAATCCCAGCTCTTTTTATTGCAATCGTTTGGAGTCCAGACATCTTGCCTGCCCTCCATCTGAAATCACAATCTCGGGACTTCCGACCCCATCAGCCTCATCCCAGTGTGGGATGCGGAGAGCTACAAACCAGAAGGACCACCTGCTCCAGTGATGCAGGAAGAGATACTCAAGAGTACAGGTAGTCCTTGCTTAACAACCACAATTGGGACTGGAATTTTGGTTGCTAAGCGAAGTGGTCATTAAGTGAATCCAACCCGATTTTATGACAATTTTTGTGGTGGGCGTTAAGTGAATCACCACGGGCGTTAAGCAAACCACATGGTCGTTAAGCAAAGCATATGATTCCCCATTGATTTTGCTTGCCAGAAGCTGGCTGGGCAGGTCAAAAGTGGTGATCATGTGACCACGGGACACTGCAACGGTCATAAATGCAAACCAGTTGCCAAGCGCCCAAATCGTGATCATGTGACTGCAGGGACACGGCGATGGTCGTAAGTGTGAGGACCAGTTGTAAGTCGGTTTTTAGCACCGTCGTAAGTCTGAACCATCATTAAATGAATGGTTGTTAAGCGAGGACTACCTGTAGTCAATTTCGGCGGGGACTCGTACGATTTGCAATATATAGGAATGATTTTTTCTCAATTTGGGGGTGAATGGAGGGCAAGAACCCCCCCTTTTTTCTTTTCAACCCCTGGACCACCTCCTTCTTAGTACCTGGGGGTATTTAAATCATTGCTTTTCTCAGTCAAGTTGGTTTGTTCCGGCTTCTTCTCCGCCTCGGGGGCCAGTGGTCCTTCCGCGCTCGGCTTCAGTTCCGGCTTCTTCTCCGCCTCGGGGGCCAGTGGTCCTTCCGCGCTCGGCTTCAGTTCCGGCTTCTTCTCCGCCTCGGGGGCCAGTGGTCCTTCCGCGCTCGGCTTCAGTTCCGGCTTCGGGCTAGGCTGGCCCTGTTCTTCCTTCGTCAGCAGCTCCTTGGCCACCATGATGCCCTTGGGTGACTTCTTTCGCAGATGCGTCTTAATGCCTTCGCAAATGGCTTTTACCTTCTCATTGGTGTCCACGTAGCCAGCACCATTCTGGGCACGGAGGAAAAAGAAGATTTATTTCATCGCAAATTGTCCCGAGATTCCCCGGCCCCAGATTTGGGTCGTGAATCACGATGCTAATAACACGTCCACCTTGGGAGGGTTGAGCAAACACAGCCAAACTTCCAAAAACAGACCATCGTACCCGTCTAAAAACCATGACTATGGATTTCAGAAAGGTTCCAGTCAAATCCTTGGCTGAACCTCAGTTGTTGAATAGCCTGTTTGCTTTTGCTTGCAAAGAAGCCGGGTGAAATCTTGGCTCTTTGGCTAAACTCTGTTACAGGTAGTCCTCACTTAACAACCATTCGTTTAGTGACAGTTCAGACTTACAGTGGTGTTGAAAAAAACAACTTGTGACCGGTCCTCACACTTATGACCATTGCAGCATCCCTGCGGTCATACGATCACGATTAGGGTGCTTGGCAACCGGTTCGCATTTATGACCATCGCAGCACCCCGTGGTCACGTGATCGCCATTTTCAACCTTGCTGGCCGGCTTCTGGCAAGCAAAATCAATGGGGAACTGCGTGATTCGCTTAATGCCCACGTGGTTCGTTTAACGCCCACGGTGATTCGCTTAAACACCACTGCAAAAAAGGTTGTAAAATTGGGTCAGATTTCCTTAATGACCACTTCGCTTAGCAACTGAAATTCCGGTCCTAATTGTGGTAATTCAGCGAGGACTACCTGTATAACAGATTTTATTTATTTAGGATTATTTATTATTAGGATAGTTATACGCTGCCGATGTCATGAGGTCTCCTGGTGCTTCGCAGTATCTTCATATAAAATCAGGGAAAACAGCCATGTAAAGTAATTTAAAAATTATCAAAGGAATGAATTTTCTCTACAGGTGGAACAGTGTTGTGAGCTTGATTTTAGCAGAATGGGTGCAAAGGTGTAGGTTTCAGGGTATGACTTTGATCCAGATATATTTGGATCCTAAAATGCTGGGGGGGGGGTCTTAACTTTAAGAGTCACCAGAGCACTGGTAAAAAAAGGTAAAGGTTCCCCCCGCACAGTTGTGCAGTCGTGTCCGACTCTAGGGGCCGGTGCTCATCTCCGTTTGTTAGCCAAAGAGCCAGCGTTGTCCGAAGATGCTTCCACGGTCATGTGGCCGCATGACACACGTGGAACACTGTTACCTTCCCACCGAAGTGGTGCCTATTCATCTACTTGCATTTGCATGCTTTCGAATTGCTAGGTTGGCAAGAGCTGGAGCTAGTGCGGGAGCTCACTCTGTCACACGGGGCTAGGGATTCGAACCTCCGAACTTGCGATCGGAAGATCGACAAGCCTGGCGTCTTACCCACTGAGCCACCACGCTCCTTGTGGGAGCACTGGTAACCTACTATAAATGTTGGGATAGTCTCAGCGATAACTAAAATACTGCAGGACAAGTTTGTTTCTAGAACAACTTCCCGCCGCCTTCCACCTTCTTGATGTGCTGGACTACATTTCTCATTCTGCGATCGGAAACGCAGGCCAACAGACCAGGAAGGGATCGGGAAGGATCAGAAGCTCAGCTGGGCCATCCCAGTTCCTGTCTCTTGACCCCTTTTTATGATCTGCTGAAGAGGTCAGCCTTTTCAAAAGGCCGAGACGGGTTGCTGGTCTTTTCTGCACGGGATCCGAACAAATAATCTTCTTGAACAATTGGCCATGTGAGTTCATTGGTTCCTTCAAAAGCTTTGTTGTTCCTTTCTTGGCAACCACAAAGCTTTCTTAGCCTGAGTCGAAGACGCTGAGGATTCACAGGTAGCGTGAACGGGGTTTAGCACAGAATCTCATGGCCCCCGGTCTGGAAAACAAAGAGCGGGCTGCTTTAAATGCCACAGCCGGTAGGATTTCCTATTCACCAAGCAAAAAAACAGCACGTGGACTTGCATCAATCCATTCAATCTGGAGTCTCGAGTTTCCAAAACGCGCCACTCGAAAGACTGAACCGGAAATGCATGGGCGCTGAGTTACACCCCGTGTCTGCAAGTTAAGCTGCACCCTGATGATCAGGGTTAGCTGGCTGTCAGACAGGAGAATGCTGGTTTGGCCCACGGAGTCCCATTTCAAAGGCGAGTCATGGCAAGACCATCTCCATGGGAAGAGGAAACATGTTAGGTCAAAGCACCCTCCTCACCTTCTTGGAATGCAAAACGATCCCAAATTCTGGGAGAAGCACTTCAAAGGCACCACTTTCGGCAATTTCCCCAGTCTGGAGAGAGAAAATCGGGAGAAAGGAGAAAGGGACACGTCAGATGTAATGTCAGAGCAGCTGCTCTCTCTCATCCTAACCTCCCTCGCAAGGCTGTTGGGAAAATACAACGTAGAGATGTTTGGGCCAGAAACAGAGGGACGGATCCCAGACGGATCTTTCCACCCAGCCACACCAACCGTCTCTTCTAACACAGCCACTGGTCCTGCTTTCCGCAACGGAAAACAAGTTTCTTTGTCAAGGATGCCTTCGGGCAGTGACTCAGCCTGGCCCAACTTGTGATGAAAAATAAATATAAATATTAGTTAATGATCTTTCTCCTCTTCTCAGCCCTGAACTTTGTCCTGGAGGTGCAGTTATGGGTTAGAAAGAGTGAGGTTTTCCCACAGGATTATTTTCGCTCTCTGCCTGCCAGGAAAAAAACACCCAGATGTGCTAGCTTGTTTTCTTCCCATTTCTTCCCAGGACGTTCCTTTTATGGAAAGGAGGAGGAGGAGGAGGAGGAGGAGGAGGAGGAGGAGCAGGAGAAAGAGATGAAAGGAGGAGGAGGAGGAAAATAAGAAGGAAAAAGAGAAGAAAGAGATGAAGGAGGAGGACATGGAGATGATGGAGATGGAGATGGAGATGGAGATGGAGATGGAGATGATGGAGATGGAGATGGAGATGGAGATGGAGATGGAGATGGAGATGGAGATGGAGATGGAGATGGAGATGGAGAGGAAGGAAGGAAGGAAGGAAGGAAGGAAGGAAGGAAGGAAGGAAGGAAGGAAGGAAGGAAGGAAGGAAGGAAGGAAGGAAGGAAAGCAGAGTAGAAGGAAGGAGAAGGAGAGATGGAGGAGGAGGAGTGATGGAGATGGAGATGGAAAAGATAAAGATGACATCCCTACTGGATTGTATGATTCATTTGGGATGGCTTAAACATAGGCTTTGAAGTGGTTTGCTAAAGGGAGGCCAATTCTGAAGTCAAATACTGAAAGCAAGAAGAAATCAAAGTTGCTGCTGTTTTTAGTTCTAACAGACTTTCCAACTCGGGATTTGGGGTAGGAAAAAAGTATACCGAGCCCTTCCTTCCCCACCCCTCTGGATTTGGTGGGTCGTTCTACCCCAATTCACTTACAATTTCCAGTTTGTTCGGGAAGGATTTCTCCAAGAGCTGCTTAAACTGCATGAACTGAGGAAATCAATATTTGCAACACAGAATTATTATTATTATTATTATTATTATTATTATTATTATTATTATTCAAAACAGGCATATCAAAAAGAAAAGTAGAGTAAGTTTCAACTCCCCCAGGACTCTATAAACAGAAGAGTATGTTCTTACGCCTTGAGTTAGAAGGAAGCATCCGGTGTAATATTAAAAAGAATCAAAAGGCCTGGAGTCTTGAAGCAATTAGGCACACAAAGGGAAGAAAAAATTTTGGGGACATTTTAGTGGGGGAGGCCAGGGGAGACCAGGGGTGGAGGGTAGCTGCAGAGAGTGACTCACCCGAGCTTTGAATCCTCATGAGCCTCTGCAAAAAAGAGAAGAGAAGGAAGGTGGTGGAAGATCAATTTGCAGGATTGCAGAGGGAGGGAGGAATAGAGAGAGATAGGGAAGGAAGGAAGGAAGGAAGGAAGGAAGGAAGGAAGGAAGGAAGGAAGGAAGGAAGGAAGGGGGATAGAGAGGGAGGGAGGGAGGGAGGGAGGGAGGGAGGGAAGGAAGGAAGGAAGGAAGGAAGGAAGGAAGGGAAAGAAAGGGAGGGAGGGAGGGAAGGAGGGAGGGAGGGAAGGAAAAAAGTGAAAGAAAAGGGGGGGAGGAAAGAAGGAAGGAAGGAAGGAAGGAAGGAAGGAAGGAAGGAAGGAAGGAAGGAAGGAAGGAAGGGAGGGGGATAGGGAGGGAGGGAGGGAGGGAGGGAGGGAAGGAAGGAAGGAAGGAAGGAAGGAAGGAAGGAAGGAAGTGAAAGAAAAGGGAGGGAGGGAGGGAAGGAGGGAGGGAGGGAAGGAAAAAGTGAAAGAAAAGGGAGGGAGGGAGGGAGGGAGGAAGGAAGGAAAAAGTGAAAGAAAAGGGAGGGAGGGAAGGAGGGAGGGAGGGAGGGAAGAAAAAAAGTGAAAGAAAAGGGAGGGAGGGAGGGAGGAAGGAAGGAAGACAACGGAGGGAGGGAGGGAAGGAAGGAAAAAAGTGAAAAAAAAGGAAGGAGGGAAGGAAGGAAAGAAGGAAAGAAGGAAAGAAGGAAAGAAGGAAAGAAGGAAAGAAGGAAGGAAGGAATAGAGAAAGACAGGAAGGAAGGAAGGCTCTTAATCTTTAAGATTAAGAAGCACGCTTATCGACTGTATATACAGTAAATTGCTTAAATTTATATGTTGCCAGATCATTAACATATGAACAAGATAATATCCTGGTGGCCAACTTCCCCAAGGCTTCATAAGTTTCCATTCCCCAATCTGGGAAAATACCATCATCATCATCATCATCATCATCAATCACCACCACCACCTATATTAATGATCATCCAGACTCAGCAGTTTATAGTACATAAAATAGAATAAAGCACCTACTCTAACTGTAAGAAAACCAACAGAATAAAATATGTTAAGTGTTGGGGTGGGGGGGGGAGGAAAAATCTCTCCCTCATGCTTCCCGCAGCTAAATTGGCTGCTGACGGCCCAGAGCAAGCTAGGATAAAGCTACAGTTCATTCTGTAATCCCATCCAGGTGACCCGTTACAGATGACTTTGCTTCAAATGGGGCCGTGGTGCCCAGACAGGCAAGGCAAGATTTGGGTTAGAATAAGACTGAACATCTGAAAGCATTCAACGTTCTTCCAAGGTCACATCCTACTCAAAATCAGTCTTCGGAAGACAGAAAACATACACAAATTCTAGTGCGGCCCTAAAAGCAGCTTCATATATTTAAACACACACACCCCTCCCCATATCTTCTTCCTCCCAAGGGACAGGAAAATCCAGACTCTACATATCTCCCATGGTTTGGAGACCTTTACGTCACCTTAATCTCCTTCTAAATGTTAAAGTCGCCCTATTGATGGGTTGGGGGTCTGACCCTCCCCATCTGCAGGGGTCTCTCCTGGAAGAGGATAAGGTGGTGTTTTCAGGGGGAGCACAGATCCAAGACCCCCACCCTCACACACACTCTTCTTCCCAGCTCACCAGAAGAGGATCTTTACTTGGAGCAAGGATTTGGAAGACATGGCAGCCCCTCGCTCAGCTGGGGGCCACAGAAAGAAAGGAAGGAGAACTGATGGCCAGTTGAAGGGGTTCACCCCAAAAGAGAAGCTTTGTTAGGGATCAGGTCGATGAAGAGTGGGGGGAAGAGAGATTCACTGATGCTCCCTTCTGGGCCAAGCCTCAGAAGAAGAACTTACGTTTCTAAGCAACCGCTGGAAAGTTCTGTGGTCAGACACACAAACGCTCCTTGATGCACTAATCTGCCAAACAACCGTGGGCACATCGGTTCAGGGGTCCTTCCCAAATGGGGGTGTCCCCTAGGGCACACTTCACGAGGCCCGGCGCTCTGCAGATACGTTAGATTGCAGCAAAGGACCACAAAGGGCATGGTCAACACCAGGCCAGAGGATGCCAAATTTGGGGAAGGACGAACAAAAACAGGAGGATTAGAAGCTGGCCCTTTCCACAGCCATTCCAAACTCTGGAACAAAATAGGGGTTGAATCTGCACACCGGGGGTGATGTTTACCAGCTCGGCAAGGACCTGACCCATCTATTGGGGATTGAGGACTGCGGTCAGCCAAACAGCTGGCATTTTTTCCAAGGAAAATAAGACGTTCTGCCTCAGAGGTTCATGTTACAGGAAAGGAGTGAGCTGGCTCCAACAAAAAGGTGCCTTGTTGAGATGGGACAGCACACCTTTTGGGAGAATTTGTGGAATGCCACATTAGCCTGCTAAACACTCCCAGGTTGGCCCACACATGTGTTTTTGTTCGTGGCTCAAGAAATGGAGGAGACAGCTGTCTAGCAAGGCAGGCGATAATCCCTTCTAGGTAGCGATGCGCTCAAATATAACTATAATATAATAATAATATAATATAAATATAAATATAACCCCAAGCGGATTTTGCTGGCGGGGGGGGGGGGAGATTTGATATGGACTCAAAGATAAAACTTCAAGTCTTGGCTCAACCAAACTGCTTTATCCCATGTAGGGAAAAAGAGGACTCCCTGTATCCACAGACGGATTGCCTGAAGCGCAGCTAAGCTGCCGCTCTTCGGATGTCAGAAGGTGATAATAATCCTTCTGTCAAATTAAAAACAAAAATCCCTGCATGTAAAAAATTAGCTTTTCAGGGAGCTCTGTTTTATCCCTGGCAGGCTTGCTTTCTAGATGCAGGGAATATGTGCCCATAGTCCGAAGCAGACCCAATAGACTTGTGTTTTGGCAGCAAGCGGTTATTCAACAGAGAAAGGATGACCAGCCACAGAGAATGAAAGAGGCTTTGTTTTCCACCTGCTCATAGCTTACTCAGTTGGCAACCCGATTTGTCTGGCTTAATCCCCTGGAGCCAACATGGCCAGGCTGAAATGCATGTTTTTAAGAGAAAGAAACGCTGCTGAGAAGGGATTACTGCAAATACAACCACGTGTTCTTCTGGGGAACAAACACGTTTCTTGCTCTGTGGGCCTTTAATTTCATTTTTTAAGATTCCTTCCCTTACAAAAGGAAGCCGGGAAGCTGGGCTCATGGCATATCCAAGTTGCCACAGTTTCTGGCCTCCTCAGGGTAAAATCGAGAGAGAAATAGCTGCAGCTAAGGGTTTTAGACGGAAGGGTGAATTTCTGCTCAGCAAACAGGCCATTAAAAGGCAAAATTGGGGCGGATATCCAGGAGGCGAGAAGAGATTTGGGTCCTTCTAAATAACTGCTTTTATGTTTCACTGATTTCCAAGCCACACAGAAAAAAAAAAAGACATCACGTGGGAGAAAAGACTATTTATCTGCTTCTCGATTACACACCATCTTGGTAAGAGTCACTCTCATAAAGGCCATTGGTTCTGCAAATTAAATTCTGTTTTGCTTTTATTCAGACAGACAGATGCAAATTAACTGCATCTTTTTTTTTTCTTTTCTATATGTTTTTGGCCCCGGGAGATCTTTCCCAAGTTCTGTCCACGTGGGTTCACTCAGTTTCATTGCCTCTGAGCCTTTTCCAATCTAAAGTTGTTTTTCCGAGAAATATAAAAGCTGGAGCTGGAAATGCTGTTTTTGCTCTCAACGCAACAGAACCTTTGAACTAAATCTGACATCTTCTTGACAACATCTGGATGGTCGGTGTCCTGCACTACTAATCTGGACGTGATTGTATAGCTTTCTTATAATTCCCTGCTTCACTTGTTTCTCACTGCAGGGGGAGAGAGAAAAATAGCGGAAAAACCAGAATTACCAATGGAAGACGGACAAGGCTGGTTTAAGACATAAATGACGTGCCGCAGTTTACGTCAAACTTCACGCAAATAAAAATACCCCGAGTCTTAATCCTAGCAATGCTAATAAAACTTGGCAAAATATTTGCAACATGGCATAAAGAAAATATTCTGCAATGGAAGGGGGGCCACGGAGGGGATTTATGCAAAGCCCCCTAAAGTGTTTGGGCTCAGTGCATAGGTGCATAGTAGCAAGGGGGTTCCAAACCAGGAATGAAAACCTGGCTTCAACCATTCCATTAAACAGGGTTTGGCCGAACTGCCGTTTGCTGAACCAGGCCCAGACTGGCTGGGTTTGCCCAACATTCAATCGTGGCTTATGAGCCACCGTGGCTGGGTTGGCGTGAAGCTCAAAGCCAAAGCAGAGCAAACTACATTGGCTGGAGGGCCTTACTAAATAAAGCTAGAGGGACTGCTCAAGAAAGGGGTCAAAAGAGTCAAGATGGCAGCCCCAACCGTTGTGATGCATGGAAAGAAGGGAAGCTGTTGGTCACAGAGCTGCCATCTTGACCCCTTGGACCCCTTTCTTGCAGGTGTGAACCAGCGTGGTGTAGTGATCAGAATGGTCCAAAAGGGATTTAGAAGCAGCTTTTTCTAGCTTGGGTTCCCTAATCGTGTTGAACTTTTACTCGGGAGCGATGGCCACACTGTGAGATGGGTGTTGTGAGCCCATTTTATCTGGCCTGCAGCAATTCACGCTGTCCCACTATTTCAAAACCTGTTTGAAGAACGTTCTCCAGAAGCTGGAAGAATGAGTGGATTTTTTTTTTAACAAATCTCACAAATGCTGGTTTATGTAGAGTTCCTTTTCACCCAGCTCCATGTACAGGTAGTCCTCACTTAACAACCACAATTGGGACCGGAATTTCAGTTGCTAAGTGAAGTGGTCATTAAGCGTATCCAACCCAATTTTATGACCTCTGTTGCGGCAGCCGTTAAGCGAATCACCGCAGGCGTTAAGCGAGCCACATGGTTGTTAAGCGAATCACGCGGTTCCCCATTGATTTTGCTTTCCAAAAAACCAGCCGGGAAGGTCAAAAATGACAATCACGTGACACTGCGACAGTCATAAATGTGAACTGGTTGCAAAGCGCCCAAACTGTGTTCATGTGACCGTGGGGATGCTGCGACGGTCATAAGTGTGAGGACCGGTCGTAAGTCAGTTTTTTCAGCACCGTCGTAAGTCTGAACCATCACTAAACAAATTGTTGTTAAGTGAGGACTACCTATAACTCTCCAGTGGCTTCTACATCTGCAGTGTCTTGGCAAACCAACCCATTCATCCCTCAACGAGTTCTCCGAAGATGAATCAACATCCATTAAAAGTTCCTCCTCCTGCAGAATGTCCCAGTCATGCTTTTCATTCGAACCACATGCCAGACCAGCCTTGTCAATGGAAGAAGTTCAGCAAAACTCTCCTTGTGCAACCGAATCTACTTCTCGAGTCCTCCCCATGCTAGGAATGGATGAGGAACGCATTTCTTGCCTTGCATCTGTAAAAACAATCCAACGGAGGACTCAGACCAGCATTTTTCCAACGCCCACAGATTCACAGGCAGGAACACGGGATCCCCCCCCACGTACATCCTCGTGTTTTCAGGCCTAGGCTGTTTACCTCTAAAAAATTCCTACCCTCCCCAAATCCCTTAACATTTCCTATAATTGCTGCCTGTCATCACGTTTGAGTTAGGCAGCGGAGGAGGAAATTACACAATACAAGGCAGGTTTTTTTAAAAACGAAGAATTGCCTGGCAGGGAGTGAAATAAAAAGGAGACAAGGAAAAACATCCAGAAAAACATCAACCGACGGGGAATTAGGAGGAACAAGACTCATATGTCCAGCTGAGAACATACAGTCTTGGGTGGTGCTCACAGAACTTCATCAAAACAGTGATGCGTTGCCCTTTTTCTCCTAGGAAGAAATAATTTGGTTCAATAATAATCAAACCAGTAGAAAAATAAATAATTTGCCCATTGGTTTGTGCAGAGTTGCACCTGCCCGTCGTGCAATTCACACATATTTAGGCATTTTTGTTCCAAACTTTTCAAGGCAGCTCACTCCCTTATCATCTAAACAGCCTCCCCCACCCGTCCGACCAGTAAATCCAGGAGGGGACCTTCCAAAAACAGATTACAGGTAGTCCTCGCTTAACAACCATTTGTTTAGTGATGGTTCGGACTTATGACAGTGCTGAAAAACCGACTTGCAACCGGTCCTCACACTTACGACCGTTGAACCGTCTCCATGGTCATGTGATCATGATTTGGGCACATGGTAACCAGTTTGCATTTATGACCGTTGCACCATCCCGTGGTCACATGATCGCCATTTTTGACCTGCTCGGCTGGCTTCCGGCAAGCAAAATCAATGGGGAACTGCATGATTTGCTTACCACGTGGTTCGCTTAATGGCCGTGGGGATGCGCTTAACGATCGCCGCAAAAAAGGGTTGTAAAATCGGGTCAGGTTCGCTTAATGACCACTCCGCTTAGCAACCAAAATTCCGGTCCCAATTGTGGTCATTAAGCGAGGACCACCTGTAAATTGTGGGGTTGGGATCCATTCCTGTCTGTTTACATGATTAGGGGAGGAGAAGGGAGAGAAAGGTTGTGGGTGGCAGAGTTGAAAGAAAGAAAGAAAGAAAGAAAGAGAGAGAGAGAGAGAGAGAGAGGGAGGGAGGGAGGGAGGGAGGGAGGGAAGGAGTGATAAGGCAGATTGCTCACCCCAGGCCTGAGCTATAAACTGCAATGAAAATGAGTTGTTAACAAAGGCAAGATTCAGCCGTTGTAACCCCATCAGTGTCTCTCCTGACTGTTTACTGAAAACTAACCACAAAAATGCCAGCAATGCATTGAACTGGTGCTTTCCTGCCAGCTACACTTACCTAAGATGGAGGGGAAGGTTCAAGAGTGAATCAAGACCGTTTCCTAATAAAATTAAGCACTGAACCCATGTGCAGGATGAGTGCGGCGGCCAAACCTGGGGATCGGAGCAAGGCCAGGCTCCCTTGTGCTCAGGACATCGTCTTGATTTGCAATCGGGGGTCTTTATTATCTTTAGAGTAGCAAGCTGACCGAGCGTCGGTCAGGACGAGCAGTAAAAATGAAATGCCGTAATCTTTTTCCTGTGAATCATTTGCAGCCGAAAAAAGCACAGACCGCACGCACGGGGCGTCCCGCTTCATGTCCCTCCTGGGAGTCCATTTTCAGTCATGTTGGGTTGTTTTTTTTTTTTTTTTGGGACACAGAGTGGAAGGCTATGCCAACTCGCTCTTATTCTCAAACAACACCCCTGTCCGGTTCTGAGTTATCTTTTTTAATTAGCAGGGTCTTTTTTCCCTAAGCGTGGAGTTCTGGCAAGCCCCGCCCCTCAGCGACATCACCAGGCAAGCCCCTCCTTTCGCTGCGTGTGTCACAATGCTGCTGCAGGGCAGAGCTTGCATAGTGACATCACCGCGTCTGCTCAGCGCAAAAGAAAAAACCTCTTGTTCCTCGCTTGCTAGCAAAAAACAGGCCAGCCTGGTCTGGCTCGTTTTTTGCCCGCAATCATCAAACTGGCTACGGCTTGCTGCTTCTGGCCTGTTTTTTCCATCTCTGGTTGTTGCGATGTGACCGCAGCGGCTCTGCTCTCTTCCTTACCGCTCTTGTTTTTCTTACGCGTTGTTTCTTTGCTTTCGATTGCCTGGGACAACCTTGGATGAAAAGCTTTGAAAAGCCTGTGATAGAGCTTAACAGATTGTGCAAACCAGCCTACGTGTTTGGAGGCTCGGGAGCCTGGGCGTGGAACAAACAAGGTTCCTTGTTTATTTCCCATCGGCCCTTCTCCAGCCAGTCCCCACAGGATTCCCAACTTCCCAAACTGGGAGCTTTGAAAGGAGAAGCAAAACCTGCTCCAAATGGGGACATCTTAGTCAAAAGCTGCCCAAAGCTTCCTGGAGTTCCAGATGATGTCATCAGATGCACGCGTCGCTCGCGACAGCTTAGCCTTCGAACCCATTTGGTTAGTCTGAAAAGGTGATTTTCAGCTCAGGTGTCCCCGCCTTGACAGCTGGATGGAAAGGGATGTGCAGAGGTGGCAGGCTTGTGGGCAGACGGAAAATCCCCTTCTCCTGGCCGTGCCAGCCGATGCACCCAGAAGTGACGCTGAACAGGAAGCCCTGGTGCATCTTTCCAAGCCACATCCAGCTTCACCAGCATCAAGCCACATCCAGCTTGACCGGCAGAGCCACGAAACCCAACTGCAGAGGCATTTCCTCCCCCTTGGCCCCCCCTGGCCAGCCCTCTAGAGAATATTTAGGGCCAGTTATGCACACAAGGCATTATCCAAAAGTTCTTTTTTCAATTGTTTCCTTCTACCTTAAAACGTCTGATGGCAAACGCAGAGAACTTGGCCTGTCCTTCTTAAAAGAAGCAGGGGGTATATTCAACGGCCCTGGCTGCCTCTTGCCGCCAACCATTGAAGCTTGCCCTTTTTCTTTAGTGTGGTCGTGAAAGAAGAAGAAATATCTCTGGTGCCGTTTTCCCCTAACACGCTAAGCCAGAATGCAATTGGTGGGGTCTGAACACCAGAGGTACGATCCTAGCTGCCACAGTTTGAAAACTCATTTCTTGCCTCTGCTTTGGGAGAGTCAAATCCTGATGGCGCTGGTTTCTTTTTAGTGGAGAATAATGATGTTTGGACCCTCTGCAAAATTCCTTAAACCAGAAGGAAAGCCATATCTGGAAGCATCCAACGATGCTCCAACTTTCCTTAAAAATGTGGTTTGGGGTTTGGGAATTGGTTTGTTTGCATCGAGTCTGTATTGGAAGCATATTTGCCAACTCTGCCACCCACAACCTTTCTCTTCCCCTCCCCTAATCATGTAAACAGACAGGAATGGATCCCAACCCCACAAACAACTTACAGGTGGTCCTCACTTAATGACCACAATTGGAACTGGAATTTTGGTTGCTAAGCGAAGCGGTCATTAGGTGAATTTGACCCGATTTTATGACCTTTTTTGTGGTGGTCGTTAAGCGAATCACTGTGGGTGTTAAGCGAATCACATGGTTGTTAATTGAATCGTGTGGCTCCCCATTGATTTTGCTTGCCAGAAGCCAGCCGGGAAGGTCGAAAATGGCAATCACGTGACCACGGGACTCTACAACGGTCATAAATGTGAACCGGTTGCCAAGTGCCCAAATCGTGATCACATGACTGCGGGGACGCCACAACAGTCGTAACAATGAGGACTGGTCATAAGTTGGTTGTTCAGCACCGTCGTAAGTCCGAACCATCACTAAACAAATGGTTGTTAAGAGTGGACTGCCTGTACACTTTTCTGCCTCCAGGGAAATGAGGGGGGACCCCCTGCTCAATTTCTTCAGTTTTCCTCTTTTTTTCCTCCCCTCCTCTCTGTGAAACTGACAACACACCCCACAATTTCACCAGGGAACAGAGTGGGAGTGAGAAACACTGAAGGAAGTGAAACCTGGCTGTGAACGCAAGTTTAGGCAAATTCAGCATCCAGAGAAAGCAGATGGAAAAGTGTGTTTGAAGAGACAGAGATGGAGGGCGGCAAACACTGAATGAAGCAGCCATCACCATAGACATCAGCAACTGTTAATAAAGCTATTAATAAAATAAAGATGATGAGCCAGTTTGGAGTAGTGGTTCAGGTGCTGGGCCAGAAACCAGGAGGCTGAGAGTTCGAGTGCCGCCTTAGGCATGAAAGCTGGCTGGGTGACCTTGGGCCGGTCACTCTCTCTCAGCCCTAGGAAGGAGCCAATGGCAAACCAGGAGACTGAGAGTTCTAGTCCCACCTTAGGCATGAAAGCTGGCTGGGTGACCTTGGGCCAGTCCCACTCTCTCAGCCCTAGGAAGGAGCCAATGGCAAACCAGGAGACTGAGAGTTCTAGTCCCACCTTAGGCATGAAAGCTGGCTGGGTGACCTTGGGCCGGTCACTCTCTCTCAGCCCTAGGAAGGAGCCAATGGCAAACCAGGAGACTGTAAGTTCTAGTCCCGCCTTAGGCATGAAAGCCAATTGGGTGACCTTGGGCCAGTCCCTGTCTCTCAGCCCTAGGAAGGAGCCAATGGCAAACCAGGAGACTGAGAGTTCTAGTCCCACCTTAGGCATGAAAGCTGGCTGGGTGACCTTGGGCCAGTCACTCTCTCTCAGCCCAACTCACCTCACAGGGTTGCCATTGTGGGGAAAACACGAGGAGGAAGGAGTATTAGGTATGTTCACCACCTTGAGTTATTTATAAAAATAATAAAGGAGGGATAAAAATAAATAAATAAAAGGAGCGGCATGCAGGAAATGAGCTTGCGCTGTTTCCAGATGGGTGGCTATCCAGCCTTGGATTGATAACCACAAATTCATTCTGAAAAAAATCTGTTCCATGTGGAACAGCTTGCCCTCTTTGTAAATATTTATGTACTTTAAATCTCTTTGTGGTTGCAATTCTTCCCTGGGAACAGAGAACAATCTTGCTCCTCTGACTTAGCCAAAGGGGCCTTCAAATACTCCATGGTGGGTGGGCGATTCCGTCTAAGCTGGTTTGGGATCTTGGTAAGGCCCTGTTAGGAGTTGGATTAAGTTAGGGTTGTTTGAAACAGGAAAGGGGTAAACTTTTAAAAAGACTGCCACAAAAGGAAAAGAAGATCTTCTGAGTTAAAACAACCGTGCTTCAAAATGCGTGCTTGGTTCTGTCTTAAGAGAGCAAAGGGGGCAATCCTGGGTTCAAATGTTCCATCATCTCTGCCTATCTATATCTATCTATCTATCCATCCATCCCTCTCTCTCTCTCTATCCGTCTGTCTGCCTGTCAATCCATCCATCCATCCATCCATCTCTGCCTATCTGTCTGTCTATCCATCTATATATCTCATCTCTCTCACCATCCACCTCTCTATCCATCCATCCGTTCGTCCATCCATCTCTTGTCTGTCTATCCATCCATCCACCAACCATGCATCCATCCATCCATTCCTGTCTGTCTGTCTGTCTGTCTGTCTGTCTGTCTGTCTGTCTGTCTGTCTGTCTCTGTCTGTCTGTCTGTCTGTCTGTCTGTCTATCTATCTATCTATCTATCTATCTATCTATCTATCTATCTACTATCTAAATCCATCTCTCTATCATATCTCTATCATTTCTCTCCATCCCTCCCTCCAACTTGAACCCTTGCAATTTAAAAATTAGCACAATTTTGACTTCAAGAAGAGTTTAAAGACATTCCCACCCCTAAAGAATGGAAAATAAAAATGTTCTGCCTCCATCACTGCATTGTTTGCGAACCTAAGGCCACCCTCCAGCTTTCAAAGTAATTATTTTGAGGGGGATTAAAAAAAAATTTTTTTCCTGGTAAATATAGATTGAAGAACTGCAATCTGAGCCCATTTGCAAGGATCATCTTCCTGAAGTTATTTTGTGTCAGGCCCTTTCTGGCAGACCACGGGATAGATGTTTTTAAAGTTAACAAATAAAACACATGGAAAAGTCAAAGGCCTTCAGAGTAGCAAGAGAACAGTGGGAAGGGAAGCTGGGAAAAAGTCCTTCTCCACGTCTGCTTTTGAGGTTAGGAAGGCATCTAAGACAGACCCCAAGGAATGTGGGTACAAATTGTCCCAACCTGACTGGAGGGAGGGCATCCCCAGCTGTTGCCGTTCCATCTTCCATCTGGAAAACATTGAATTTTCCTGGGTGAGGCACAACAGCTGGCCAAACTCAGCCGCAAATGAAAACTCCAGTCTTGGAACATGGATGTGAAGAGGTCAGAAAAAAAGTCTGTCTCTTTTCTCATCGTACTTCTGAGATTCCGTGGGAGGAAACGCAGCAAGAGCAGAAACGGAGAGATCCGGTGTAAAGCCAGCTTTATTCTCCCCCGCTTCTTCCCAGCAATAAAAATTGAACATCGGTTGACATAATGATCCCAAAGTTCATTGATTAGGCTCAAACTGTTGCTTGCTTAGGCCAAACCAAGAGAATGAAACTGAGATGTTCTGAGCCGAATCCCATCCACACACACACAAAAAAAAGACTACAGGTAGTCCTCACTTAATGACCACAATTGGGACTGGAATTTTGGTTGCTAAGCGAAGTGGTCATTAAGCGAATCTGACCTGATTTTATGACCTTTTTTGTGGTGGTTGTTAAGCGAATCGCCACAGACGTTAAGCAAACCATGTGGTCATTAAGTGAATCACGCGGTTCCCCATTGATTTTGCTTGCCAGAAGCCAGCTGGGAAGGTCGAAAATAGCGATCACGTGACCACAGGACACTGTGACGGTCATAAATACAAACTGGTTGCTAAGCGCCCAAATCATGATCACGTGACCGCAGGGATGCGGCGACGATCGTAAGTGTGAAGACTGGTCATAAGTAATTTTTTTCTAGCACCGTTGTAAGTCCGAACCATCACTGTACAAATGGTTGTTAAGCGAGGACTATCTGTATTCCTGACAACCAAATTACTAAGCCGCGTAAGGCCAAGTCAGACCACAAATCTGTCCAGTATTGTCAACGCTAGGCAGAAACTTTCCGAATCATGCACTGAGCAATGGCTTTTCTCCTAAAAGTAAAATAAGAATCTAGTCCCTCATTGTTCAAAATAAATAGGTGTTTATTAAATAAGCAGAAAGGGAGCAGCCTGCTTCGTACCGAGACGTACCACTGAAACATGCACCCAAAGTTGTCAAAGCTGACCGGCGGTAACTCTCCAGATTTTCAAACGGGTTTTTTCCCCCCTACTTGGAGACATGAAGGATTGAACCTGGCTACTTCTAAATGCCAAATTTGAAGCATGTAAAAACTTTCTTTGGTAAGGAAGAGGGATTGGATGGGGGTGGAGAACTTGCAACCTTTTGGATATTGAACGCCAGAATTATTCTGTAGTTGGGGGGTGCCTAAATTGAAAAAATAAAGATTAAAGTGTAATTCTCCAGCTGGCATGGCCAGCCTGAAGGATGCTGGGAGTTGAAGTTTGCAGTAGGATCCGCCCAGCACAAATGAGATCACAACTGTTGGAAGGCCTCCAAGTGTCGGGGCAGCTCCTCCTTGCAGAAGTATTGAGAAGCAATGACCACAACGTCGGACGCGAAAGCTTGATCAAGGATTTTGAGAGGAGCATCCTTTTTTGTCAGAGCTACACTTCTCTGGAAGAACCTGGAATCCAGTGACACCGGACAGATTAAGGCGTTCCCCACAGGAGCACTGAATCGCAGGATGTAACAGTTGGAAAGGGTCTTGGAGATCATCGGGTCGAACCCCCAAGGATGCGCTATTACAGATCTGAAGATGCTACGTGGACGCCCCGATACAGCTATTTTTCTTCAAAGTGCCCCCAACCATTGCAACAGACAGAGCAGAGATCCCAACCGTGGGTCCCGTCCCCCATTCCATTGTCTTAAGTATGGCCTTCCCGTCTGGTGCTGCCATCAACTCACACAATCCCCCGTCATGAGGTGCATACCAGGCTGGGAATAGCTGTACCGTTGTGTGATTAAAAAGAGAGAGAGAGAGAGAAAAGCTAATAAATAATACATAAATAAACATTATTCACAACATCTGCGTTGGAAGATGCCTCTACATTCCAACAGTTAGCAGCCATCAGGAGAAGAAAGGAAGATCATATGATATAAAGGAAAGGAATAGAGAGAAGGGAAGGAACGAAGGAAAAGAGAAAGAGAAAGAGAAAGAGAAAGAGAAAGAGAAGGAAGGAAGGAAGGAGAGAGAGAGAGAAAAAGGGAGGGAGGGAGGGAGGGAGGGAGGAAGGAGAGAGATGAGGGAAGGAAGGAGACAGAGGGGAAGGAAGGAAGGAAGGAAGGAAGGAAGGAAGGAAGGAAGGAAGGAAGGAAGGAAGGAAGGAGAGACAAGGAGGGAGGAAGGGAGGAAGGAAGGAGAGAGAGAAGGAAGGAAGGAGAGACAGAAAGGGAGGCAGGGAGGGAGGGAGGGAGGGAGGGAGGAAGGAAGGAGAGAGAGAGAGGAAGGAAGGAAGGAAGGAAGGAAGGAAGGAAGGAGAGAAAGAGAAGGAAGGAAGAAGAGAGAGGGAGGGAGGGAGGGAGGGAGGGAGGGAGGGAGGGAGGGAGGGAGGGAAGGAAGGAAGGAAGGAAGGAAGGAAGGAAGGAAGGAAGGAAGGAAGGAAGGAAGGAAAAATTGAAAGACAGAGAAGGAAGGGAAAGGGAAGGCAAGGGGCATGGTTTCTCAGTCCAGAACAAAACAACAACAACAGCATGGAAACATTCTTTCTGCAAAATCTCAACACATGTTAAGACTCCTTCAGCTGCTGCACGTATCTCTTTCTCCCCCCCCCCCCCCCCGAGTAAGGGAAGAGAGGAAGACCTCTAAAAATGCCCACCCAAGGGCGGCCTCTTGACCTGTGCATTTCCTTTCCCAGGCCGTTTAAGACCCTGCAGGGCAGAGGTACCCAAAGCCAGATTGGCCATCACCGGGGGCATCTCTGCTCCTTCCCGCTCAGACCCGAGACCTGCTTTGTGAAACCAGGGGGGAGGCCTGGCGGAAGGGTCCCCGCCACCCCACCGCCGTGGACTCAGGACCCCGAAAGCAGAACCTTTTCCGGCTGGTGGGCAAGGCGGCCTCCGAAAAAAGTTGGTGGGGAAAATCAAGAACGCTTGGCATTTCCCTTGCCTTTCGCCTTCCCTGAACATTAATCAACTGCATTAATCAGTAAAGAGAATCCGTCCCTACGTAAATTCACCATTTCCCCCCTTCGGTCCCATTTAAAAATGATCGTCCGGCAGAAGAGCGAGGCTTCGCTCCGAGTTTCACGCACCGGACCCCGCTGTCCTCCATCGATTGTGCGCCCCCCTCCACGGTGGTGCCATGGCGTCCCGCCATAAAGAGATACCCCGCGAATGTCCAACAGGAAACGAGGAGAAACTGGGAGAATTCAGGCCAGGGAGACCCCATCACAGCTGTTCCTCCGTCCGGAAAGAGCTGTTGGTGGCCCCGGATTGTCCCGAACCCGGCTCGGCGTCCAGGATGTTATCCAAGGATCCGTGCTGGACGGGTTTGGCTTTGCGGAAACAGAAATGCCACAGCAAGGCCGAAATGGCCACGAGGATCAGAGCGGAGGCCAAGCCTGCTGCGATATAGATGTAGGCCATCCGGCGAAGGGGGGTTCGGACTAGCCGGCAAGGACCGTGTTCTTGGACGCCGTCGTCCATCGGGCTGAAACCGGCTCGGTTGGACGCCACGACGCAGAAGAGGTATTCGGTGCCGGGCACGAGCTCGGAGACCACCGAGAAGCGGGAGGTGCTGTTCAGGGGCGGCCCCCAAATGAAGTCCTGGCCCACTGCGTGGTACTTGAGGTGGTACTGCTGGACCGTGGACGAGGGGGCGCACCAGTGCAAGCTGGCCCTGGTCTCGCTCGTGTGGACAGCCCGCAGGCGGGGGGCGGCCGGGGCCACGTCCGGCCCGGTGACCCCGGGACACAGGCACCTGCTAAGCCGGCTCAGTTCGAGGCAGGGCACCTGCAGATGTTTGCACCGGTCGTAGGCGCAAATGGGGGGCAGCGGCTGCGGGGAGCCGCGGACGGGGGGCTTGGTCGTCTGAAGGCTGTCGTAATAATCCTCGTAGTCGTCATAGTCGTCGGACGCTGCGGGGGAGGCCTTCTCCTGCCCGGATGTCGGGGTGCGGCTCCCCGGGGAGGGAAGGGTGTCTCCACCTTGGATGGGTTTCGGCAGAGGGTGGCCCATGCTGGTCGGGGAGCCCTGGGGGCAGAGCGTCAGGAGACCGCAAGCCATGATTGGAAAGAGCGTCCAAGGCTGCATGGCTGCTGCAGAGAAACAGGAAGGGGGACCCGTGAGTAAAAGGCATAGTTGACAGACTCAGATTATTCTCTTACGGTGTGGCTGGAGGCTTCCCCTTCCTTCCTTCCTTCCTTCCTTCCCTCCCTCCCTCCCTCCCTCCCTCCCTCCCTCCTTCCTTCCTTCCTTCCTTCCTTCCCTATCTCCCTCCTTCCCTCCCTCCTTCCTTCCCTAACTCCCTCCTTCCCTCCCTCCTTCCTTCCTTCCTTCCCTATCTCCATCCTTCCTTCCTTCCTTCCCTATCTCCCTCCTTCCTTCCCTATCTCCCTCCTTCCCTCCTTCCTTCCCTCCTTCCTTCCTTCCTTCCCTCCCTCCCTCCCTCCCTCCTTCCTTCCTTCCTTCCTTCCCTATCTCCCTCCTTCCCTCCTTCCTTCCCTAACTCCCTCCTTCCCTCCCTCCCTCCTTCCTTCATTCCTTCCCTATCTCCCTCCTTCCCTCCTTCCCTAACTCCTTCCTTCCTTCCTTATCTCCATCCTTCCTTCCCTATCTCCCTCCTTCCCTCCTTCCTTCCCTATCTCCTTCCTTCCTTCCCTATCTCCATCCTTCCTTCCCTCCTTCCCTATCTCCCTCCTTCCTTCCCTATCTCCTTCCTTCCTTCCCTATCTCCCTCCTTCCCTCCTTCCCTCCTTCCCTAACTCCCTCCTTCCCTCCTTCCTTCCCTATCTCCCTCCTTCCTTCCTTCCTTCCTTCCTTCCTTCCTTCCTTCCTTCCTTCCCTATCTCCCTCCTTCCTACCCTATCTCCCTCCTTCCCTCCTTCCTTCCCTCCTTCCTTCCTTCCTTCCTTCCTTCCTTCCTTCCTTCCTTCCTTCCCTCCCTCCCTCCTTCCTTCCTTATCTCCCTCCTTCCCTCCTTCCTTCCCTAACTCCCTCCTTCCCTCCCTCCCTCCTTCCTTCCTTCCTTCCTTCCCTATCTCCATCCTTCCTTCCTTCCTTCCTTCCTTCCTTCCTTCCTTCCTTCCTTCCTTCCTTCCTTCCTTCCCTATCTCCCTCCTTCCCTCCTTCCTTCCTTCCCTCCTTCCTCTGGAAAATGCTTATCTTGCCCTCTTTCGTGGCCACCAATCCACCTGTTTCTTCCCCTCCTTAATTTTAGGAGAAAATGAAGAACTCCATGCCCCGAAAAATTAGATGGGTTCTGCAAGATGAACGCCAGGATACAGGCACACCTCGGAGATATTTCAGGTTTGATTCCAGACCACCACAATAAAGTGAATATTGCCATAAAGCGAGTCACACGAATTTTTCATTTTCCCAGTGCATCTAAAAGTTATGTTTGGTGAAAAACTCTGTCTGTGGGTTTTTTTTCTTTATGTTTTTAAATGGGGGGAAAATTGTGTTAGATGGGATTGCTGTACTGCAAGTTGAAATGGACTATAGAAATAATGTTTACCGTAGTTAAAATGGGAGTAAGAGATTGATGGGTTTTTTTATGTATATCTTTGACGTAGAAATTCGGAAGTCACTCTTTATGTATTCTTTTCTATTCATTTATTTCTGCACTTTTATAGTTTTCTCTTTTTTCTTTAGTGCTGAATTCTCTTTTCTGTATTCTACCTTTTGTATTTTAATTCCACTCTGGGAAAAAAAAATAAAGCTCTATATAAAAGAAATAAAAGTTATGTTCACACTATACTGTAGTCTATGAAGTGTGCAATAATAGCATTATGTCCAAAAAAATAACATACATACCTTAATTTAAAAAGACGATTGCTAAAAAAAATGCTAATCTGTTGGAAAAACGGCGCCGACAAACTGGCTCGAGGCAGGGCTGCCACAAACCTTCAATTTGAAAAAAAAAATGCAATATCTGCGAAGGGGGGGGGGAGCGCCAAACCTCAACTGCACGGGTTGGATAACGGATGGTGTCGCCAGGCGCTTGCAAGGTGCCCAGTTAATCAGGAAAAGCCGAAGAATTAATCAGCAGCGGAAACACAGCGGCTCACCGGGCGTGTTCAGCAAGATCCGGCCCAAATCTCGGCTAAGGATTTGCAGGATGATCCGGGATCGGAACAAGACGCTGGAAGGAGTCCAAATTCAGGAATCCAGGACGGGGAGACAGCAGGGCCCGTCAAAACAGGGGGATATAGGGTCTGTCTGAAGCCCTTCTCAGCATCACCTCTCCTGTTGTCCAGGATTCTGTACTCGCTTGCAAGCCACAGAGTTGTCTGCTCAAAGTCGCTCGCAAAGAAAACTTTTATATCTTACTCATCCGATGACTTCATCTCGCCCCACGTCTCCACCTCCCCTTTTTACAATTGGGTCGAGCCAGTGGGAAGCAGCGAAACAGCAGCCAAAGGGGTGGTTTTCGTTTTTTCTTTTCGTTTTTTCTTTTTCCTTTTGGGCCTTACCCCCGCCCCCGCCCCCCCCCATGCAGGTGTCCCTGAAAAAAAAGCCAACCATGCCTTATAAGGACCGTTTGCACCTTCCCCGCCTGGGATCCGCTCAGCAAAAAAAAAAAAAAAAAAAAATACAGACCCTTAATTCTCTCCTGGAAAAAAAAAAGAAGATTAATCAAGAGCTGTGAAAAAGCCAGGCAGCCAGAGAGGAGGAAGAAGACAGAGAGGGACTAAGAAAGCAGATGATTTTTGGATAAGGCAGACAAGACTCATCCCAAACAGACACATTTCCTGTTACAACTCAACCTTGATCAGGAAAAGTTATTCAACCCAGGATCCAGCCCTCTCATATTCATTCATTGGCGATCACTCATAGTCGAGTAAGATTGTCTTCCAAAGGTAAAATTTTAACAGTGGATCCGTAAGTGGCTGTAAAGGCCAATTCTGGATCCGCACAACCTCCCACAGTGAGGGCATAGGTTTCCGGGTGGGAGACGGTCATGATGAGGGTCTGCCTGACGTGCCTTCCTTTTAGCTCGTTTCTCCCTTTCGCCCTGTACTCGTGCTTCTTCAAAGTCCATAGCGCCATTAATAAAGGCTGACCTCCAATTGAAACGCTCATGAGTTAGGGCTTCCCAGTTCTCAATGCTGATATTACATTTTTTTAAATTAGCTTTGAGAGTGTCTTTGAATCTCTTTTGCTGTCCACCAATATTCCGTTTTCCATTCTTAAGTTGGGAGTAAAGCAGCTGCTTTGGAAGACGATGGTCAGGCATTCGAACAACATGGCCGGTCCAGCGAAGTTGATGTTGGATGATCACTGTTTCAATGCTGGTGGTTTTCGCTTCTTCTAATACGCCAACATTAGTCCGCCTATCTTCCCAAGTAATCTGCAGAATTTTTCGGAGGCAGCGTTGATGGAATCTTTCAAGAAGTTGGAGGTGGCGTTTGTCGAGGGTCCATGTTTCACAGGCGTACAGAAGGAGACACCCTCTCGGGGGATTATCACTGCTGGGTTTCTACGAGGCGTGGAGCAGAGGGATGTCCCCGTTCCAAACAACTGCTCTGTTTTGCACCAGGGAACCCAGAATTTGTAATCAGAGAAATTTAGAAAAACCGTGGTTTCTCTAAATCGCCATCCGTGGCCACTTTGGGATGGAAGCCGTGGGCTTATTGGCTGAGCTGATACAACAGGAGTTAATCTGACTCGGTGCACTTCGGCGTTTCTGACTTAGAACGTCATCGGAACCTGGACGACTTTGTATATTGTCTGAACCCAGAAAAATGGGTTAATGCAGTAACCAGGTTAAGAGGTATACAATAGTGGAACGGTCTACCTACAGAGGTTGCGGGTTCCCCATCATTGGAGGTTTTTAAGAAGAGGACAGCCACTTCTTAAGGATTTCCTTGGGCATCAAAATCAACTATACTGGGCTAGATAATCTTTAGGGTCCCCTTTCAATTCTACAATTCTGTACTTCTATGTTGGGTGAATCCACCCACTCAACGTAAACCGCTTGTCTAAGATTGGCCCTGGCAAGGGGGAAAGAAAAAAAATATAAGCACCCACAACCATTTCGCAAGCTCAACAGCAGCATGGTGATCTTAACGATCCTCCTTTAGATGATAAAAGGACTTAAAATATCATCTCAATATAACCATGACCTAGCCCCAGGTGTAAGGTCACACAGCTACCTAGAAACATATTTAGGATTCCCTTACCAACTTTGCTCAGACTGAAGAAGCTCCTTGGATAAGGAGCGAAACGTTTCCACTGAGAAAATAGAAATCCAGTTGACATGATTCAAGCTACAGACAATTCCACCTGGATGACTGAGAACCTTCATAGACACCCACAACATTAACTGATCTTTTTGATTTTGTGAGTCCCCTGGAAACAGCTGAAATGTTGGATGTTTTTACGCACGCCCTCTGCCAATGTCCTTAAAAGTATTTTCTTTATACTTTTGTTCATGTAAGCTGCTTCTGGTCATAAAAGAAAAGGGTTTTGCAGAGCCTCTGAAACTCCTGTGTTTTATTAAGACAGATTTTCTTCCTCTCAAAGGGGAAAAAAATGTATTTTGGACATATTCAAGGACACGGCTATTTCAGGATTCAGAAAAACAAATGTGAAATTCCTCTCCTGCCTTAAACGTGGGTGTCCAATAAAAATAGAAATGGTATATGCGTTGTATGCTTCCAAACCCATGAAATCAAGAATTCTTGTTTAAAGGATAATAATCACATTACAGTACATTCTTGAATTGCCCACAGCCAGCTTCAGCTTGGTTTAAAAAAAGAAATAATTAAGGAATGCTTAATTCATAATCATTGAGGCTTTTGGCCGTAGTAAACATTACAGACATGACATGAATCATAAACCGTGCCCAAATATTTAAGGATGATCCATTGCAGGCAAACTCCATAATGGGTGAACATTAATTATTTGCAGGTGAAAGGAAATGGGATGGTCCTTAAAGGCCAATTTTTCTCAACAGTTATGCTGAGACATTAACATGATGTTCTGACTCAGCACAAGCCAATTCTGAGCAAAAACATTTCCAGGAAAAATAAAAAATAAAAAGGCCCTTTGGATAAGCGTGGATTAAATCCAAGATAGTTTGCTAACTTGAGAAGTGTCTGCCAGAAAGTAGGAACGGCTCATCTGCCAGATGACAACTCTGAGATATTTTAGGCATTTTAAAAATTTTATTTTGGTAGCTGGGTTTAAAATTCTGGTCTTGTGTTTGCAGAGACACTGGTTCCCTTGATCAATTTGCGTTTCTGTGTCGGCCCATCAAGCCCGCAATTTGAATGGGATTTTTCAGTGTATCAATGAAGCATTTGCTAAAATGCAGAAGATATAGAAGCACTTAAGAATTTAGAACTTTTATTTTCGCAACCAGATAGCTACGGGCAGTGGGAAGAAATGGATAAAATAAGAATTGGGAAGACAGCAATCATTGAACAAGACACTGGGGGCGAAAAATTATTTTTCATTGCAAATATTCAGTTTTGAGGAAGAAGCGCGGAGAAGCTTTCTTATTTCCAGCTTTCAGGGGCAAGTCAAGGCGAGCAGAATAATTATGTAAAAATTAAGGTACTTTTTAAGGGGGAAAGGAAAGGAGGAAGAATTGACTATTTAATATGCTGCTTTCCTGTAAAAGAAATCCAGGCGGTACAATG
Source organism: Charina bottae (assembly GCA_023362775.1). Taxonomy (NCBI): domain Eukaryota; kingdom Metazoa; phylum Chordata; class Lepidosauria; order Squamata; family Charinaidae; genus Charina; species Charina bottae. The sequence goes on along the minus strand of JALMGJ010000026.1, from coordinate 7,578,405 downwards.
GAATGGGAAGCATTTCTGTATTTGATTGTGACAACAATCTTGCAAGGTAGGTCAGGCTGGGAGATGGCGACTGGGTTTGCATGAGATGTTGGTTAACAGAAGCCCGGTTGAATAAACCAGCTTTCGGGGTCAGTTCCACAAGATGGCTAGTTTGTGATTTAGTGCATTTCTGTTTTTAAATGCCTTTATTGCACTGTTAGGTCTGTCAAGTCCAAGACAGCTTCTATTGGGGTCTCCTCTTGTCAGATCCCAACGACACACTTGCGAGGTAGGCTAGGCTGGGGGGAAACCAGTCCCCCTCAAACAGCAATAAGCAATCCACACGCAGAAGCAGAACCCCCTTAAACCAAAGGGGCCAGAAACAACACAGAAAGGAGTTCGGCCACCAAGATTCAGCAATGCTTTCACCTTCAACCCAGCACTGGAAAAAGGAGATTTTTCTCCCTCGCACTCCCCCCCCCCAAAACAAGGTTTCTTCAGAAGGTAGAGGAGGGCTTTCCGAAGTTTTTCCCGCAGCGACACACCAACCAGCGTTGGTGTGTCGCCGCAGGAAAACCCGGAAGCGCTGATGATCAGCGCTTCCGGGTTGTCTGGCGACACACCAGACTGTGTGTGGCGACACACTTTTGTGTCGCCACACACAGTTTGGAAAGCTCTGAGGTGGAGGTTTATCGCAGAGAAATGTTCCAAACTTTCAGCCAAAGGTCCCGGACACAGGCTGCGGTGGAGCCTTACGGGGCTGTGACGCAACGGTGGTGCAGTTGACTAATGCGTCCCGGCGTGTGGCTGGCAACAGAGGTGTGACTACACCCTTCTCTGGTGGGTGGGGAGCAGTGGGGGTCACATCCAGCCCAAGGCTGGGCAGAGTTTACTCGTGGTTTCTGGAATGCAGACGGTTCTCCTTCCCAGAAAGAGAGGGTGGGGGACAGGACAGGAACCGATCACTCCCCACTCCAAGTTAAATTTAAAAAATAGCTGGCTGGGCGGGACCCTCTGTGTCCTCGTAACTGGCCAATAGTCAGGAAAACAGCGAATTTACACCAAGGAACTTATTACCAGTGGCGCTGGCTTCCTGTACAAATTCCAGGGCTGGAGAAAATCAAATTTGCCATTTGAGTTCTGCAGGATTAGATTTTTCCTAATTTATTCTGTCTGAATCCCGCGTGGCCTTCCCAAAATTAGCATTCTTGCTCAATTCAGGTTTCAAACAAACAATTTCCGGAAGTTTTTTTTTTTCCCCCCTTTCTCCCAAGCGACCCTCCCTGCATTGAGGACTAGAAACTTGTCTGTACGTCCAAAGCTTCAAAACTTCTAGGTTTCAAGAGGGCGCAGGGAAGCTGAAGCTTCTTACTCAGGGCTGCTCTGTGCCCTCTTGAAACCTAGAGGAGGTATTTAGCCGTTTCTATTTGGTTTTCGTAAACACAAGGTTCGTCTTTGATGTTTGCAATTTACTTAGCAGGCTCGGAGAAGGATTTGCAATTGCATACCAGCGGTGGAGAAAATTGTGTTTTAGATGCAGAATTTAGTTTGCTGAAAATACCAGCCTGCGCTTGCATCTTGAAAACGTAATACAGGTAGTCCTCGCTTAACAACCACAATTGGGACTGGAATTTTGGTTGCTAAGCAAAGCGGTCATTAAGCAAGTCTGACCTGATTTTACAACTTTTGTGGCGATCATTAAGTGAATCACCGCAGGCATTAAGCAAACCACGTGGTTGTTAAGCGAATCACACGGTTCCCCGTTGAGTTTGCTTGCCAGAAGCTGGACAGGAAGGTCGAAAATGGCAATCACGTGGCCGTGGGACGCTGCAACAGTCATAAATGTGAACCGGTTGCCAAGCGCCCAAATTGTGATCATGTGACCGCGGGGACACTGCAATGGTTGTAAGTGTGAGGACCGGTCGTAAGTCGGGTTTTTTTAGCACCAACATAACTCCGAACCATCACTAAACGAATGGTTGTTAAGCGAGGACTGCCTGTATATTGTCCCCTTTCCTCTTGGGAGCTCCGAGGCTGTGTAAATTCAACTCCCATAAGAAGAAGAGGGGAAAACTTGGCCGGATGCGAAAATGGTATTTAGACGCCCTGCGGCTTGCCTGTGATTGAATTCACACCTTGGGTAAACCCCAGCCAACTGGCACTGTGAAACAAGCAACGGCTTAGGGCAGCACTTAGCAAACCACATGGTCATTAAGTGAATCATGCAGTTCCCTGTTGATTTTGCTTATCGGAAGCCAGCTGGGAAAGTCAAAAATGTAGATCGCATGACTGCAGGACACTGCAACCGTCGTAAGCGTGAGGAACGGTCGTCTCTTTTCAGTGCTGTCGTAATTCCGGAGGGTCGCTAAACAAATGGTCATTAAGCGAGGACTACCTGTATATACCTGCTCAACTGCACGCTCTCCCAATTCCCATCCTTCAGAGAAAGGAGGTTTTCAATCATGAGACTGGCAGCACAGAGTTTGTTAGTGATTCATAGTTTAACTTTTATTTAACTTACAGTGTTTCCTGGTAAGGAGAAGGTACTGGAATGTAAACATAAGCAGGGAGTAAACACAGCCCTCGGGAGAGCAAGGCCTGTGGTGGGCTACTGGGAGTGCAAAGTGAGGTTCCTGGCATGATTCGCACCCAAGCCTGCTCAGGAACTGGAGCAGCTACTTCTCTGACGCATCTCCGAGCCGGGGTTGAGGGTCCTGGTCAAAGGGGGTAGCAGGTCCGAGCCATCCCTCTCCAGCGAAGAGGTGGGGAAGTTGACCTCAGCGAGTAGGGAACCATCGTCTAGCGAGTCGTACTCTGCATCTGTCAACAGAAGAACCGCCAATGAATCAGTCTCCGATCTAAAGGAGAGCGGGGAGCATTATCAACGTGACACGTAGACACCGAAGGTTCGAATCGCGTAAACCACGGGTTTTCCTGGGAGGCTGTACGGATGCAAAGCTGGATTTCGGAGATACAGGGCCGAAAGAATCTCAAAGCTTTGGAACTTTGGGGTGAAGACGACGTTTAAAGATACTACGGACAGCCCAGAAAACAAGAAAGGTCAATTGCAAGACGGAGAGGTTTAAGCAATGAAGACCCCCCCGAGAGATCCGAAAGGACTATTTGAAGGCCAAACGTTTTGGAGAAAAGCAATCTACGTGGTTGCCTGGAATTTGACCCCAACTTGATACCCAACTAGAGAAGTTGGTTCTTTGCATTCAAATGCAAAACCAAAAGGGAGTAGAAAGGCATGGAAAAGTAACAAATCACCTTCATTTGAGGTTGTGCCCACGCTAGATTCTGTTCCAAAATCGGATTTTTCAAGACTGCTTTTCTTCACCTGTGTCGTAGAAACTGCATAAGATCAAGGGGAATAAAATTAAAACAAGGTTTGAACCTAATGGAATACAGATAGTCCTTGCTTAACAACCATTCGTTTAGTGATGGTTTGGACTTACGTCAGTACTGGATAAACTGACTTATGACTGGTCCTCACACTTATGACCGTCGCAGGATCCCCACGGTCACGTGATCACGGTTTGGGTGCTCGGCAACCAGTTCACATTTATGACTGTCACAGTGTCCCGTGGTCACGTGATCGCCATTTTCGACCTTCCCAACCAGCTTCTGGCAAGCAAAATCAATGGGGAACCATGTGATTCGCTTAATGATCACATGGTTCGCTTAATGACCGCAGTGATTTACTTAATGACGGCCACAAAAAAGGTCATAAAATTGGATCGGATTGCTTAATGACCCCTTACTTAGCAACCAAAATTCCGATCCTGTGGTTGTTAAGTGAGGACTACCTGTAGGTGGGTGTTACAGGAGCAGGGAAAGTCTCTAAGCACCTGTGATTTCATTCTGATTTATACACCCAGAGACAATTGGCTAGGCTCACACAATGCCCGAAACATTAAACCATGATTTAAGTAGAACAGGGTTATCGAAGAGACCCCAGGGAGCAACTGAGCAGAACAATGCCTTTATAATTTTCTTTCCCTCTCCACAAGTCAAATCTAGAGCAGAGGTTTCCAACCCTAACCCCACAAAAACCTGCAGATTAATTGGGAATATTGATAAAATTGAATATTGATTGAGAATATTGAGATTTGGGATGATAACGGGTTAAAAAAACATTTGTTCTGCAGAAGGCAGGATTATCAAAGAGCCAGGAGACAAGACTGTAAGAGGCTTAGATGTTTGGACTGATCCAGGGAAGCCATTTTATTGTTACTCAAGGTGAATTTGGGGTCTGCCCAGAGGGGAGAGAAAATTTAAAAGCAACACACCTGCCTTGGATAATTTCTCTCCTTCAGCAACTCCCACATCTTCTGCCTGTAGCAGAGGCGTCTCTTCTTCTTCAGAGCCTGCAAAAAAGGGAAGGGAAGGTGACCGCTCACATATCATGCTTTACTACAGCTTATGGAATAAGGTTTTTGAATAAGCTTAGTGAATAAGCACCTTTGGCTGCCCTTCTCAACATGGCTGCCATCTGGACTTCAACTCCCAGCATTCTTAGCAATGTCACTCTGGCTGAGATTCCTAGTAGCTGGTCAGTTTATTTAAACCAGTCTACAAACCACAACTTAATACTGTGAAACATCCACATTTATATAAACTTCCCTAATCACAGCCCTCAATATCCCTATATAGCTTAAAATCAATTTGCTTCTTAATCCTAGTAACCCCCGTTAAAAACTTTGTCACTGCTAGAGGCACTTTAGAAATTTAATCACAAAGAAGCTATTTAATGTAAAATCGGTTAACGTCCAAGAAAGAATGTTAAAATGGGATTCATCTACAGCACAAATATTTGGGCCGTGGTTAGCGGTTGGGGAATACACGGAAGGGGAGAATGCATTCTCAAAAAAGTTTATTTTTTCATGTTTTCACTGTGGTTTTATTAGCCATTGTTTATCTTCTACTTTGTTTTTTGTATCTTTATTCTTGTGTGGTTTCTGTTCTGTCAAAGCTTCAGGAATTAAAAAAAAGAAATTAAAATGGGATCAATCAAATCATTTCCCAAACTAAGATAAAAGCTACAACAGAGGTGCATATGCGCCACTGATTCTATGTCATGGTTACTACAAGGAAACACTCTTTTATTTATTTATTTTTATGTATTTATTATGTATTATGTATTTATTTATTTTATGTATTTATCATATTTATGATAATCATATTTATGATGTATTTATCATATTTATTGTATTTATGTATTTATCATATATGTGGTGTTGGAGGAAAATTCTGAGAGTGCCTTGGACTGCAAGAAGATCAAACCAGTCCATACTCCAGGAAATAAAGCCAGACTGCTCACTTGAGGGAATTATATTAAAGGCAAAACTGAAGTACTTTGGCCACATAATGAGAAGACAGAATACCCTGGAGAAGATGCTGATGCTAGGGAAAGTGGAAGGCAAAAGGAAGAGGGGCCGACCAAGGGCAAGATGGATGGATGATATTCTGGAGGTGACAGACTCGACCGTGCGGGAGCTGGGGGCGGCGACCGCCGACAGGAAGCTCTGGCGTGGGCTGGTCCATGAAGTCACGAAGAGTCGGAAGCGACTGAGCGAATAAACAACAACAATCATATTTATACGGCCGCCCATTTCATAAGACTTGAGTTGCCAATTCCCTTATATCTCACCCATAACATCTGAGAGGGGAAGACATTTAGTCTAGCCCAGGGTTTCTCAACCCGGGTTCCGTGGCACCCTAGGGTTCCGCGAGAGGTCCCTAGGGGTTCCCTGGGAGATCACAATTTATTTTAAAAATTATTTCAAATTCGGGCAACTTCCCATTAAAAAGGCAAGTTTCATTCTTTATTTTTAGTTTAAGAACACTGTTAATGCATCTTATACAGGCCTACCCAGGAAACAAACATAATAATTTTGCAACTTCTGGCTTCTATTTGAGCCTGAATGTGCAGGGGTTCCCCGAGGCCTGAAAAATATTTCAAGGGTTCCTCCAGGGTCAAAAAGTTGAGAAAGGCTGGTCTAGCTCTACCAAAACCCATCTATATTTAAACAAAGGGAGATTATTAACACAAGGAGTAAAGGAAAAGGGTTTCTTATATCTTATCCAAAATACACCGGGGAGCAAGATATTTCAGCTGTTACTTGAAAGGCCTGGTGGGGGACGCAGCTGCAGGCCACACATCTGGAGAACATGGAATGAAGTCAACTTTTGCAAAGCGAGAGCCTCTCATCTAGTCTTACAGCCTCCAAAACCCCACCAGATCTTGCATCTTCTCTCCTTCCTTAACCCTAACCACAAGTTGTTAAAAAAATGTCTGATCACAAACAGCCTTACCTTCTTTAGGAAACAGAACCTGTCGACGTGAATCTTCCAACACTTGGGCCGCTCCAGGTTTTTCCCGGCCAGGTATCTGTTTGGTTAAATGAAAAAGAAAATGAAATGTTCTTTCATTGGGACTCCGTTCAGCAATGGTGAAGGAGTAATTGTTGAGTTTGTGAAGTTCATTTCAAGTATCGTAGCTACTTATCGCTTTACCCTAACATGTGAGGTGGGGGGGGAGAGAAAAGAGAGGTCAACAATTCATTCAAGGTTTTGGGGTTTTAACTGGATTTGGGGCAAACACTTTAACTCGCGCATGACGCGTTGAGGCCTGGCGGGACAAGGCTGCTTCAAATAAATAAGAGAAAAAAGAGAGCAATAGCCTTGGAGAAATTTCTTGAACTAAACTTTAGTAAACAGATGAGTTGGTGCGAGAACTTTACCCTAAAGCTGGCCAGAACTGGTCCTTATCTGCAGATAAAGAGAGAATGTCTGTACAGAATGCAGGGAGGCTATGAATCTTCTAGGAGAGTAAAGGTTGATAGGAGATAATCTTGCTTATTCATAATTATGAGTACAGGTAGTCCTCATTTAGAGACCAAAACTGAGACTGGCAACTCGGTTGTTAAGCGAAGCTCTCACTAAGTAAAACCATGACTGTGCTTACAGTCTTACTTCAGCTTTCCTTTGCTTTACAGACCTGCAAAGGTTGTAAATGCGAGGATTGGTCACAAAGTTACTTTTTCATCACCGTTGTAACTGTGAATGGTTGCTAAACGAGGCAGTCGCTAAACGAGGACTACCTGTATTAATTAAATGAACGTGTATGTTTGGTCTAGTGGTTAAGGCAATGGGCTAGAATCCAGGAATCTGTGAGTTCTAGTCCCGCCTTAGGCATGAAAGCCGGCTGGGTGACCTTGGGCCAGTCCCTGTCTCTCAGCCCTAGGATGGAGGCAATGGCAAACCAGGAGTCTGTGAGTTCTAGTCCCGCCTTAGGCACGAAAGCCAATTGGGTGACCTTGGGCCAGTCACTCACTCTCAGCCCAACTCACCTCACAGGGTTGTTGTTGTGGGGAAAACAGGAGGAGGAAGGAGTATTAGGTATGTTCACCACCTTGAGTTATTTATAAAAATAATCAAGGCGGGATACAAAATAAATAAATAAAACAAATGTATCCTGGAAACATATATTTTCTGCTCTATTTTCCACTCAGTTTTCCTTTCTGGAGAAGGGCCCGATGATCATTGCTTTTTTTTTTTATGGAATAAATGTTAATTTAATTAACATTGTTAACTTTCACCAGCTTGTTGGCTGTTTCACTTGGGCTATTTCCCCAACACAAGACTACAAATGCAACGGCCCGCCGCAGTCCAATTTAAACAACTAATTAAGATCAGAACTCAAACACCGGAGCCTCAGTAACCCGAACAGCCCATCACGTTCAAAACCATCGTTGGAAACTCTCTCCAAAGAACACATCATTTCTACCTAAAGAATTCAGGCTTCAACCAGCTTCACCAACCCGCCCCCTTTAAAAAAAAAGGAAAAAGGTTTTGAGCACCTAGTGTGATAAATCAGACTCCAGGTGTAATTCTAGTGGAAGGGAGTTCCAAAGGACAGGCACGATTGTAGAAGCCAGATGGGAACCTGGGTCTCCCTACTCTGGCGCCCTCCCCACTGGGCCATCGTGGCCTGGGGCTGAGACTGCTCCAAATTCCTCCATGGAGCCTCCGTGTCTAACAAAGCACTAGAACTCCAGTTTCCCTCTTCCTAGTCTATTTGTCGGCCTCGCAGGGTAAACCAGGCTGGAATTCCAACCAGATGAGCTAATTCTACTTTATTGTAAAGCTACAATTGACAGAATCTTGCAAGTCTGAAAGTACAAATCTCCGCGCCCCCCCCGTCTCCTTTACAGCTGAAGAAACTAGGGAGGGTCCCTTCTGAGCCTCTTTCTCCACCCATTATGCAGCTGTGGGCTGTGCCGTCTCTTATCTGACCGTTCCCTTGGCAGCATCTCTTGGCCCAGTCTCCCAAGGTCTTTCCCACATACCATTATATCACCCTCCCCTTCAGACTCATTCCCCCCCTCTTCTTTACAGCCTGAGAAACTAGGGAGGGTCCCTTCTGAGCCTCTTTCTCCACCCATTATGCAGCTGTGGGCTATGCCTTCTCTTATCTGACCATTCCCTCAGCAGCGTCTCTTCGCCCCGTCTCCGAAGCTTTGAATCTGGATGAGCAGTTAAAATATAGACTCTTTCACAGCACCTCAGCTAAAAGAGCGTGTGTATATATGTCTGTGTGTGTGTGTGTCACAGCAGGCAAACAAACCCCCATCCCAGAAAACCCACCTGGACAGAAAGAGTTTCTTTAGGCCACAAACTGCCCCAGATCCACTGTAAGTAGCTGAAGAGGACGATGACGCTCAGGAAAGTGAAGTTGCTGACCACCCCCAAAATGGCAGACGTCACAGGGAAGTTGTAAAGAAGGTACCTGCGGGGCCCAGGATGGGAAGAATGATTGGTTAAGAGTCCACATTCACAAGGTATGTTCTTTCTTAAATCCAGCCTTAGTTGCTGAACTTTGTTGAGTACAACAGAGTTCCCGTTGCCCCGTCTCTTGTTATAATCCAGTTTTTACACCGTGCTAAGTCAAAATGCAGCTTGTTTGCTTATTTATTTATTTGGCCACAGATTTCTCTGTCACTCTGAGCGGAAAGCACCGAGTGGCTTCAAACCCGCCTCTAGGGTTCACCAATAACGCAAAGCCTCAAGGATATAAGATGCTCAGAATGCACTTCTACATGATGCCAGAGAAATTATCTAGAACAGTGTTTCTCAACCTTGGCAACTTTAAGATGTGTGGACTTCAACCCCCAGAATTCCCCAGCCAGCATGGCTGGCTGGGGAATTCTGGAAGCTGAAGTCCACACATCTTAAAGTTGCCAAGGTTGAGAAACCCTGATCTAGAATGTATAAAGGCACTTCAAATGTATGTTGGAAATGTGAACAACGTGAATGGACATTCTATCATGCTTGGTGGACATGTAAAAAAGCTTAAAAATAAATTGGATTCGAATACAGACATTGATACAGAGGATTTTAAAGATTAATATTCAATTGAAGCTTTTCCTTTTGGGATTGATGGATACAGTTAGAAAGAAGTCATGGAAGATTATTTGAATATATGATTACTGCGGCGAGATTATTATATGCACAAAGATGGAAAGATTTGGCACTACCCACGATGGAGGGATGGTTGGTGAAATTGTCAAATCTTGCTGAGATGGATAAACTGACTTCTTTGATTAGAGAAAATACAATACCTACTTTTATTGGTGACTGGAAACCCCTTATGGACTTTTTGCGTAAAAATAAAAAAAAATGACCTTGTGATTTATGGCTTTGAGGATTAGACAGGATAGATTATAGAAAGAAGAGAATCATGATGTAACTTTAGAGAGAGAGGTTAAAATATAATTGTGCTATAACTGCTGTGAAGAATATCTTTGTATCTTTTTTCTTTCTTTTCTATTTTTCTTTTTTTTCTTTTCTGGCACTTTTACCTTTCTCTTTGATTTCTTTCTTTTTCTTTCTTCTTCCTTACTATATAGTAGTTTGTATTAGTTTTTATCTTCCTTTTAGTTTTAAAATACATACATACATATATATACATATATCCCATCCCATCCCCAAAGGCCCAACAGAAGAAGAACCAGCTCTTCAAGTCTCTCTGAAATCTCAGCAGGAAACAATTGGTCCTGATACCTAGAAATTAGCAAGGTGGATAAATCCACTGGCTGGCTATGCAGGTTTAATCAACAGATTATGTTTAAGCAATTCACAGCTACCGCAATGCCTGAGTTTGTATCTCTAGATCAGGGCTTTCCAAACTTTTCCCGTTGGCGACACACCAACGGCGGCGCGCGAAAACCCGGAAGCGCCACGGTGGCAGCAGCGCTTCCGGGTTTTTGTGCGCTGCCGCGGCGCTTTTGGGTTTTTGCGTGCAGCGGTGGCGGCGGTGTCCTGGTGTGCCGCACGAAAACCTGGAAGCGCTGATGGCGCAGTGTTACGCGCGGCGGCAGCGCACCATCAGCGCTTCCAGGTTTTTGCGCGGCACACCTGGGCCCCGCAGGTGACACGGTACTGTGTCACAACACACAGTTTGGAAAGCTATGCTCTAGATGGTGGTTTCAACCCCGCTAAGATTGGTCGGATCTGTCTGGCAACAAACAGATCCAGACAGCTCTCCTCTCCTGATACAAACCAGAAAATCTTCTCCACCTTTACTCCCTTGAGTAGGAAAAAATTGAGTTTGCTCCCTTCCCAGCATTGACTCCCCTCCTCACCGCAATCCAGTGAAATGCGCATGAATTCTCAGCTGCGCCCCATAAATCTGGATTCTAGTGGTCTGGATTTCAATAACTGCCCCAATGGTTGGAATGTACTAAAAAGAAAGAGAAAAATAAAATTCTGAGATCAAGGCTTTGCTCTTCCTGCCTGCCACGCTACAGTCTCAGATTATTTACCCACCATTCTGCCCACAAAAAGATTGGAGAAAAATGTCCATGATCCCAAACATTCTATTTCTAAATAATATTTCTTTATTTGCATAGATATTTATTTATTTATTTTCTTTATTTGCATAGATTTTTTTAAAATGCTCAGTGTTTCATGCCACAAAAACAATAGAATAATAAAATTAAAAAGCAAAGAGATGTTTGAGAAGAACCATACAAAAGAAAACCCAATCTTACAGGGGCTTATCACCAATTCTACGCCAAGGCCTGGGGTAATAAATATTCTATTTCTCTGCAGTGTCTTTAGAAAAAATTCTGCAAGCAATTAAAAAAAACTGCAAGAATTCAGCTGCTCCAGCCAAGCACACTTTACAAGGTTTTAGCTACATGCTAAAGGGGAGAATGAGAGCCAGTTTGGTGTCATGGTTAAGGCATCAGACTAGAAACTAGGAGACCATGAGTTCTAATCCTGCCTTAGGCACGAAGCCAGCTGGGTGACCTTGGGCCAGCCACTCTCTCTCAGCCTTAGAAAGGAGCCAATGGCAAACCACTTCCGAAAAACCTTGCCAAGAAAACTGCAGGAACTTGTCCAGGCAGTCTCCGAGAATCGGACACGATTGAACAGATTAAAAAGAGAGAGAGAGAGAGAATAGGAAACATTCAAAACTGACCCCCAAATTTCCATTTTCGTACCGTTACGCAGGAGAACGAATAAAAAAATCTGGCAACTGTTGAAGCTTGAGAAAGCTTGCGCAGAAACCACTCGCTGAGATCAGGAGATCAGTGAGATCTGAAGACAAGCTTCCTAAGTCTTATGTCTATGAAGGTTCTCAGTCATCCAGGTGGAATTGTCTGTAGCTTGAATCATGTCAACTGGATTTCTATTTTCTCAGTGGAAATGTTGGGTCAAGGAATCCATTTATGCCAACTTGGAAAATCCTTCCTTGAATAGAGGTGGGGGCCTCAGGCACAATCTTTCCCCCATCTTCCTCCCTGCTTTGTCTTCTGTGCCTAGGAAGATTAAGACCATTTCGCAAGCTCAACAGCAGCATGGTGATCTTAACGATCCTCCTTTAGATGATAAAAGGACTTAAAATAACATCTCAATATAACCATGACCTAGCCCCAGGTGTAAGGTCACACAGCTACCTAGAAACATATTTAGGATTCCCTTACCAACTTTGCTCAGACTGAAGAAGCTCCTTGGATAAGGAGCGAAACGTTTCCACTGAGAAAATAGAAATCCGGTTGACATGATTCAAGCTACAGACTACCTAGGAACATATTTAGGATTCCCTTACCAACTTTGCTCAGACTGAAGAAGCTCCTTGGATAGGGAGCGAAACGTTTCCACTGAGAAAATAGAAATCCGGTTGACATGATTCAAGCTACAGACTTCCTAAGTCTTGTTGTCTAAGCTATGCCAGCATCCAGAGGGACCTTAGCCCCCTCTAGTGGAAACTCAAGGACCAGGCGTTTGTCCCTGGCTTCCAAAATTACACTACAGTATTGCAACACAACTAAACCAGACTTCCCCAACTTGATACACTTCCAGAAGTGCTGGATTTCAACGCCCACTGGCCAGATTGGCAAATTAAAATCCAACATGTTAGGACAGCTCTAAATTAAGAAGGGCTGAGCTAGACTGTGGCTTTATGTCAAATCTCTGCTCAGCCAATTATCTTACCTGCCCAACTCCACAGGGGCGTAGAGTGGATAGGATGGGAAAAAGCAAATCCTTCTTTGATAATCCAGTAAGCAGTAATCCACTAAGCAGGGTGGCTTAGAATGTCTTTAAAAGATACAGGTAGTCCTCGCTTCATGATCACAACTGGGACCAGAATTTCGGCTGCTAAGCAAAACAGTCATTAAGCAAATCCGACCCAATTTTATGACTTTTGCGGCGGGCGTTAAGCGAATCACTGCAGGCACTAAGTGAACCATGTGGTCATTACACAAATCACGCGGTTCCCCATTGATTTTGCTTGCCAGAAGCCAGCCGGGAAGGTCGAAAATGGCAATCACGTGACCACAGGACGCTGCGACGGTCATTAATGCGAGCCGGTTGCCAAGCGCCCAAATCGTGAGCACATGACCCGGGGGCAACGCTGCAACGGTCATAAGTGTGAGGACCAGTCGTAAGTCGTTTTTTTCAACACTGGCGTTAAGTCAGAACAGGCACTAAATGAATGGTTGTTAAGCGAGGACTACCTGTAGTCTGTTTCTTAAAAGTTAGATATCTGCATTAGAATGAGGGGAAACTGGGGAATCTTCAGGAACTGAATTCAAAGCTTCGTAGGGAACAAAGAATATCTTACAGAATCCTCTTTGTAATCTGAGAACAGCTCAACTTCCACTGTTTGTTTCTGTTCTGTAAACCCAGTAAGGAAGAGGCCAGCGAAAGCAAGTGTGTCGAGGATCTGCAACAGGCCCGAACGATAGTGTAACATGGCCTAGAGGAAGGAAGAATATCCATCCATAAGAGGTCAACAGCCCGAGAATCACCGTGGTCCTGCCCTTTCTAAATTAGCAATATTTCACCCCCTTCCCAGCATCCCAGACAAAACCTCCCAACCCAAACAGGTCAGAGAGCTGTGTAAATCTCCATTCTGACTCAGTTAATCCAGGCAGTTGTGCTTAAGTCAATAAAATGTGGCTTACTATAAGGCGTGGGTCACCTGTGCAAAACTAGCTTAAATACAAGTCACTTCATTTTGCCTTCCCCCCCCCCCTTTCAGGCTGAAGATTGTCTTTAAAAGATTGAGGCATCGACGTATTAAACAAATCAAGATGGAAGAATAAATAGGCCACAATGGCTGTTGTGGGTCTTCCGGGCTGTGTGGCTGTGTGGCCGAGCCCGGAAGACCCACAACAGCCATTGAACTCCGGCCGTGAAAGCCTTCGACAAAATAGGCCACAGTCTGCATCTCAGCTGTCTTCACGAGGAGGTTGCAATAGGGTTCCAGATTTTCAGGACTCGTTTCCTTCCCAAATACCGGGCAGGAGATACGTTCTAAAACTTCGACCCCACTTTGTTGCACTTCCAAGTAAGGATTGGCCATAATTCATCAGTGTGAAATTAATAAAGGGATGTTATCTAACACAATCCAGCCTCTCCCTTTTGCGACAGATCTAGAAAGCAGATCCTGTCCATCAAAAATCTAATCTCCTTTGAAGGTGCCCGGGAACCTCCCATTTCTTACAAGTAACCGTGCCGATTCAAAATCCCCGACTTACAGCTCGGGCGGAGGAAGAAATGACACGGCCGCCTTTCGTGTAACAGGAAATCACAACCATGAACATGCCCAGGTTCTGATTGACGGGAGATTCTGGCAACTCCAATTCCAGCGAAATTCGATAGGGTTGGCCGTACATGAGAACCTGGTGGAGGGAAGGGAACATTTTTATCTGTGGAACTCTAAAATCTCTTCCTCGGTGGGGCTTCGTCATCAGATGGCGATGAACGACAAACTAATCAGGCCAACGGGGAGAAACGTTGGAGGCCCAAATTTATCTTACACGCTCCACCATACGGGTTGGCCAAGCCTACAATCCAGGTGTCTGTGAGTAGCCACTTGAAAGGAACAAGCCAGCGTTCCTTCTTTTCCAGCGACAAGGAGTTACCCCACGCACAGTGTGGGTGGGTAAGCTCAACAAGTATTGCATGGGGCAAGAAACTATGCCAACTTAATTGTCAGGTTGCACAGCACGGGCGTAGCACCCGAGATAAAACCGTGAGCCAAGAACCCCGGGCCTGATCTGAATTTCACCTCATCTCTTACGCAATTTCGGAGCGGCTAAAATGATGGTCATGCCGCGCACATTGTTATGCTGAATGCAACGGACTTCCCTGCCCCGCACTTGCTTGCTTGCGCCCAATGCCCATATCCTGTTTCTAATCACCCATGGCAACTAGTTCCACCTGCCTTAAAAGTTGGAGAGGAGGAAGCAACAAGGAATCAGGATCATCAGCAGCTGTGGAAAACCACAAGCTGTACCACTTCTTTTTCCTGCAACCATACAAGTAGTCCTTCCTAGCTCACAATAACCATCTAGTATAATTTCAACAAGCTCATCCGAAGTTACGATGGCCTCAGAAAAAGTGCTTTTTGACCTGTACTCACAACTGTTGCAAAATGTCACACCAGCCCTGCAAGTCACATGATCGCAATTCGGGCACTTGGCAGTCGGCTCGCCTTTACGACCAGTTGCAGTGTCCTGCAGTCACGTGATAGCGATCTGCAACCTTTTTTTGCTGGTTTCCGGCAAAAAATGTCCATTGGGGAAGCGGGATTCACTTAACGACCGTCGTAAAAATGGGTCATAAAGTTGGATCTGGTCACGTGGCGACTCGCTTAACGACCACGCTGCTTAACAGCCAGTTTTATGGAACCTATTGTGGTCGTTAAGTGAGGACTACCTGTATTCCATTTAATTTCAAAACACTGCAGTCACCAACTGGGTTTGAAAATCAGTCACCTGGTCACGGCTATCCTTGATGAAAGAAATGTTGGCAACAGGAAAGGAGCAGAGTTCAGACCCAGGGAGGCCACAGTCTGTCCTGAAAAAAGGTCAAAGATTTCCCCAAATCAGATTCAGATGTTGGTTCAGCAGACCTCAAGTTTACAGAACAATTTTTTTGTGTGTAATTTTTTGGCAAAGAATCACGCTACCTACTAACCCAGCCTGGTATCAAAGAAATTAGATTTAAATAACTCTTATGGTTGGGAATTATTTTGGGGCTCTAGAAACACACAGTCCCTCCTCACATAAACACACCGTTTTTCTGCCGCATAATTTAGGATATGGTCTTGCTCAAGAATCTGAGGACAGAAAGAAGTGCCAATCTTCTATTGCTCCCACACCAATGGGTTCTATAGCCAAGGAAAAAGATTTTAACCAGATCTAGGGAAAACTTCCAAATGTCGAAATGGAGCAGGCAGGCTCAGATGGGGAGCTATCTTTTGTTAAGAATTCCAAGCAGAGACCTTGCAGCTGGAATTTTACAGCTTTCAGAGAGGGTCAGACTAAATACCCACTAAGATCGCAATCAGCTTTTAGAATTGCATGATTAGTAGCTAAATTTCCACTAAGCCATGTGTTTAGTTTAAAAATTCAGGAAAGTAGATCTGTCTTTGCCAGATGCTTATACAATAGCCAGTAGAGACGATGCTGGGTGAGCATCAAATTACAAAGCCAGAGGACCACCACAGAAAAGTCCCTGCTCTGCTGTTAACGACCACCACACAACTGTTAGTACAGAACCCGAAGGATGACTACAGTTGATAAAGGGCCCTGAACTCCGTCACCCACCCAGACCCCATCAATGAAACTAACCTGAATTGGTAGTGCACAGGACTGACGTAGCTGACCGTAGGCATGTAAGAGTAATAGAAGCTGCCATAAAGGAAGATTGAGATCCAGAGGAGAAGCAACAGCACGCAGAGTAGAATGGCCGTCTGCAGGACCGTGCGGCGCACCCGCAACATAAGCAGCGTGGCTACTTCTTGTACCCACACCAAGAAAGGTCCAGGGCTTCCTGACATGGCACTGGCTGGCGAAGGCAACAAACGGGGATCCGGGAAAGTAAGTCAATATGTTACGGGATCAACCCGCCCTGGAGCAGCGAGTGCCCGGTTTTGGCACCGGGAAAAAGCAGAGAAATGTAACAGGAGTCCCTTGTACAACGAAGAATCTAATTTAAAAAATTAAAGCATTCTGATCATTCTAGCTGGAAGACAAAACCTCCTACTCGGGCAAAAAGGACAGGCTTCTGGATCGCACACCCCTCCATTTGTGCATTGTGGCTTTGCGAAGGCAGTTTGGCTTTGTGAGAAAAGCAGGCAGCTCAGGATCAATGACGGCACCAGAGCATGCTAGATGGGGGGCCACTAAACCCAGGGCCCCCTCCTCTTAAAAATTAGGCTGCTCTTTAGACTCTGCTCCCCAGGGCCTGGAGGGTTCCTAGGGATGAAAAAAGATAAAACAGATCCAGCGTTATTGCAGAAACCAGGTCCTGTGGTCCAATAGCTAATTCTCCCTTCTTGCGTTCAACTTGTGCCTGCAAGTCTTTGAATCTAAGGAATGCTACGCTTCTTGGAGAAAAGAGGATTAAATAGCAAAGGGTGGTATCATGGGATGCAGAAATCAAAAACCCCTGAGAATTCAGCCTCTGACCCAGTTCTTTACCAATTCTGTCTGGGTAACCCAGATGGAGCTGGTAAAGAACTGGGTTAGAGGCCACATTCTCTGCAGCTGATTGTTGAATATTAAACAATCCCAGCATATTGAAAAGCACATGCCAGTTTTCTAAACGAAAGGATATGAGTGACCCATTTGGTCCCCAAAGCCTTCTTCTATATCTAAGTAATGCAGCTTAGTTTGAACAGGTTTTTTTTAAGAATTTGAGTTCTGCAAATGAGGGGGGAAGATAAAAGCATATACATACAGCTATATTTGGGTAATTACAGTGCAAAGCTCCTAATTC
This sequence comes from Charina bottae, assembly GCA_023362775.1. Taxonomy (NCBI): domain Eukaryota; kingdom Metazoa; phylum Chordata; class Lepidosauria; order Squamata; family Charinaidae; genus Charina; species Charina bottae. Next base: position 7,561,119 of record JALMGJ010000026.1, on the reverse strand, counting down.
AGGATTCTGAATCTGCTGAGCAGAGCTGTATACTAACACCAACCAAAGCAAAATATTTAATGTTTCCTTTTCCCAGGCGAGAATGAAAAACCTGGGAGAGGAATATTGCTTCAAAGTTACACTCATAAATTACTAGTAGGGGTAGTAAGCTTAAGTAAAATGCCAGTTCAAAATTCAGGAGTACCAACATTCAGAGATACACCGGCTCTTCTTGAGTTAGTAAACACACAACGGAATTACTGGAGAGTTTTGTATGCCTGCTGTTGTTTGACAAGTGTGCACCAGAATACCTCACAATGCCTTCAGATTTACTAATACTCTCTTTACACCTGCATCATGCTTCAGCCACCGACTTAGCAAAGGCCTTTAAAAATTTAGAATTACATCCCCCTTCCCCCCAATGCCTGATTTAGCTTCTAGCTGAATACCAGGGATTCTTTATTACGTGCAAAATAAACAAAAGGCATCCACACACAGCTAGTACAGAACAGTATACAAATCTACAAATCTTACAGAGGTTCCGCATTTTACACACAAGGGAAAAAAAAATAACGGGGGAATTGGGCATTGCCTCTTTTTATAAAGGAAAGGGGGGGGACCTGGTTCTTAATTAGAAATGGGGAGACAAAGCGGGCAAACTACAGACAGTACCCAGATCTTGGATTAGTTTGTTTGGGAGAAGGGAAGCTTCCCCCGCAAACACACACCAATGTTTACACCCCATCTCAGTTTGGGAGATAAACAAACAGGACAGAGACTAGCAAATGCCCAGAGTTGCTGGAGGTAAGGATGGGAAGCATAGGGGAGGAAGGAAAATACGGGGAAAGGAACGCCTAAATAAAATGGGGTGGCATATTTAAAGCCCATCCACCTAGCTTGCAACCCGGGGGGGGGTCAGATGGGCAGCAAACGGGGTACGTGGGTTTCCATTAAGGAGAAAATTAAAGTACCTGAATTATTTCCAGCGTTGCTGCCGCTCCTCAGCCTTCTCCGTTTAAACTCTCCCCCCCCCCTTTTGTCTCTTTCCCAAATGTGGGTCTGGCTCTACCTCTTCCGGGTTTAGCCCCACCCCCGAGGCTTCGGAGGGAGGGGGAAGAGCAGGAAGAGAAGAGGCGGCCCTTTTTGCAAAGCTCCTGCGGCCGCCGGCGAGCATCGTCCAGTCACGTGGTCCGAGGGATGTGGCTGCCTGCCTCCCGTTTCCATGGAGACCGGCAGAAGCGGGGGACCACTATGCTGCCTTTTCTTGATCAGATGCTGGGGGAAAGGATGCCCGTAGTTGTGTCATCAGGCCTGGGGACCCCAGAGGACTGGTGAAATATTGAGATGGCTCCAGTGTAATTAATACCTGCGCTTCGCCTAATTTTTTTTTATTTTTTAGGTTTTTGCGCCTTTTATAATTTTAAAGTTTTTAATAATAATAATATGAATACTCATTTGTATATATTGCTTTTAGCTTTGTTGTACACCGCCCAAGTCACTTGTTTGTGAGATGGGCGGCCATATAAATATAGCAAATAAATAAATAAATGGATTTTATTTATTTTTAATCTTTAATATTTATATCCTGTATTTGTATCTATATTTTATTATCTACTATTCATTTATATTTCAAATTTTGCCACCGCCTATCTCCCCCAGAAAATTTATGGTTACTGTTTTTAACTTGTTGGTTTTATTATAAACCGCCCAGAGTCCCTCTATTGGGGGGAGATGGGTGGTGGCAAAATTTGATTGATTGATTGATTGATTGATTGACTGACTGACTGACTGACTGACTGACTGACTGACTGACAGACAGACAGACAGACAGACAGACAGACAGACAGACAGACAGACAATCTGAGGATTTCAGCCAAAGGCTTCCCTGCTTTCTGATGATTATTCTTCTAGTAGTGAAATATGGGTCCTTAATTTCATAATATATCTTATATCTTCCTTGTGAGTTGGGGCCTGCATCCACACAACACTAGATTCATGAGGTTATGCAGAGATTGGTAAAGGAATATCCAATATCTATATTGCAAGTACTTAAAGAAAGTGAAGCTCTGTTAAAATAAATAAAGCTCTGTTAAAATAAATTTTCCAGCTTTGTTTAGAACAGGGTTAGCTTGCAATTCAGCGTATTGTGAAAATGCAACCATTTTTTAAGCAAGTTGGGTGAACCAGGTCATTGCCCTAAACTGTAATATGAAAGACGTGAGCACAGAACATTATATATACCCAGCAATTGATCTGACAAAAGTGGAAAGTTTATCTCAATCATAAATTGTGGAACCCTTGATTTTTTAAGGTGCAGGCACTGAATCATAATATTATATCGAACTGACCCAGCATTATAACTCAAATTATTTCTTCCTATAACTTCCCCAAGTTTATAGCACAATCTTAAACCTATTGACTCATTGGTAAATCCCATTTAGGACACACTCCCTGTAAAGACATTTAGGATGACAATGCAATGTAATACACGCACCCATTTAAAGGCAATATGCACTGAATACATCTAAAATCAAGTCACTAACCTTGGTGGGAATATTGAACATGTATCTAATTGTATTGTAAAATAGCCATTTGGAATGAAATTCTGTATGTGCCTGTTTAAGAAGTTTTGACGTATACATTTTACACCGAAGCTTCAATTTGTTTCCCTACAATTAAATTAATAAGCCGCAATTGGCTGTGTTCTTATGGTTTAGCATGTTGTGTGAACAAATCATGGTTAAATAAACCACAGCTTAGAACAATGTGTGAACCAAGTCATTGTAAGACGCCAGGCTTGTCGATCGGAAGATTGCAAGTTCGGAGGTTCAAATCCCTAGCCCTGCGTGCGGAGTGAGCTCCCGCACTCGCCCCAGCTCTTGCCAACCTAGCAATTCGAAAGCATGCAAATGCAAGTAGATGAATAGGCACCACTTCGGTGGGAAGGTAACAGCGTTCCGCGTGTGTCATGCCGGTCACATGACCGCGGAAGCGTCTTCAGACAATGCTGGCTCTTCGGCTAACAAACGGAGATGAGCACCGGCCCCTAGAGTCAGACACGACTGCACAAATGTGCAGGGGGAACCTTTACCTTTACCTTATCCTCTGGGAAGTCCGGAGTTGCTTACAGCTTTAAAAACATTTCACAGACCAGCAGAACGTACATATGCCTGTTTAAATAATCAAAATGATTTAAATGTTAGCATAATAAAACATTTCAGCCCACAAATTCAGCCCAATGCTGTAACAAAATATTGCTCAAAATACGTGGGCTGCAAAGCCCTGTTTAAAAGTTAATATCATGGGGGTAAATATAAGATTTCTTTGGACAGGAATTTCCAACATAAAAGAGATATCTATATTGCAAATTCTTAAAGCAACTGCAGCTTTATTAAAATAAATTCTCCATCTTTGCTTACAGGCACAAAGAAACACATCTTCTAAAATTATGCTGGCCAAATATCTATGTGATATCTCAGGCAAAAACAATGAAACGAAACAAATCTTTTTTTCCTTTTTCCTTCAGAGGTATGAAAATCTTGGGGTTGAGATCCTTTTAATTCTTTTAGAATTCAATTTACATAAGAAAATCTAAACAATCCTGTAAGTTTGACTTGGCATTCACTTTTGTTGCTGTGTGTGTTTCTTCGGAAATGTGCCCACATTTGCCATGTTTTTTTTCAGCTTGTTTCTTGAATAAGCTGGGTTCATACAACATAATTAAGTCATAAGCCATAATTTACAATCTGAACTAAATCAGGCAATTATGTGCATGCTGCATGAAGCTAGTCTGAGGTGAGCGGGCATCTCTCAGTCAAGTCAAAACAACACTGCAAGCTTCATTTCGGTTTCTATTGAGGGATGAACTTTAGGCCTCATCACAGTTACACATTTTCCACAGGGTGCAGAGTTTGGGGTTCCACAGAACATCTAGGACGGAGCACGACCAAATCTTTTTTTTTCTTTTTAAACTGTGATTAGGCACAGAGCTCACCCATAGCGTTCCTTTCAAGGTGATGCAGGAAAAGAAGCTAGTTTTTGTAACCCTGATGCCCGATGAACTGGGAGGGGAAGAAAAAACGGCTGGCGATGGGTGTTGATGTCAGATTTCTAAATGAAAGAGATTGCCGACAATACTGCAGCTCCCCGGCGTTCATATTTGCACAAAGGGGTTTTTTTCCACAAAGTCACACAACCACTCTCTTTCGACTCTGCTCCTCCCTTCCTGCCCCCTCCCCAACCTCTTCCGCAATCAATCCTGGCTACGCCAGCCCCCCTTTCCAATCTAGGTTCTGAAGCAAGGACTGCCTAGGCGGGGGCACCATCAGCCATTCCCCCCCCCCCGCCTTAAGAGATGGTTTGGTCCCAGCGTTAATTGCCTTGTAGCATCCTCAAGGTATCGATCGATTGAATTAAATTTCATCTTGGGCAAGGTGTGCCCAACGGCTTAGGGACTTGGGGGAAACAGCCGCGTCTGCTCGCCCACCTTGGAGAGGACCCGCAGGGGCTGCTGCAGTGGGCACCCCCCCCCCTTTTTTTCCTGGGCCACCCAAGACTAGGTAACTCTACCCAGATCCTCTGAGCCTCCAGACTGAACAGACTGACTGCCTTTGCTCCATCTTCGTTTTCAGCAGAAATCCTCTACAAAGGTGTGTGGTTTTGTGGCTTGGTGTCTTGTATTCTTTCGGTTGCTGGCGATCAGGCTTGTCCCCTGCCCAGAATAAATAAAATCTCTGCAGGGCAGAGAAATAGGTGAATAGGGACCTGCCCTATTGCCTTGGGATGCTACCGGAGATGGATGGATGGAGATGATGGATGGATGGATGGATGGATGGATGGATGGATGGATGGATGGAAGATAGATAGATAGATAGATAGATAGATAGATAGATAGATAGATAGATGATAGAGATCGATCGATTTTGCCCTGCATTGGGGTGGGGAGCCACAGATGGAAATAGAAAAAAAAAACACAAGCAGAGGTATTTTTTTGTCTCTCTCTTCTGGGAGCGGCTATGAATGGCTTTGGATGTTGTGCTGAGATATTTTTTCCTTTCTTTTTCTCCTGGTTGCATCCGATAGCAGAGAAGGAATGGGTTGTGGCAGAAGATGGATGGGGGAGGTGGGGCAGGAAAATTTCAGCTTGAGGTGGGGGCCATTTGTTGGAGGGGTGAAATTTATAAAGGATGGGAACCGAAGGATGCTTTTCTAGAGAGAGAATCTGGAGAAGTTAATTCAGCTTGATCATCTGTGAGATTTGGTCATTGTTGGAACATGTTTTTGAATGAGGCCCTGAAGGTCATTTAGACACTTACAGTTTATGGGAAGAGAAAATGGTCTCTTTTGCTATCATGGAATTATTTATTTGTTGTTTTATCCCTCTCTTACCTTCCTCCCTACATTCTTCCTGGGTCTACATTCACACATGTCGAGGACGTAAGTGGCTTATTTGTGACTTAGGATGTTATGTGAACACAACTACACCCCAGATGTTGCCATTTGTCAAGCGTGGTTTATGGCCGGGTGTTTTGCACGAATCAAGCCGGGTTGGAGTTTATACGATAAACTGTGGCTAGGGAAACCATAGTTTTTCAAGTGGTGGGGAGGCAGCCCCAGGTACCTCTGCACAAGATCAGGTTGGAAGCAAACCATCCAATTTAACAATGGTGGAAAATATTTGTGCCATGGTAGATGCAGTCCCGCACACTCAACCCCCACTGTGCAAACCTGGGCCTAGCCATGCAGCTAGTCCTCAAGATCCAAAAAGGGGACCCATTTTTGTTTCGATGTCATATTCAAGCAGGATATGGAGGTATTTTTGATGATAGTCAAGAGATCTGCTGCAATCCTATACACCTCAAAGAAAAATATTCTTAAAACAAAGATATAAATTTCCCAGGCGAGGCCGGGTATGGCTTTTACTAAGTCAGACCTTAGTTCAAGTCCTGAGGACATGACCAGCAATTGTTCTCCAGTGCTTCAGGCAGGAATAACTTCAGGACAGTATTGTATTTGGACATTCGGTTTGCATTCATAAGTTCCCAACTGTATTCTCTAGCCCAGTGTTTCTCAACCTTGGTGACTTTAAGAAGTGTGGACTTCAATTCCCAGAATTCCCCAGTCAGCCATGCTGGCTGGGGAATTCTGGGAGTTGAAGTCCAGACATCTTAAAGTCGCTAAGGTTGAGAAACACTGCATTAGCCTGCTCCAACTCCTGCTTAAAAACCCTGGAGAACAGGTCATGCGGTTGCGAACCTACTGATGTCCACTAGGTGGCGCAACGCACTAGTGGTTTCTGAATGGCTTGGTCGCCATCTAGTGGTCAACTGGAATACTGCAATGTAAGCTTAGATCAGCCTTTCTCAACTTTTTGACCCTGGAGGAACCCTTGAAATACTTTTCAGGCCTTGGGGAGCCCCTGCACACTCAGGTTCAAACAAAGCCCAGAAGCTATAAAATTATTATATTCGCTTCACAGGTAGGCCCGTATATATGCATTAACAATGTTCTTAAACCGAAAATAAAGAATGAAACTTACCTCTTTAATGGGAAGTGGCCCGAATTGGAAATAATTTTAAAAATAAATCATGATCTCCCAGGGAACCCCTAGGGACCTCTCGCGGAACCCTGGCCGAGAAACCCTGGCTTAGACAGGCCACAGTTCTGCTTCTGTAGAAGTTGCTTTTCAGGATACGGCTGGGACCAATTTCGAAGACCGTCTCCAACATTTCCACTTAGCTTCGTCTGTCTCCTTTCTCCTCTCCCCAGCAGACTCCCCATGAAGGGCGAGACCCCCGTCAACAGCACAATGAGCATCGGCCAAGCTCGTAAAATGGTGGAGCAGCTGAAAATCGAAGCCAGCATGTGCAGAATAAAGGTGAGGGAAGGGAAGGGGTGGGGAGGGTTAAGGAGAAATGGGAATGCTGTGCCACCAAACCCTATGGATGCTTTGTGGTGCAGAAGATTGGGGCTTCTGCTTCTATGATAGCCTGCAACTTCGTTGGCCTTCTGGGCCAAGCTATAAGCAGTTTGTTCACGATTAAGAAGCTGTGGAGTCCTTGGTGCTCTCCGAGCTTGGCTGTTTGCTGGCTGGAGGATTCTGGGAGTTGGAGTCCACACATCTTAAAAGTTGTGGCGGTTGAGAAACATTGCCTGGCTGGGGAATTCTGGGAGTTGAAGCCCATACATCTTAAAAGTTGTTGAGGTTGAGAAACACTTGCCCTAGATCAGGAGCGGGGAACCTTTTTTCTGCCAAGGGCCATTTGGATATTTATAACGGGACCGGGGGGTGGGGTTTCTGGGATTTCTGTGGACCGGGAGCTGAAGTTTGCGGGCGGGAGCCAATCACAAGCACTGGGGGGTGGGGTTTGCGGGCGGGAGCCAATCTCGTGGAAGGGGCGGGGTTTGCGGGCGGGAGCCCCGTGGGCCTTATACAGCCCACGGGCCTGACGTTGTCCACCCCTGCCCTAGATAAATGGTGGTGGCCAGCAGGCTGCAAAACTGTGATCAGCCACTAGATGGCAGCAAGTACAGTGGCTGGTTTTCCTCTCATGGCTGCCCCCTAGTGCCTATCTAGAGTACTGCAGCCCAGATCTGGCAGCTCTCAATCTTCTGAACACCATCCCTCCTTGGCAGTGCCTTGGATAATAATTGGTAGCTCTCTGGCAGATGGGCCAAGCCATGATTTCCTTTTTTTCCCCTCCGCTCCCTAGGTGTCCAAAGCGGCCGCCGACCTGATGACTTACTGCGATGCCCACGCCTGCGAGGATCCCCTCATTAGCCCCGTGCCAACCTCGGAAAACCCCTTCCGAGAAAAAAAATTCTTCTGTGCCCTGCTTTGAACTATTTTTGCTCCCCCCCCGAAGCCAGGTCGTGACCCCTTCCTTTCCCCCTATCCCCAGATACCCATCGGTCAGGGCGGAGTCCGGTTTGGGCAGGACCCCTAGCCACCAAGGGGGCAGAGGAGGGGGGCTCCGTGGCCGATCTGCTTTGTCCTACAGAGCCCCCCAACTCCATTTTCCCAGGCATCCAAAATCAGAAGTCGGATCCCCGAATATCCCAATGAGCATCAGAACCTCTGTAAGGACTCTAATTCAACAGCCCAACTTCCCCCTCAAAGAAGGGCAGCTGCTGATTGCTCTAAGGGGGTGGGGGGGGGGGAAATCAGGGTACCCGAGGACCCCTCCGTTAGACCCCAAAGGTATCAAGCATTGGGTGCGTAGGCCCCTCGGATCCAACCTAGGGGGTCTCGTTCTGGCATTAACGTCCAGCCTCCCACCACCACCTTCGCCTTGGCTAAAGTTTAGCTCCGAATCAAGGTGACGAAGCTGGTCGTCTCCTCGCCCTCCCCTGCCCCCAATTCTCCCCCAGGAAGGGCACCAGGTTCCCACAGCAGGCCCCGACGGTTCATCTCGCAACTCTCCACCCGTTCTGTAAACCAGAGAGCACAGAAAGTTAATAAAATTTACTGGAGCCAGTGTAACGGATTAATGGTTGAGCTAGGCCATTTGGGGATGGGGTGGGAAGGTATGAAGGGTCTCCTCAAAAGGATCTCCAACCCCGAGTTTTCCAAGACTCCAAGGATAGGAGATTCGCAACCTTCCAGATGTTCTGAATGGCAACGCGCTGTCCGTCATCCTCCAGGATCAATCAAAATGAAGGGGTGCAAGCGCTCCTGGCCCCCAAGATTCTCCCTCTTAGGGAGAATGAGCTGTGCTAAGCCATAATTTGAACCCAGTCTGGGTTCCCTTCATGGATCAGTCGGCGTGTGAATCAAAGCAATTGGGGTTTGTTAAAGAAATGGTAGCTTAGGAAAAAATCTGAGGCCAGGAACGCAAAGGAACTGAAAATGAAAAGGCGCCATTTGGATTTTAAGGGAAACAAAATCCAGGTGAACGTTTGGGCAACAAACTGACACAGGAGAGATGGTCATATACATGGTTTTCAGGCAGTGTGTGTCAACCTTGGCAGCTTTAAGACGTGTGGACTTCAGCTCCCAGAATTCCCCAGCCAGCCATGCTGGCTGGGGAATTCTGGGACCTGAAGTCCACACATCTTAAAGCTGCCAAGGTTGACACACACTGTGTTAAGGAGTACAACACAGAAACAGTACCAATCAATAGGGAACTGCGTGATTCGCTCGACAACCACATGGTTCGCTTAACCACCGCTGCAAAAATGGTCGTAAAATCGGCTCGATTCACTTAACAACCACCTCATTTAGTGACCTAAATGCCAGTCCCAATTGTGGTGAAGCGAGGACTAGCTGTAGATTTCTCAACCTTGGCAACTTTAAGATGGTTGGACTTCAACCGTTCCTGGCTGGGGAATTCTGGGAGCTGAAGTCCACACTTCTTAAAGTTGCCAAGGTTGAAAAACACTGGCTTAGGGCATTTTTTTAAAAAAGTAGGACGTGAGATAGAAAACAACCAACAACTTTGGAAGTTGGATTTTTCTTTTCCCTTGGTAGGTTTTGGGACGGTCTCCATTTTTTGTCTGCTTCTAGCCTAAATGGAATTAACACTCCATCGTTGATGGAAAAGCAACAGAACTGGCAGAGAACGAGGTTCCTAAGTCTTTCATACACTAGAGGACAATGGCAACCTTTAAAAAAAAAACCAGCAAATGGTTTCTTTCACTATTCCAACCAATTTATAAAATAAATCACGGTTCTTTATTGCTTTGTGGCAGATTTGGCAATGCCCGGGAAAACAACGACATGAGAACAAGGGAAATTTCCTTCTCAACCAAGTAAGAAACCACACAATTTCACGTGTTTGGACAATGGGCTAGGGGGCGTGCAAGTAGAAATCTAGAAAGCTTTAGGATCCCATTCGCTGTTCCGCTCAGCTGCTGCTTCCCTAGTTAACCAATGGAAATTAAAGAGGCTAGTCCTGATTAAGGTTCCAAACGGGAAAAAAAAAACAATTTACAGGTAGTGCTTCTGCCATTCAGCATTCCGTCAAGGAACGGGAAGGAGAGAGGTTTAATCTGCATGGTTGGGTCCAACCGTAGAAAGTGTGCTGTTTTTAAAATGTAGAAAGCTAAAAATTTGGGTAATACGTCAAAAAGCTTTGATAGCACAAAATGCCTGCATTCAGAGACTGGAATAAACTAGTTTTCACAGCAGGAACTGGTTACCACCTTAGGCACACGCATTACAGGTGGTCCTCACTTAATGACCATTCGTTTAGTGACGGTTCAGATGGTGCTAAAAAAAACCAACTTACAACTGGTGCTCACACTTACAACCATTGCAGCATGCCATGGTCCCGTGATCACGATTTGGGCACTTGGCAACCGGTTCGCATTAATGACCGTCGCAGCGTCACATGATCGCCATTTTCGACCTTCCCGGATGGCTTCTGGCAACCAAAATCAATGGGGAACCTCGTGATTCGCTTAATGCCTGTGATTTGTTTAATGACCGCCGCAAAAAAGGTCGTAAAATGGGGTCAGATTTGCTTAATGACCGCTTCTCTTAGCAACCGAAATTCCAGTCCCAATTGTGGTCGTTAAGCGAGGTCTACCTGTAACAGAAATCTAGCTGCCATATTAATTTCTCATGATGCCCCAGATCAATTTGGGCACTTGGCAACTGGTTCGCATTGATGACCGTTGCAGCATCCCGTGGTCGCCATTTTCGACCTTCTTGGCCAGCTTCTGGCAAGTAAAATCAATGGGGAACTGCGTGATTTGCTTAACGACCATGTGGTTCATTTAACAAGCACGGTGATTCGCTTAATGACCGCTGCAAAAAAACATAGTAAAATTAGGTTGGAATCGCTTAATGACTTCTTCGCTTAGCAACCCAAGTTCTGGTCTCAATTATGGTGGTTAAACGAGGACTACCTGTACATTTCTCTTCCAGCGCACAAGCGCAAAAGGCTTGGCCTGTTTCAGCTTGCCCTCAACGTCTCTGCAGCATTTGAAACCAGCCTGCTTGAATACTGGTTATGCCAACGTCGCCTTGTTTCAAACCCGTTAGGAAGCAACCCAATTTAGAGGTTGTGCTTGACAATCAGCGAAGCTGAAACTTCCCATCCGTGCCAGGGTGGGAGAGAGGAGGACAGGGGTGTGAAACGCTGCCGCTGGAGCGATTTTCCTAAAAATTGAGCCACTTTCAACTGCAGCGGGAGAGGACCGCGTTTCACGCCCATCACGGATAGAAGTTAAGTGTTCTGTTCCTGCCGGGGTGGGGAATCAGGAGCCGCCAGGCATGCTGCTGAACTACAATTCCCAGCATTCCTCACTGTGAGCCCACCCTGGCTGGGACTGGCACTGTGGTTGCTGCCGTTGACAACCACCAGAAGGCCGCCATATTTGGGGAAAATGCTTTGTGTCGTAGGACTACAACTCCCACAACCCCTGGCTGGAGGCGATGGGGATTGACGCATCCAGGAAGGTGCCAGGCTGACGGCCGTGGATGACTCAGAACTGGCCAAGGGGATTAGCACCGTCTGCAGAGCCTGTAAACCATGAGTGCTGGTCAGACGGGAGGGGGGGGGGGGGAGACTGATGGCAGCCATTTTGGGGATGTGGGAGAGAAAAAATGGGTCAGGAGCGCAGAAGTGGAGTGTGTGACCTTAACCATCCTGGAAAGATCTGCAAATCTCAGCCCCCAACCAGCTGGTCCGAATTCTCTTCCCAAACATCAGCAGTGCAGAATGAAGGGCAAAGAGGAAATTTTACACGGGGGGGGGGGGGATGGAGGCAGGGTGTTGTGAAGGGTTGCGGTGGGTTCTCGAAAGGTGGGGGTCGGGGTCTGGCCTGAGCGCATTCAAGGGGGCTGGCTTCCGTGGTCCTGGGCTGCTTGCTCGACGAATGGAGAGAAGGAACAGCCCCCTCCTGCTTCCGTCCGGGGCAGCGGATCCACCCCGGCCTCAGCCTCAGAAAAGCTTGATGATGGATTTGCGAGATTTTCCCACGCCGATCCATTTGACTGTGAAGCAGAGAAGTGGGAAGGTGAAGTGGGTGAAATCTGAAGCAGAACCAGTGTCAGCCCCACGAGGCAGACCAGACCAGGAAATCAACTCCCTGGGAAGGCTAAAACAGATTGTGATGGACCCCCCCCCCCTTACACTCCAGTGAATCAGGGAGGTGTCTGCCTGAAGCACTTCCAAATGTTATCTGGTTGCTTGGGCTTGAAAAATGTTTCAGCCCCCTTTGGCCAGGCAACAGATCCTGCATATCTCCATCAAGGTCATCTTACTGACTCTCCACACCAGGGGAGCAGACAATTCCCAGCTTTTTCCAAGCCAAATTCCTCAAAGAAAACAGGGCTAAAAGTGCTTTGATCGCATTTCACTGAAATACCCCACGCTCACCCCCTTCCCCAGCCATTTCCAGTTTGAAAATCAAGACCCAGGAGAAACTTCTGCAAAGCCTCTGGGGCCGCTTAAAAGCTTTCAGAGGCCACAGGAAGCCCAGATTGGGGGCACCCTGCTTGGCCGCTTCGCAACCCCGTTTCAGAAGGCTCACCTGGCACGTCCAGGTAACCCTCTATGAACCGGATGTAGGCCTGGGCCTCGGCAGGCAAGTCGCCAAAGCTGCGAGCGCCCTCAGTGCTACACCGCCATCCAGGAAGGTCCTTGTACTTCACCGTGACTTTGTTCAGGAGCTCCTGATTGGCTGCGGACAGCGAGAGAGAGAAACCGAGGCAGCGATTAGCTGCTTGTCTGCTTGCATGATATGGTACTCTACACCAGTGTTTCTCAACTCTGGCAACTTTAAGATGCCTGGACTTCAATTCCCAGAATTCCCTAGCCAACCAGTTGCCAAGGTTGAGAAATCTACAGGTAGTTCTCGCTTAACGAGCACAATTGGGACCAGAATTTCGGTTGCTAAGTGATGCGGTCGTTAAGCAAATCTGGAACCGATTTTATGCCTTTTTGCGGCAGTTGTTAAGCAAACCATGTGGTCATTAAGTGAATCACGTGATTGCCTATTGATTTTGCTTATCGGAAGCAAGCTGGGAAAGTCCAAAATGGCGATCACATGACCGCTGGGATGCTGCAACCGTCGTAAATGCGAGGAACGGTCGTAAGTTGGTTTTTTCAATGGTTATAACTGGTCACTAAACGAATGGTCGTTAAGCGAGGACTACCAGTAATCAAGCTTTGAGACCTACAGTGGCTTGTTCAACAAACTACGGATTAAGCAAACCACACCTGCTTCCCAGAAAGTCTGACCTCCGAAGAACCCCTTGCAGGATGGGGGGGGGGGGGGGCTTATCAGAGGGTGGGGAGGCAAAGGGAGAACAGTGGGTTTGAGCAGGTGGAATGAAAGGCTAGGAGAGTCACGCAGATTTGCATAACCATAAAAATAATAAATTAAAGCGATGGAAAATTCAGCAGCCCGTAGAACACCATTCATCTTTTCAATTGGGGCGTCTGCTCCCCCCTCCTCTAACCAGTGGTGCTGTCAGATCACTTTAAACCAGTGTTTCTCAACCTTGGCCCCTGGAAGATGTGTGGACTTCAACTCCCAGAATTCCCCAGCCAGCATGGCTGGCTGGGGAATTCTGGGAGTTGAAGTCCACACATCTTCCGGGGGCCAAGGTTGAGAAACACTGCTTTAAACTACGATACTACTGGGATGAGGAACTACAAAGAAGTGTGCGATTACTTCACCGTCTTCAAACTGGGATAAGATGGTTTGGCTACGGCACTGGAGCAGGAGCGCAAACCCAAAACCCGCGAGGATTCGTCTGCCGCCCCAAAGATAGCCAGCGGCAGCGTTTGGCCAAAGCCACCCCAAATTAGTCACCGGATGTACTGCCTTAGAACCCCAACCTTTAACACCCCATGGGCGTATTCCTCGGCATCGCTTTGTCCAAGTGTCCATTTTTGGAGGCCACCCAAGTCGAGGGGTGGCCTCCAAATCGAGGGTCTCCATTCTAATGACAAGACACACGAAGATGTGCTCCTCGTTTGTCATTTAAGCCCCCCGACTCCAGAAATTCTGCTCTGGCTCCTTTCTCGCCACTTGCTTTTGTTTTCAACCACCGAAAAGAATCCAAGTTGTGAAAAGAAGAGACAGGAAACGCCCTTTTTGTCTGCAGCCTCACCTGGGAAATACGAAATCTGCTTCCCATCCAGATGGTATTCCACACCCACTTTGATCTCTTCGAAATTGTCTAGGATATCCAGCTTGGTCACGGCGAGGCTAGGAAATGGTCCAGAAAACGAGTTCTTATCAACCCGAGAACTTCTAACTTCCGCCACGCAAATATTTTCCATCTGAAAGTCCACCTGCACTCCGTTCCTTCCCTCTTCGATGGCATTATTCTAAGCCAGTGTTTCTCAACACTGGCCACTTGAAGACGTGTGGACCTCAACTCCCAGAATTCCCCAGCCACACATCTTCAAGTGGCCAAGGTTGAGAAACACTGTTGTAAGCAGACGCAACGTCCCCACACACCGCCCTCCAGCTTCACAGAAATTAAATTAATTCACAGAGTTAAACAGACAGCCCTAAACTGAATTGAAAAGCACCAAGTGGGTAGATCTCTCCTCGATCAGCAGGGGGGGCCGTTCTAGAAAACCGCACAGGACATTCACTCTCCTGGGATTCCGCCCAATGGAGAAGAAGAAGGGCGAGCCGACGTTTGTGAGAGGCTTACGCGCTGAACCCGTTGATCATGTGGGCGTATTTCACCAGGACGAGGTCCAGCCAGCCGCAGCGCCGCTTACGGCCCGTGGTGACGCCGAATTCCCGTCCCCTGGCTTGCAGTGCCTCGCCGATCTCCTGCAGGGGGGCGGCAGATTAAAAAAAGATGGGGCTGGATGTCCCTTAAGCAACATCCAAGTCTTCTCCTGAAAAGTCCCCTTTAAGTTAGACAGGGAATGGCCTTTCGGAAGGCAGCGAAGGCTCAATTCTTTCTGAGAACTTTTGGGATGGGATTATCCATCTTTTTCATGTTTTGTATTCGCAGTTTTTTCAGGGGGTAAGCACAGATGCTTTGTTATCATTGCTGCCTTTAACAAAGCCACCAGAGTATTTTACCTTGCATAAGGAGCTGACGTTCGGAAGGATTCAGCGGCACGCAAGTTTTACAAATAATTAATTGATGATAAATCGGGGTGCAGCCCGGGCCGCAAAGACACAATTCCCACAGGCAAGTTTCAAGGGCCGGGGGAGACGCACCCCGATATTCAGGGACTCACGTTGTTCTGCTCGGTGGGGAAGGTCCCCACGCCAACGCGGGTCGTATACGCCTTCACCACGCCATACACCTTGCCGATGTAGTGGGGGGGAATGCCGAGGCCGGTACACACACCCCCCACGGTGCAATTTGAGGAGGTCACGAAGGGATAGGTACCTTTGGGAGAGAAAAGAAAGGCATCTGGGCTGGAAAAGGACCAGGAAGGAAATTTTTCGCTCAGCCACATTTGCAGACTCTCTCGGTAGGGCTGAACAGCTCCCCCCCGCCATCTGTAACCCCAAACAATATTAAGCAGCACCTTGATGATGCATCCATTCGCTTCCTAGGTTCCTACTGCAATTAGCCTTATCTAAGAATTATGAGGACTAGAACCTTGTTGTTACAGAACGGCTCGGTGGCGGCGTGGCTTCCTCCCGAGGTGAAATTCTAGCATCTCCGTGTCTGCCTCTATTTCTGCTCTAGCAGAGGCCACTCCAGGACCAGCTTTTACACATCACATCAAATCCCCACAGGGTTTGCTTGGTTCTGGTCCAGTGCAATGTGAACACCTGGCCGCTGCAGCGTGTAAACTGTGCAGGATTGCTTTAGCGGAGCGCGTGCACGCGTGCCCTTGCGGGTTATTCTACAAGCCACGGTTCGAAGGAAAACTGCACTGCACAACGTATGAACCCAGCAATTCTGGAAATTCACACTAAGCTGGTTTGTGGGCCATTCTCCGTTGAGTAAAGGGTTGGGCGTACACATATACGAAAAGAGTAAATGTTAACATGCAAAAGGGGAGGGGCATCTTACCAAAATCAATATCTAAGAGGGCAGCATTAGCTCCTTCGACGAGAATCTTCTTGGACGGTCCATGCAGAGCTTGGTACATGAAATAAACACCGTCCTTCACCAGGGGGCGGATCTTCTCTGCGTAGATCTGCCAATCAATAATGATGGACAGTGACGTCAACCGCAGACCAATTTTCCCTTATTCGAAGGAAGGCGCTGAGGGCTTCCTTTATTTTTAAGAAATAAAGGCGAGTATCAAAATAGGGGAGGATTCAGTAGGAGGCTCCGATTCAATGGCCCGAGAATTTTAATTTTTCTTTTTTAAAAGGGAAGTTTCTGCTCCTTATTGAGGGTCAAGGGCAAACATGCTGGTTAAGATCCAAGCCATCGAAAGCCAAAACCAAGTCATATTCCCATTTTATGCAGGACAGCGGACTCGTGTGGTCTGGAGGAGGAAGGGGACCAAGTGTCTGTAAAACGTGGTTTACGTCTCAGCATAAAACGTGACCGCAGCCAACCACAATCGGTTCAGTTAACCAGCGTGGTGCCACAGCCGAACCCAGCCACAAAGGTCTGATTTACACGTAACGTTAGAGTATAAACGTGGCTTGCTTTGGGCCTGGCGCAACGTATGCATCCGGGAAACCGTATTTTAGTCTGCAAACGATGGGCTAGCACAGCTTTCAGTGGGCGTTCCCGTGGGCCAAGAAATTTGGAAGTCTTCCCCTTCCCAGATGCCAGAAAATACCTTCAACTCTTGCAGCTCAGCCTCTGTGTCGATGTTCAGCGTTGGGTAGCTAGCTTTGTACTGCTGGGCCAAAACCCTGAATCTGAGACAGGCTGGTGGTAAATTAGTTACTTTCCAAATCCAACACACTTTCAAACTGTCCACTCACGCAGAGCCCTCGCTCCAGTCCTGCCCCACCAACACCCATTCTGCGGATGGTCGAGGAGGATCAGTTGCACAACCCTATCCAACCCCCCCTTATTCCCCATGGCTCCCATCCCTTTCAAGTTTCTAGCCCTCATGATTGCTAGCTTCGTTTTGTTGTTGTTGTTGTTCAGTCGTTTAGTCGTGTCCGACTCTTCGTGACCTCATGGACCATAGCACGCCAGGCCTTCCTGTCCTCCACTGTCTCCCGGAGTTGACTCAAATTCAAATTCATCCCGCGGTAGGAGCCGTTATCTCCCTATTTACTCACTTTTTGGAGAACTCGTTAAAATCTGCCAACAGGTCACAAATGCGCAGGCCGGTGCGCGAGGCTTTGGAGGCGTAGGCAGGGCCGATGCCCTTCTTGGTGGTGCCCAGGCTGTTAAGAGAAGCGAGGACCAATAAGGTCTGAAAGGGCACCTTGCACCCACATGCCAACCGACAGTAGCAAAACCTCCTCAAAACCCAGAACCCTCTGGGCTCTCTTTCTGAAAAACCGTGGCTCGGATTCTCAGCTTCGCTTCTCCGAGCTGTCTTCCTTGTAGAAGGCATGTATTGATTTGTTTATAAATAAATATTGGAGAAAACAGTGCATTGTCTGCATTGCCACCACGCCAGGCAACAAACTTCACAACCCAAATCCAGGCCCAAATTCCCCATATTCTGGAATTTCCTTAAAGCAGAAGCAGCTTCCCAGCGTCAACATGGCTTGATATGTTGTTTTACTGCAAGAAGGCCCAAACCATGTATGCCCAATAGATCTGCCTCCTGCATAACACAGAAATCAAAGCCAGCGTGGAGCTCCATCCCGTAGGTTAGTGTTTCTCAACCTTAGCCACTTTAAGATATGTGGACTTCAACTCCCAGAATTCCCCAGCCAGCATGGCTGGCTGGGGAATTCTGGGAGTTGAAGTCCACATATCTTAAAGTGGCCAAGGTTGAGAAACACTGCCGTAGGTACATCCATGATGTCACAGTGTACAATAAGGACTTTTAATGCAAGAATTAGGGGTAATGCACCGAATCTTCGAAGCTACCGTCTATACTGGAGAAGCAGTTGAGAATTTTAGGCGCCAAAATACACCCCCCAAAATTGAGTTCAGCTTATTAAGTACCCGTAAATCCCGTATATACTCGCAGATAAGCCCATCTGTGGATAAGCTGCCCTTCCAATCTTTAACCAAAATGCCATGAAAAATGGATAATCTGTGATTACCCACGGATTAAGCCAATTGTGAAAATTGAAACATACAAAAATTCCGAAGGTCGGCTTATCCGCGAGTATCTACCGTACGACCAGAACCTTCAGCCCTCTTTTATTAATGACTTCATTAAGGTAGAGTTTCTTTGAATCATTTGAATCTCTTCTTCTCATGCCTCTTGTGGCCTAGATGAGCTGCCACTGATGAGACGCTCTGCTAACAAGCTTCTGTCTAACATTCTTCCCATTATTCCTCCTGCCTGTTTGATGCAACGGAATTTGGGCCATGATTTCCCCAGCCCTGAGTCAGAGGCATCTGATCCGTGTCTATGTATCAGTTCTGTCTGGTCTGAGAATCGCTGGTACCCGCTTCACGATCCCTTACGGAAGATATTCTTCTGTGATATCCTGGTCTAAAGAGATGACCTGGTTTTTTTTCTCCTTGTGACTCGATGTAATGCAGAGCTTTCCAAACTTTTCATGTTGGTGACACACTTTTTAGACATGCATCATTTCGCGACACACTCTTACAGCAGGGCAAAAGGCAGGCACTAGGACCTGCACGGAATCACAGCAGGTTTGGAGGCAGCAGGGCACAAGGCAGGCACTAGGACCTGCACGGAATCACAGCAGGTTTGGAGGCAGCCGGGCACAAGGCAGGCACTAGGACCTGCACGGAATCACAGCAGGTTTGGAGGCAGCAGGGCACAAGGCAGGCACTAGGACCTGCGCGGAATCACAGCAGGTTTGGAGGCAGCAAGGCACAAGGCAGGCACTGGGACCTGCGTGGAATCACAGCAGGTTTGGAGGCAGCCAGGCACAAGGCAGGCACTAGGACCTGCCTGGAATCACAGCAGGTTTGGAGGCAGCCGGGCACAAGGCAGGCACTGGGACCTGCGTGGAATCACAGCAGGTTTGGAGGCAGCCAGGCACAAGGCAGGCACTAGGACCTGCGTGGAATCAGAGCAGGTTTGGAGACAGCCAGGCACAAGGCAGGCACTAGGACCTGCGTGGAATCACAACAGGTTTGGAGACAGCAGGGCACAAGGCAGGCATTAGGACCTGCGTGGAATCACAGCAGGTTTGGAGGCAGCCGGGCACAAGGCAGGCACTAGGACCTGGGTGGAATCCTGGCAGGGCAGGTTTGGAGACAGCAGGGCACAAGGCAGGCACTAGGACCTGCGTGGAATCACAGCAGGTTTGGAGGCAGCAAGGCACAAGGCAGGCACTAGGACCTGCGTGGAATCACAGCAGGTTTGGAGGCAGCAAGGCACAAGGCAGGCATTAGGACCTGCGTGGAATCACAGCAGGTTTGGAGGCAGCCGGGCACAAGGCAGGCACTAGGACCTGGGTGGAATCCTGGCAGGGCAGGTTTGGAGACAGCAGGGCACAAGGCAGGCACTAGGACCTGCGTGGAATCACAGCAGGTTTGGAGGCAGCAAGGCACAAGGCAGGCACTAGGACCTGCACGGAATCAAAGCAAGTTTGGAGGCAGCCGGGCACAAGGCAGGCACCAGGACCTGCGCGGAATCACAGCAGGTTTGGAGGCAGCAGGGCACAAGGCAGGCACTAGGATCTGCGCGGAATCCTGGCAGGGCAGGTTTGGAGACAGCAGGGCACAAGGCAGGCACTAGGACCTGCGTGGAATCACAGCAGGTTTGGAGGCAGCCAGGCACAAGGCAGGCACTAGGACCTGCGCGGAATCACAGCAGGTTTGGAGGCAGCCAGGCACAAGGCAGGCACTAGGACCTGCGCGGAATCACAGCAGGTTTGGAGGCAGCAAGGCACAAGGCAGGCACTAGGACCTGCGTGGAATAACAGCAGGTTTGGAGGCAGCCAGGCACAAGGCAGGCACTAGGACCTGCGCGGAATCACAGCAGGTTTGGAGGCAGCAAGGCACAAGGCAGGCACTGGGACCTGCGTGGAATCACAGCAGGTTTGGAGGCAGCCAGGCACAAGGCAGGCACTGGGACCTGCGTGGAATCACAGCAGGTTTGGAGGCAGCCAGGCACAAGGCAGGCACTAGGACCTGCCTGGAATCACAGCAGGTTTGGAGGCAGCCGGGCACAAGGCAGGCATTAGGACCTGCGTGGAATCACAGCAGGTTTGGAGGCAGCCGGGCACAAGGCAGGCACTAGGACCTGGGTGGAATCCTGGCAGGGCAGGTTTGGAGACAGCAGGGCACAAGGCAGGCACTAGGACCTGCGTGGAATCACAGCAGGTTTGGAGGCAGCAAGGCACAAGGCAGGCACTAGGACCTGCACGGAATCAAAGCAAGTTTGGAGGCAGCCGGGCACAAGGCAGGCACCAGGACCTGCGCGGAATCACAGCAGGTTTGGAGGCAGCAGGGCAGAAGGCAGGCACTAGGATCTGCGCGGAATCCTGGCAGGGCAGGTTTGGAGACAGCAGGGCACAAGGCAGGCACTAGGACCTGCGTGGAATCACAGCAGGTTTGGAGGCAGCCAGGCACAAGGCAGGCACTAGGACCTGCGCGGAATCACAGCAGGTTTGGAGGCAGCCAGGCACAAGGCAGGCACTAGGACCTGCGCGGAATCACAGCAGGTTTGGAGGCAGCAAGGCACAAGGCAGGCACTAGGACCTGCGTGGAATAACAGCAGGTTTGGAGGCAGCCAGGCACAAGGCAGGCACTAGGACCTGCGCGGAATCACAGCAGGTTTGGAGGCAGCAAGGCACAAGGCAGGCACTGGGACCTGCGCGGAATCACAGCAGGTTTGGAGGCAGCAAGGCACAAGGCAGGCACTAGGACCTGCGTGGAATAACAGCAGGTTTGGAGGCAGCCAGGCACAAGGCAGGCACTAGGACCTGCGCGGAATCACAGCAGGTTTGGAGGCAGCCAGGCACAAGGCAGGCACTAGGACCTGCGCGGAATCACAGCAGGTTTGGAGGCAGCAAGGCACAAGGCAGCCACTAGGACCTGCGCGGAATCACAGCAGGTTTGGAGGCAGCAAGGCACAAGGCAGCCACTAGGACCTGCGTGGAATCACAGCAGGTTTGGAGGCAGCAAGGCACAAGGCAGGCACTAGGACCTGCGTGGAATCACAGCAGGTTTGGAGGCAGCAAGGCACAAGGCAGCCACTAGGACCTGCGCAGAATCACAGCAGGTTTGGAGGCAGCCGGGCACAAGGCAGGCACTGGGACCTGCGTGGAATCACAGCAGGTTTGGAGGCAGCCAGGCACAAGGCAGGCACTAGGACCTGCGTGGAATCAGAGCAGGTTTGGAGACAGCCAGGCACAAGGCAGGCACTAGGACCTGCGTGGAATCACAACAGGTTTGGAGACAGCAGGGCACAAGGCAGGCATTAGGACCTGCGTGGAATCACAGCAGGTTTGGAGGCAGCCGGGCACAAGGCAGGCACTAGGACCTGGGTGGAATCCTGGCAGGGCAGGTTTGGAGACAGCAGGGCACAAGGCAGGCACTAGGACCTGCGTGGAATCACAGCAGGTTTGGAGGCAGCAAGGCACAAGGCAGGCACTAGGACCTGCGTGGAATCACAGCAGGTTTGGAGGCAGCAAGGCACAAGGCAGGCACTAGGACCTGCGTGGAATAACAGCAGGTTTGGAGGCAGCCAGGCACAAGGCAGGCACTGGGACCTGCGTGGAATCACAGCAGGTTTGGAGGCAGCCAGGCACAAGGCAGGCACTAGGACCTGCCTGGAATCACAGCAGGTTTGGAGGCAGCCGGGCACAAGGCAGGCATTAGGACCTGCGTGGAATCACAGCAGGTTTGGAGGCAGCCGGGCACAAGGCAGGCACTAGGACCTGGGTGGAATCCTGGCAGGGCAGGTTTGGAGACAGCAGGGCACAAGGCAGGCACTAGGACCTGCGTGGAATCACAGCAGGTTTGGAGGCAGCAAGGCACAAGGCAGGCACTAGGACCTGCACGGAATCAAAGCAAGTTTGGAGGCAGCCGGGCACAAGGCAGGCACCAGGACCTGCGCGGAATCACAGCAGGTTTGGAGGCAGCAGGGCACAAGGCAGGCACTAGGATCTGCGCGGAATCCTGGCAGGGCAGGTTTGGAGACAGCAGGGCACAAGGCAGGCACTAGGACCTGCGTGGAATCACAGCAGGTTTGGAGGCAGCCAGGCACAAGGCAGGCACTAGGACCTGCGCGGAATCACAGCAGGTTTGGAGGCAGCCAGGCACAAGGCAGGCACTAGGACCTGCGCGGAATCACAGCAGGTTTGGAGGCAGCAAGGCACAAGGCAGGCACTAGGACCTGCGTGGAATAACAGCAGGTTTGGAGGCAGCCAGGCACAAGGCAGGCACTAGGACCTGCGCGGAATCACAGCAGGTTTGGAGGCAGCAAGGCACAAGGCAGGCACTGGGACCTGCGCGGAATCACAGCAGGTTTGGAGGCAGCAAGGCACAAGGCAGGCACTAGGACCTGCGTGGAATAACAGCAGGTTTGGAGGCAGCCAGGCACAAGGCAGGCACTAGGACCTGCGCGGAATCACAGCAGGTTTGGAGGCAGCAAGGCACAAGGCAGGCACTAGGACCTGCGCGGAATCACAGCAGGTTTGGAGGCAGCAAGGCACAAGGCAGCCACTAGGACCTGCGCAGAATCACAGCAGGTTTGGAGGCAGCAAGGCACAAGGCAGCCACTAGGACCTGCGTGGAATCACAGCAGGTTTGGAGGCAGCAAGGCACAAGGCAGGCACTAGGACCTGCGTGGAATCACAGCAGGTTTGGAGGCAGCAAGGCACAAGGCAGCCACTAGGACCTGCGCAGAATCACAGCAGGTTTGGAGGCAGCAAGGCACAAGGCAGCCACTAGGACCTGCGTGGAATCACAGCAGGTTTGGAGGCAGCAAGGCACAAGGCAGGCACTAGGACCTGCGTGGAATCACAGCAGGTTTGGAGGCAGCAAGGCACAAGGCAGGCACTAGGACCTGCGCAGAATCACAGCAGGTTTGGAGGCAGCAAGGCACAAGGCAGCCACTAGGACCTGCGTGGAATCACAGCAGGTTTGGAGGCAGCAAGGCACAAGGCAGGCACTAGGACCTGCGTGGAATCACAGCAGGTTTGGAGGCAGCAAGGCACAAGGCAGCCACTAGGACCTGCGCAGAATCACAGCAGGTTTGGAGGCAGCCGGGCACAAGGCAGCCACTAGGACCTGCGTGGAATCACAGCAGGTTTGGAGGCAGCAAGGCACAAGGCAGCCACTAGGACCTGCGCAGAATCACAGCAGGTTTGGAGGCAGCAAGGCACAAGGCAGCCACTAGGACCTGCGTGGAATCACAGCAGGTTTGGAGGCAGCAAGGCACAAGGCAGGCACTAGGACCTGCGTGGAATCACAGCAGGTTTGGAGGCAGCAAGGCACAAGGCAGCCACTAGGACCTGCGCAGAATCACAGCAGGTTTGGAGGCAGCCGGGCACAAGGCAGCCACTAGGACCTGCGTGGAATCACAGCAGGTTTGGAGGCAGCAAGGCACAAGACAGGCACTAGGACCTGCGCGGAATCCTGGCAGGGCTTGGAGGCAGCAGCAGCCTTGACAACACAAGTCATCAACACACAGTTTGGAAAGCTCTGATGTAATGGTCTGTGGGAATGACCTTGGGAGACAGGAGGAAGAGCCACAGACTAAGCAACGGTCAGATAAGAGGCAGCTGAGCCCTCAGCAGGAATGGGAGTGTGGCAAACGTCTCAGAAGGGACCCTCCCTAGTTTCTGGGGCTGTAACGGCGACGGGAGAGAAATGTTAATTTCAGACTTGCAAGATTCTGTTAATGTAACCTTACAATAAAGTTAAAACCAGAACTTCTTGTCTGGACTACCTCGCAAGGCTGACCCTTCTCCACTTCAGCCAGCTGAATCATTTCCTTCCAACGACCCCCTGGTTCTTCATCAGCTTCCCCACAGCAAAGCTGCCCCCCTCTTCCAAATGCCCCACTTACTTCTTTCCTGCTTGCTGTTGCCTCTGCTGCTCTTGGATTCCATCTACAGTCTGGTGGAAATTAAACACTAGAGGATACAAGAGAGGCGAGATGGGAAGAATTATTAACTACCTCCTCGCTGCCCCGCCCCCCCAATTCCCCAGATCCTGGCTCTCCAAAATCACTCCATTCTCTCGGACTAGAAAATGTAGGACTCACCCAAGTGGGAGCGATCGGAAATCACGGTCCGAGATTCCCAGCCTTCCAGCCCTGGGGAAGCAGAATGGTTCACGAATCAATACTGCCCTAGAAAATGCATTTCTCGCCTTCCCCCACCATCATCCATTTCCAATTTCACTCTTATGTTGTTGCCCCGGAGAAAAATGGACAGAGCAACTTCTCCCAGTATTACAGACCCTACAACGGATCAGATTAAATAACCATCACGATTCCTTTCTGGAATGACATGAAGCTGGGAAATTTATTAAATTCAGTAAGTAAACTGAGGTTGGGGGCTTCACAAGGGGGCCGTAGGTGGTCTCAGAGGCAGCAGCTGGAGGAAATCTCAGGCCATCACCCAATCTTGAAAGGCAGCGGCTCTCTTTCCCCCAAACGTTCAAGGAAGCATGAGCATTATGAGCATGAGCAATCTCAGGAGCATTCCAGCCATTTCACTTTTTCAAAAAAAAAAAAAAAAATTAATTGTCATGGATTGAGGGGTGTCCCTGAACCGCAATTTGGAGGAATGATAAGCTTAACGGGGCCGGCAGATATTCCTCCATGGACCGTCTGCGTGGTGGTCTTCAAAAGTGACATTGATGATGCAAGTTCCAGGAAGAAAGACCCTAGAACTGCTCAGCTTATTTCTTGGGGAAAGATTAAGGCAATCCGCTCAGTACGCTTTTATTTCTTTTACTTCCTTTCCCCCTCCCTTCGCGCAAGGCTGCTCACCTGGCCCTCTCTTCAAATTCTTCTCAGCTTCTTCAAAGAGTCCTGGTAAGTGGATTACGACCCCGTTCCCTGGGATAAAACAGCGTGATCAGCCTTTGCCCAGAAAAAGGTGGGCAGAATTAAGGGGGAAATTGGCCTGGCAAATGTGCTTTGATCTGGAGGCAAATCAAAGAAAACAAGAGGAAATTCAAGGCTTGGGTTACGGTTCATGCATTGCCAAAAAACCAAAATATGATTTGTTTCGTTATTGCTCAGCATGTGTGAACCTAGCCGATTATGGTTCTTTGAGATACCACAGTTAAAGGAAAAACAGGTAGTCCTCGCTTAACAACAATTAGGACTGGAATTTTGGTTGCTAAGCAAAGAGGTCATTAAGCAAATTCAACCAGATTTTATGACCGATTTTGCGGTGGTCATTAAGCGAACCACTGTGGGCGTTAAGCAAACCACATGGTCGTTAAGCGAATCACAGTTCCCCATTGATTTTGCTTGCCAGAAGCCGGCCAGGAGGGTCGAAAATGGTGATTATGTGACCATGGGACGCTCTGATGGTCATAAATGTGAAACAGTTGCCAAGCGCCCAAATTGCGATCACGTGATCGTGTGGATGCTGCAACGGTCGTAACTGTGAGGACTGGTCATAAGTTGCTTTTTCCAGCACTGTCATAAGTCCGAACCATCACTAAACAAATGGTTGTTAAACGAGGACTACCTGCATGGCTTAGCTCTAATGCACAAACCAGATCATTTTGTGGGTTATGAGAAAAGTGTAGACAGTATGAGACAGAAATCATCCAGCTAGTCTTCGTGAGATGGTCATTATTCAAGGTTTGGCTACCTTCCACAATAATTACGGCAATATTGATAAAATCTCACCAATGAATGAAGTGGCGTTATGATTGATAACTCCACTGGGCAACAGATGGAAGTTATATTCAACCGAATCCACCACGACAGTGTGGCCCGCATTATTGCCACCCTGAGGGGAGAGAAAATCATCAGACATGTAAATAGCAGGTGTTGATGACTGCACGGAGAAAGGGAACGAACGAGTAAAGATGGCTGTGTTTACACAACACGGACCCACACCTGTCAGACTTCACCCAAACCGATACGCCAACTAGAAGGCTCAGAGCCGGAGATTCAAGGACACAACTTGGATAAGGTATGTTTATTGCCAATACTAAAACACGGTTTTCCAACCTGGAAGTGAAAATCACTCTCCAGGTATGTAGACTTCAGTTCCCAGAATTCCTCAGCCAGCATGGTCACAGCTGAGAACTCTAGGAGGTGAAGATTGCTCTCCAGGTATGTGAACTTCAATTCCCAGAATTCCCTAGCCAGCAGAGCCACAGCCAAAAATTCTGGGAAGTGAAGGTCACTCTCTAGGTATATGGACTTCAATTCCCAGACTTCCCCAGCCACCATGGTCACAGCTGAGAACTCTGGGAATAAAAGTCCCGACATCTGGAAGCTGCCCAGTTGGCAAACCCTAGCTTAGTGTATTGTGTGAAACCAACCCATGGTTAGCTTACAGCTCAACTTAGACGCCTCAATTCAAGTTAACACTGGGGGAGGACATTGCGGTAATTCAATCATTCAGAAAAGCCAGAACGGAGACCCTTCACGCTTACTGTGACCCCCACCCCAAAAATCCTGTTCTGATGTTTGCGGATCAGGGATGCAGATCCACAGGATTTTAGTTGCAGTTACAACTGTTAATACTTTACCTCTCAGGACAGCAATTCTAACATGGGTTACCATCAAGGCAGATCATGGCAAACAAAAATACAGCAGAGGTCGGTCATGATTAGCACAAGTTCGAATAATGCGATATTCGATTTAGTGTGAATTGTAAACTGATGCCAGGTCGCATTTCATGCAACCCAAAATTCAGTTCATGCGAGGCACCGTGTGCACAAAATGCAGAAAAGGAAGATTCCCTCAGAGGAAAACAGAGCAAGGGTAAAAAAGAAGAGGCTTGTTATGACATTAGAGCAAAAATTTGATGTCATTGAAACGACGTGAACACTAAAATAGGGTGTTGGAATGCCTGAATCTACGGTAGAACTTTTTTTGCTTTTATTTTGTTTTCTCAAACTACTCTGTGACTTTCTTAGCCATCAATTTAAATTATGGGTACATTTTTGTGATCCTCTACTGTAATATTTCATTAATAATATAAAACTGTATGTTAGTCAACGCTAAAATAGGACGAGAAGTTGCAATGCCTGAATCTATGGTAGATTTTTTTAAATTTTGCTTCCTAGAACTACTCTGTGACTTTGTTAATCATTGATTTGGATTATAAATCCAGTCTTTCAATCCTGTACTGTCGTATTTGAAGAGGCTCCCATGAATTAAATTAAGAACTTTTTAACATTTCTATCTTGGATTGTATATTTTTACTTAAGACGACCGTTTTTATTGTATTTTAATCTTTATTTATGCTAGTTTTATCGTAAACCGCCCAGAGTTGCTCTTTGAGTGAGATGGGCGGTGACTAAATTCAAAATATAAACAAACAAACAAATGCATTAACAGACACATAAAAATTTACGTCTAAAAATGTTCATTGCCGATTTCTGCCGAGCTGGAACCCATGACCCTATTTTCCATAAAAATAAACACTTGGAAGAGTGCGGATTCGAATCAGGAGATTCCCCGCCCTGATCCAGAGCTACCCGCAAATATTCCCTAAAAAGCAAGGATTAAACACCAAGGGGTGATGCCAATGATGCAGCATGGAGGGGGGGGACACAGTTCTCTCTTGCATCCCCACATCTTCCCAATTAGGGGCCCAGAGGGGGGACTCTTGGCAAACTCCAGAAGTTAGACTCGCGAGTCAAACGGGGCACGAAAAAGCCGCATTCCGACGACCCACCGCTTGCCCTTTTTGCAAAACTCGAGTGTGCAAAACGAGGCTAAATCTCAGAGAAAAGAATCACACGCCAAAAAAGGGGGGACCCCCACACCCCCAAAGTTAAAAGCAAGGCCTCACGCCGGCCGCGGAGGATGGGATTTGTAGTCCCCCCCCTCCCGGAAGCGAAGGCTGCTTACCTGGCACCTGCAGACGAGGTCCGCATCGAGGCTGAGCAGGTCGACCACCTTCCCTTTGCCCTCGTCCCCCCACTGCGCCCCCAGCACCACCGTCACCCGGTTCCCCGCGGGGGGAGCCTGGGAGGCCGACCCCAGCCGGGGCCGCTTGCCGTCCGGCCCCTCGCCGGCCCCGCCGTTCAGCAAACCCGCCGCCGCTCCCGCTCCCGCTCCCGCCATGTGCTGTAGGCAAAGCGGCAAGCCCTAACATGGCGCCGCCGGAGCCGGCCTCGGCGCCAGTAGTTAATATGGCGGCTCAGGGAGCGCCTTCCCTTTTCTTGAGCGCGAGGCGCCTAGAGATATGGAAAGTGGAGAGCAGCCGTTCTAATCCGGAGGGCGGGCTTCCGGGTCCGCTCTTCTCCATTCAGAATTAGGAGTTCCGAGAGCGAGCCTTGATTGGGAAGCAGCGCGGGGATCCAGGTGTTTGTTTCTGGCGTGGAGCCATTATAATTTATTAAATGTATATGCCGCCCGACTCCCGGCGACTCTGAACGATTTACAATTCAGCTTTAAGATGTGTGGACTTCAATTCCCAGAATTCCCCAGCCAGCAGCACACGCTGTGTTAAGGAATAAAAAAAACACAAAAACAGTTTGATGGCAAAGAACTATGGAGAAATCACTGTTCGAGATGTTCCTTCTTTACTGTGTTCCTGAAAGGTCTTGAGGGTTAAGAGCTTGATTTTTAAAAAAAGGTGGGCAGTGATTTGTTTGGAAATATGTTTTAACTCTAAATGCCTTAGCGATTCCCTTGTAATCCTGTGTAGCCTCAGGGAAACCTCAAATTCGATGCATTAAATTGCACTCTAAAGGATATAAAAGGTAAAGGTTCCCCCCGCACATTTGTGCAGTCGTGTCTGACTCCAGGGGCCGGTGCTCTTCTCCGTTTGTTAGCCGAAGAGCCAGCGTTGTCCAAAGACGCTTCCACGGTCATGTGGCCGGCATGACGCACGCGGAATGCTGTTACCTTCCCACCGAAGTGGTACCTATTCATCTCCTTGCATTTGCATGCTTTCGAATTGCTAGGTTGGCAAGAGCTGGGGCTGGTGCGTGAGATCCCTCCGTCACACGGGGCTAGGGTCTCGAACCTCCGAACCTGCGACCCACAAGCCTGGCGTCTTACCCGCTGAGCCACCACGCCCCCTCTAAAGGATATAAGCCCTTTAAAAAGTTTGAACCCCATCAGATGCAAAGCTCACTTCCGAAGCAGCCCCATTTTTTGAGTTCATCCCCGTTCGTTGGGGATTAGTGCCCTGGACCAAGTGTGGCGTCAAAGGAAATCTGAGCTGGCACACTCTTTGCTCCTGTTGCTTCGGTTCAAAAAACAAAGAAGTTAGGCTTCCAAAATTGCATTCTGCTCAAAAATTGCTTCTAATAACTAGAGAGCAGTTTGCCTCAGCAAAAAAAACAACCACCCAGAAACACATTATCATCAAAATACAAATTATGCTCCTTAGAACCACTGAATTTTAAACGCCGCAGCAAGTGGCCAAATTTAAGATAAATCACTGAACAAGACCCTGATGGTTGGAAAAATGGAAGATAAAAAAAAGGTTGATAGAAGGCGGCTAGATGTCATCATGGATGTCCCGAGTCAAAGGACTTACTGACCAAACATCCAATAAAATGATGAACTTTGAGTTGTGAAGTCAGAAACTACCGAGCAACAGCAGTATTTAACAGGAAGCAGTTAATGGTTCCATACTAATTAATGGAATATGCCTCCCCCCAGGAAATAACATGGTTTGTTTCGCTGTGCCTTAGCATGTTGTGAAGTCCAGCCATCATGGTTTGTAAACATTTTTTTTCCTTGACAGGTTGCATGAAATAAACAAGCTTGCCATGCAAAGGATCAGGTTAAGGAAACAATAGCTTAGTGTCCTGGGGACTCCCTAGAGAAGTTCAGCAACTTTAAGATGCGTGGTCTTCAACTCCCAGAATTCCCCAAGCAGCATGCTGGATGGGGAATTCTGGGAGTTAAAGTCTGCGCATCTTAAAAGTTGCTGAGGTTGAGAAATGGTGCCCTAGATGCTCGTAACACATTTCTGTTGTCCCAGCTAAGAGCTGCAGAGTTCTTGTATTCTATCCGAGCTTTTCTTAACATGATGAAACTGAAAATCCAAGTGAGTGCTATAAAACTGCAGTGGGGCACAGCACACTAGAAGAGTGAAACTGAAAAAGATATGCAGGTAGTCCTCACTTCATGACCATTTGTTTAGTGACGGTTCAGACTTACAATGGTGCCCCCCCCCAAAAAAGGCGACTTATAACTGGCTCTCACACGACCGTCACAGTGTTCCTGAGGCCACGTGATCATGATCTGGGTGCTTGGCAACCGGTTTGCATTTATGGCCGTCGCAGCATCCTGTGGTCACGTGAACGCCATTTTCGACTTTTCCGGCCGGCTTCTGGCAAGCAAAATCAATGGCGATCTGTGTGATTCACTTAACGACCATGTGGTTCGCTTAATGACCGCTGCAAAAATGGTCGTAAAATCAGGTCAGATTCGCTTAATGACTGCTTCGCTTAGCAACTGAAATTCCAGTCTCAATTGTGGTCATTAAGCAAGGACTACCTGTACAGTGCATATGCTTCCTCCTCACTCCCCTCTGAAATCTTATGATACAAGGCAAAGACCTTCCAACAAATGCTCCACTAACGTAGTTCAGGGTTGAACTGTTGGCTCCTTGGTGTTCTCCGAGCTTGGTGGTTTTCCTGCAGACGTTCCGTTACCGGGCTAGGCAACACCATCAGTGCATGTGGGAGGCGGGAGTTGTCTGGCCGTTTATACAGAACCACCAACTCCTTCTCCTATGTACTGATGTTACTTAGCCAGGTAGCGAAACGTCAGCAGGAAAACTACCAAGCTCAGAGAACAAGAACCCAACAATCAAGGCCGTATTTGTTCCACCAAGATAGGATGGGCTGTGAAGAAGCACCGTGTGTAAATCTCAACCTCAAAAGGCTGCCCCCTCTTGTTACCAACAAAACAGTACACTTCTGATGGTGCCCACATTCAAATTTATTGAAGAGGAAGCTTTCAACCTGAATGAAAAGGAACCTCCAGGATGTTTTGCTCTTTGGGGATTTCGTTTTATTGGGGAGGAGGGAGAAGGACAGAAGAGCCCAAAGCTTTGAACAACGACACTGAAGAAGTCAGCGGTGCAAGAGAAATAGGTGGAGTCAAGCGAATGGCTATTTATTCTAAAAATGGAAGTTTTCCAACCTACATATGCCAGAATTGTTAAGAAAAGAAAGTTACAGATGTAAACAACCACACAGTTACATGTTCAATGGCAACCCCCCCTTTTTTTTTTACTGGCCGCTTAAACGTTTTACAATTTGTAAAAACATTTACCGCCTTCCGCTTCGCTTGAGCTTTCTGTCTACAGCAACTAAGACATACAATCATGAAAAACACTAACAGATTTTAAACAGGCTGAATTTTTAAAGGTATTTTTTTTTAACCATTTGACTTTTTTTCCCTTTTTTTTTTTTTACAAAAATGTGCGGAAAAGAAAAGACATCTACTAAAGTTGCTAAGAACTCTCTCTCTCTCTCTCTCTCTCTCTGTCTGTCGGTCTAAGAGAGCAGCAGTTATCCCGCACCCAGATAGCCAGATCTTCTCCTTTCTCTACGGTCCCATCTGGAAAAAGGGCCATCATTCGAAAACGACAGCAATTCCATGAAAGCACAGAAGCTAACTGGGCTCTTTCTCCACGCCTGTTCCCCTTATCCTGCGATTCCAACAGGTCCAACCAAGGAGCGCCTTAGTGCTATCTCAGCAGCTGGCGCTCTGCACGCTGGCAAGGATGCCCACGACCAACTTTTCAGAGCCCCAAACGATCACAAACTCATGCAAGCGGTCAGCTTACTGAAGTTACTTATAAGCAGGGATCTTCTTCCCTCTTTCTCAACATAGGCCTGTTCTTCCCCAGAAGAATCTTTTCCAATGGCCTGAAGTATTTAAAAGACCAGTTAACTTGAGTTATAAAAACAGTTGTCACACAACCACACGCATGCACGGAGATAGAAAAATCCTGCCTCTCCACCCCTGACCCACATCAGCTTCCTTTTTTTTTTAATGACCGAGGCACCTTCTGGAGCTGGCAGGACTCTTGAGTCTGGCCGGAATGCAGGAATGAGCATTCTTTAAGGGGATGGAAATAAGAGCTGCTTGCAAAGACTGGGAAGAGATTTCGGGAGAATCTATTCTTTAAAAATTAAAAAAAAAAACAGCCAACATTTAAAAAAGGAAAAAAAAAAAACCCCACAAATTTAAAAAGTTTGAATTTCAAACAGTGAATCACAAGGAACACAGGCGAATCTTCAATCCCTGTGGCTGGGAATCGGACATAATTAGCCAAGCTGCAGGCAAGCAGGGCCAAGAAACAAGGGGGTATTTACACAACGCGGGGGCGGGGAGGGCATAGAAAGACTCCCAACCACTTTATTCTGTGAGAGGAGCCAAGAAAAACAAATTTAATTCAATCCATTAATGATCGGATCAGGGGAAAGCATTTCCACCCTCCTGCAAATTCTGTTCTGACCCTCCCAATCTTTTCTTGACTTCCCCTTCCTTCTATCTGCTCAATTGGACGCCCTCTTGAGATGATGTTGAAATTTTAAAGCTGGGCACACCAGATATTTTTTTTGGGGGGGGGGGGAATGAGAATATTTAAAGAGGAGGAGGAGAAGAAAAAGAGGAGGAAGAAGACCAAAAGATATATATTTGACCTTTAGGGGGAAATAAAACTAAGCTTTCAGAAGGCTGGGTTTCAAAAACGCAAAACCATTTTCCCAAGCCAGAAACATTCACACCTGTCAAACCCCTCACTGCAGATCTTCTCCCCTTCCCCACTTTATATACAGAGGCGATCAATTTATCAAAACCACAACAACCACAGGATGATTTGGTTCCCCACCCCCACCCCACACTTGACAGTATAAAAAAAAAACTTTCGATTCTCAGCATAAAGCTAACTTGGAAGTTGAAAGTGACCTGCTAGCACAGTTTTACCTATATACATGTCAGGTGCTAACAATGAGAAGATCCTGCGGAAACCCTGAGAGATATGTTCCTTTCACTCCACTATAAAGGAAAAAAAAAAAGAAGAAGAAGAGGAGGAGGACGTAGATCAGTGTTTCTCAACCATGGGGACTTTAAGATGGGTGGACTTGAACTCCCAGAATTCTGGGAGTTCAAGTCCACCCATCTTAACATTTCCAAGGTTGAGAAAAACTGACGTAGATTCTATAGAGATGATAAAAGGGCCAGTGAAGTCTCGGGAGGAGAGGAGAGAGCAACGGGCCGCCCACGGCAGCCTGGCTTCGACCAGGGACAACTGACCGAAGTAAATCCCTTCCTGTCAGAGGGATTGGGAGCCTCCCTCGAAGGTTGGAAGGAGAGGCCGCACGGGATATCAGGAGGAGCCTCCGGCCTGCGGCACCCAACGCCCAACAGGCCGCCCAGCAATTCACTGTCTGAAAACACCGGCCGGACTGCGAAAGAGCAGGGAAGAGAAGCCCGACGCTGCCTCCCAGGGGCTACCGAATGCCAACTGTTTCCTGGCGGCTGCCAAACCGATGCCACTGTTCCCGAGGCCCTGGAGAAAAAGGACGTCTAGACGCATGGCCCCCCGGGGCTGACGTACAAAACGGGGGACGCTGAACAATCCACCTCCTGGCCCCGAGAGCCGGCCGTCTCTCTGCACCCCCTCCCCGGGTCGCCCCCACTTCCGTCAGGTCCGCCCTCGACGCATGAGCCCTGCCCTCCTGTCGTCCCCCCCCAAAGCTGCCAGCCCAGCCGCTCTACGATGTCTATTTCCCTGTCCAATCATAGACAGCCTTAAGTGCTGTTCTCTTTTTCACGCAAACATCTTGATTACAAATGTCTAAACTAGGTTCGAAATGTGGGTTTTTTTTGTTTTTTTTTTATAGAATAAGACAATATTTTTCCAACAAACTTTAAAAAAAAAATTTACAATTTTTTTTTGTTTCCAACCTCCCCCTCCCACCCTCGCAAACCCCTGCCACCGCTCTTTCCCCGACAGCCCCGTTTCCATTGCTTGCTTCTGGAGAAGTGGCAGGCGTTCCCCCTCCGTCGAGCCTCGCTGCTTGGCCGAAGGGCGGGGACGGCGGGGGGTTTCACCGGTACCCCTGGTATCCGTAGTAATTCCTGTAGTATCGATCTCTGTCTTGGTAGTAGTTCTGCCACTGAAAAAGACCATGGGATGGGTTAGCAGGGAGCCAGTGGGGGAGCTAAGAGAGCGACTTAAAGATACCAGGCAATACCGCTTCGCTTAGCAACCGAAATCCCAATCCCAATTGTGGTCATTAAGCGAGGACTACCTGTACTGAAACAAAGTAAATAAAAGAAAAAAAGAAAGGAACTTTTAGTAGCTACTAAAAGTTTGTTTTCTTCTTTTTCTTTTTTTTACTTTGTTTCAGCATTTCCCTTTTCTGTATCTATACTCTTTACTATTGGCTTGAAGAATATAAAGGGGCTATATAATCATAATAAAGTTCCACATTTA
Source organism: Charina bottae (assembly GCA_023362775.1). Lineage (NCBI taxonomy): Eukaryota > Metazoa > Chordata > Lepidosauria > Squamata > Charinaidae > Charina > Charina bottae. The sequence goes on along the minus strand of JALMGJ010000026.1, from coordinate 7,526,595 downwards.
AAAAAGTCTAAAAACCCTTTGTTTCTTGCATAAATTGGGTTAAAACCACCCATGACCTGCATATGGAATGGAACAGAACAATATTCCATTAATATCGTATTAATCACAGTGTGATTTCTTCAGGTCAGGCAGAGCATGATAAGACCTGCCCCTCGCGTTTACCAAGCGCGATTTATGGCTCAGCATGATCTACTGCTTGATCAAACCCCGGGTGAAATAACGGATTAGCACACCATGTCTCCTTAGCTCCGGCGTTATCCATTAAGCGGTACTTCCAAAATCTTGATCTAAGGCTTCAAAGGCATTCCACTGACTAGAAAGCCACAGCTCTACAGGTAGTCCTCATTTAGTGACCACAATCGGAACCAGCAACTTGGTTGTTAACTGAAGCAATTGCGAAGTAAAACCCCGACTGTGCTTATGATGCGACTTCAGCTTTCCTTTGCTTCGCGGACCTGCGAAGGTCGTCAGTGCGAGGGTTGGTCATAAAGTGACTTTTTCATCAGTCGTTAACTCTGAATTGTCGCTAAACGAGGCAGTCTCTAAACAAGGACTACCTGTATATCCCTCCACATTGTCCCATGACTTTGTTACAGCTCCAGAAGCGGTCTCACACCGTTTTGGAGGCAGGAAACCCACCACCTTTGATATTGGGGAAAGTCTTCCTGTCAGGCCCCCTCACCACAATAAGAACAACATGGATACCGTTGGCGCGCAGAGGATTGGAGATCAAGAGCTCCCTGTAGTCAGAAGAATAACAGCTACTCTACTCTGGAAGTATCATTTGCAGCCTCTTACCTCACGGTTGTAATCCCTGTAGTAGTCTCGGTATCTGTTGTACTCGTAATCACGCCCGTAGAAGCGATTGTAATCCCTGTCGTAGAAGTTACGGTAGCCCTGTGTATTAAAGCTGCCCGTTAGAACCAGCAACGACTGGGTGCCGTTGGTCAGAAGCCCCAATCTCAGGGCATCAAACCAAGGCCAAGCGTTACCTCCCTGACTCTCTAGCCGCCTTTCCTTAGGCCACCAAAGCCAGAAAGGCTTCCGTCTCGAAAACCCCTCTGACACGTGGGACCTTGAGACTAAATCGGGGAGAAGCATTAGTGCTCCCACAATCCTTTACCGCTGATCGTCCTGGCAAGGGCACAGATGGCTCCCAAAGAGGCATGCGAGTCCTCTAAATTCACGAAGGCTAGAAACTCCTGAGGAGGTTTAAAGAATAGCAAGACCCTGAAGTATCACCATGGGAAACGGGGGGGAAAACACCCGCCCAAGCGCTGTCACTTTTGAGGAACCCGCTTGTCAGCGCGTGGGAACGAGAAGGATGTACTCACGCCTCGGTTTCCAGGTTGCCCCCAGTACTGCTGTTGTCCGTACGCTCGGTTGTTGTAGCCTCGGCGCTGACCTCCGACTGGGAAAAGCAGGAGAGAAAGCGAGGTTAGACTGCAGCTTTGGCTCAGCGAAATCCCTCAGGATTTCTGATGAAGTCCAACATCCTACCGAGGCGGGGTCAGATATTCCTCGCGCAGAAGCAGGCCGGGATCTTCAGAACTAGACTGGAAGACTGGAAGAAGCAGCCCGTTTGGGGGGACGCGCCAGACCGAGATTGCCAGGAAGCAGGGGCTACTGGCAAGCACGGAACCAGCCAAAGCTCCTGAATGCAGCCACCAGCCGGCCGAGACCTGCACTCTGCACAACGGGGAGTGACACGGAAAAAGAGAACCCCTCCTCAAAGGCGGAAATTCAGGGGGCTCAACCGGTGGCTAGCCGTTACAACTTCCAGTCCACCCCTGCTGCTGCTTCCCGTCTCCTATTCCAAAACGTCGCCGCCCTGTTCTCCCCCCAGCTCCCCATGCTTCGCCCCGCTTCCCCACCAAGCATTGCACTACTCACACAGCAGCCCGGGGGGTTGCTGCATACTTGGATGCCTGGGCTGAGCTGCCAAAAAGAAAAAAAAAACGCTCTCAGTGAGAGTTATGGAGTTCTAGCCCTTTACAGAAAAAAAAAAAAACCTATGAGAACCGCCTGCTTGACCGCCTGAGCAGAGCCGGAGAGATGATCTCAGCTGCGGGGGGGGGGGGGGGGGGGGCGGCAGAGAAGCAGTGGGAATACAGAGCATGAGGCAAGCGGGAGGACAGCAGAGGTCTCTGGATCTCTCCGTTGGTGCTGCGGGAACAGCAGCGCTGGAGACAGACAGGAGTCGCGAGGACGGAGCGAGCATGATTCAAGAGGAACGTGGCCCCGGAGCAAAAAAGATGAGGGATTCGGGGGAAGGGGTTCAAAATAGTGGCTGGCCCCTGGGATTGCCCCTCTTATCACTTAAACGTTCCCCCTTTTTTCCAGAGGCTGGATGGGATGCGTTTTTAAGAGGGGGAGAGGCTGGAATATTTCAAATAAGGAATCAACTGAAGTATCACGAGTCTAAGACTCTGTAATGTGCAGGGGATCTCTGAAAACCAGCTTGGGCAAAGACGGGGAGGCTTTGGGGGTGTTCACTGGGCAACAATGAGCAGACCCCCCAAAACTCCACTGGGTGGGTTAGAGCAGGGTTTCTCAACCAGGGTTCCGCGAGAGGTCCCTAGGGGTTCCCTGGGAGATCACAATTTATTTTAAAAATTATTTCAAATTCGGGGAACTTCACATTAAAGAGGTAAGTTTCAGTTTAAGAACACTGTTAATGCATCTAGACAGGCCTACCCGTGCAACGAATTGTAATAGTTTTGTAACTTCTGGCCTCTATTGGAGCCTGAATGTGCAAGGGTTCCCCGAGGCCTGGAAAATATTTCAAGGGTTCCCCCAGGGTCAAAAGGTTGAGAAAGGCTGGATTAGAGGGGTCAAACGACTCCAATACAGTAACTGTCTTGTCAAAAAACAAACATGCCAACGGTGAACGGGCCATTCTGACGAACTTAATGAATTCTTAAGCAAAAGTGGCTGGGACCAACAATTAGATCCCTTCGTGTGAACCCCCCGCCCCAATTCTCCTTTGCTCCTCTCACAAGCCAGCTGACGTGCCAAAGAAAGAGAGAGTCAACTTACAAGGGCCAAGAGGCAAGCACAGACAGAACTAGGGGGAGTCAAAATACACGGCTTTGAAAGGGGCCCGGAACACGTTCAGGATCTGAACCCGCTCAGCCAGCCAGGACAACGGAGGCCGCAGCCCGGCCCCCAGCCTCACCATAGCCCTGGCCGCGGTTGCGATTCTGGCGGTTGCGTTTGTTCCGGTTGTTGCGGCGGTTCGTCCGCTTCTCGGAGGGCGGGAGCAGCTTCCGGGCCTCCTCCTTGTATTTGGTGACGAGGGGCTGGGCCTCCTCTTTTGCCAGCTCTTGGTAGAGGACTTCGTCGATGTAGTCGCACTTGTCCGGAAGAGAGAAGTTGGCTGGAGGGACGCAGAAGGAGGAAGGCCAAAGAGATCAAAATTCTCGGCTATCTCGGTTCACGGGAGAGAGAACGACCTGCCCCTCGGCCCCCAGCCTCAACTCCCCCACCAGACTGCCCCCTCCGGACCTCCCGATGGAGCATACCTTTCATTTCCAGCATCACCGACTCCGGTACGTTCTCCCCTTCGGCTTTCTCCCTCTGCTCCAGCCTATCCGCCCAAGCTTCCTCGCTGGGCACTAGCACCACCACCTTGCGAACGAACCCCTTGAAAGGGAGCAGCTTCCTCCGCTGGCCGGAATTGTAGACGTTGCACTAAGGGCGAGGAAAAAGGGGGCTTCAGAAAGGCCGAGGCAGAATCCCAGAGCGGCAGAAGGGAAAGAACCTGCGTCAGCTGGATCAACCCAATGCCCTCCGGAGATGCCGGAGCAGAGCTCCCGTTTTCTTGGCCCAGCATAAGCAACCAAAGTAGGCGGCGGGGGGGGGGGGGGGGGCAGGAGCTGTGGGACTGATCTATGGGGCATGAAGTTGGGAAAGATGCACTGAGAGTTCACTGGGACAACAATCATTTGGCTCCTAAAGCTGCCTCCGTCCATCTGGCAAAACCACAAAAAAAAAAAAAAAAAAAAAAAAAAAAAAACAAAGTGGGAAGTCAAAATTTATCCACTTACGCTGAGTTCACCTAACAGCTAGACCACAGGATTGTTTCGTTGGCTTTAGCTTAGCGTGCTGTATGAAACATTTTCTGGCTCAGTGTATTAAGTGACCCTTGCCAAATGTGGTTTATTCACGAAAGCAGGATAAAACAAACCAGGCCTTAATATGATGTGTAAGCCAAGCTGCAGGGGTCGAACAACTGCATCATCACCCTTCTTTAACACAGATGCTCCTTCCTTCCTTCCTCCCTCCCTCCCTCCCTCCCTCCCTCCCCCTCCATTCCTATGCAACTCTGGGTGGCTAACAGAGTTTCAAAAACATTTGTCCTGCTTTAATTCACATACACTGTTGCTAGCAAGTGACCTATGTTTCTGGCTGTCTGTTTTGCCACAGCAAACACCGTAGGCTTGTCATACGCTGGACTGAAATTAAGCAAAGGATCTTAAGCAATTGTCAAATGTCACTGAGTGACCGAAGATTTAATTCTTCTCCCTGGAATATCCCTCCACCCCAAAACTTTCATTGTTGTAGGAGCATCAACCCAAAGACCTTCTCGGAAGTATAATTTCCACGGCTCAAATTCTTTAACAATTCCTTAGACGTCCCTTCTTACGTAGCTGACGTATTCCCAGTTTGGGGGCTCCAACATCACCTAGTAGGGTGTGGCCCTTTAAATGAGGCCTTCCTCAGGTTATCTAGGTAAAGGTCCCCCCCGCACATTTGTGCAGTCGTGTCCGACTCTAGGGGCCGGTGCTCATCTCCGTTTGTTAGCCGAAGAGCCAGCGTTGTCCGAAGACGCTTCCACGGTCATGTGGCCGGCATGATGCGCGGAACGCTGTTACCTACCCACTGAGGTGGTACCTATTCATCTACTTGCATTTGCATGCTTTCGAATTGCTAGGTTGGCAAGAGCTGGGGCGAGTGCGGGAGCTCCCTCCGTCATGCGGGGCTAGGGATTCGAACCTCCGAGCTTGCGACCTTCCGATCGACAAGCCTGGCGTCTTACCCGCTGAGCCACCACGCCCCTCAGGTTATCTAACCCTTACTTTTTATTATTTTATTATTTTATTTATTTATTACATTTATATCCCGCCCATCTCCCCCACAAGGTTTTTGCTATCTCTTGTGGAGGGGAGAATCTTATTTTTGCCACGCTCATTCTCTTCCTGGGACTAACCCACCAGAGCTCTCTGGCTTTTGAAGTAAAACTACCTGATCGAGAATGAAATTCCTCCTTGTCCGGGGTGCAATCTGGACCAGCTTGCTCACGCACCGGGCAGCTTGCTGAAGCAGCGAATCTCGAGCTTCGGTGGGCAGTGTCTCCTCGACCACAGGACCTTTTGTCTGGCAAGGAAGGAAATTGGGGGAGATTTTTCTTTCTTTCTTTCTCATTTCAAAGATTAAATTTGGGAAATGGGGAGGGGGAGGTCATCGAGGGCAGCTCCCTCCCAAAGGTTTTAGAAGCCACGTATCACCAGACCGTACTGTTTTTATTTGATAAAGTCAGGAGGATGAGCAATTGTGGCCCATGGGACATCTCCCACCCCACTGGTTAAGACTTTACACAGCAGCCCCCCCCCGCCCAATAAATGCCCCCCTCCCCAAAGTCGCCTCCTCCCCCTCTGGTGATGTTGTCGCCATACCTTCGTGACCCGAACATAGCCCAGAACAAGATGCCCAGGTTCACATTCAATAAACACTCCGTGGTCAAAACGTTCAACCGGTTTGGCCCGATTAGTGATAGCTGCGAGTCCTGGGCATCCAGTCTTTTACCTTCATCTGGTACAGAATGTTATCGGTCCCCAAGATGTTGAAGCGCTTCTCCTGATTCTCCTGGGTGTGTTTCTGTGCCCAAAATGTTTTCCCACATCCTGGTAGCCCGACCATCAGCAAAACCTGGAATGAGGTTCAGGAAGGAGAGAGAGAGAGAGAGAGAGAGTAAGCAATGCCATCCAATCAAGGCCTCTGCCGGACCGGAGCTGCCAAGATGCCATCAAGATTACGGGGACGCTCTGAAATACCCCTCTGTGCAAGGGTTCAGGTTGGCTGACACAACCTCGGGAAGGAAAAAGATAGAAGGGAAACTAATATACAATCCTGGCTCCTGGCCTTCAGGAAGTCTTTCAAGACCTGGTTCTGCCGCCTTGCCTGGAATGAAGGAAATAATAGTTCCTCCTGGGGGTGGTTAGCTTAGTAATACCTGCTTTTAAGAACTCACCATCTTTTGGATTTTTCTATTTATTATTATAGTGGATTTTAGATGTATAGGTTTTAACTTTTTTTTATAATATTGTTGTAAACCACCCAGAGTCTACTGTTGTAGAGATGGGCGGTGATAAATCCAAATAATAAATAAAATAGTGAGAAATATTCGTAGCCTTTCACCAGTCCATTAGGGGAGGGATGCACTCATTAAGAGAAGTGTTTTTCGCTGCAGGAAAAAATGTTCCCATCAACCTGCACTGAATGCCAATTAAAAATAAGAGCAGTTGCCTATTGCGAGGTGTCGTGATGACCGGTAACAAAACAAAACAAAACTAAAATAGGGCTGCAGGAATTCATAGGATAAAGCTACCAATGGCTACTAGTCAAAATGACTATCTATTTCCACAAGGTCTCAGAACCAGTAAGCTGAAGCATCTATTGTTCTGGGGTTCTTCGGGTGTCTTCCCAGGAGCATCAGACTGACTGGCCACTGTGGGAACTAAAGTTCTAAACAGACCAGGATAGCATTTCCTTTCTTGGTTTACAAAAAGAACACCGCACAGAGTTTCTGGAGCTTGAGGTTTCACACACACCCTTCTCCCTTTCTGGAAACCCCTCATTCCCTGCAACTGCTAGCACAGAGGGCATGGGGTACCTACAAAGAAGCAGGAAGGAGGAAGCCAGAGGAGAAAGCACTTCAGTCAGACTGAAGTGGGCAATTTACAGCCTGTGTTGGCTTCTGAACTACTTCCTCTCCCAACACCTCCCCCTGAAGGTCAAAAAGGGCTGCAGATTCTTACCCATTTTTAAGATACACAAACTGCTGCTAGCCCTCGAGCGGGCTTCATAGAATTTAAAAGGAACCTGATCGCAGCAACTGCAGGGCCAACATGCACGCCAGCTGATCCCCTAAGCTCAAAGGCATCTAACAGGTTGCCTCGGGCTAAAACGAAGGGAAAAAGGGGCGGAAGCAAAGAGATTTATGCTACCTCACATTTTGCAGGTGCTTTGGGGGCTGCCGGGGTGCGCACGCGCTCCTCGACAGGGACAGCATGAATGAACACGTAGCCCTCGGGGACCGGGAAGGAGGGCTCTTCTTTCTGGCCGAAGTTCAGCTCCACGGCGCAGTTCTTGCACAGCACGTGGGGCAGGAGAGCCTTGTCGCCCAGCAATTCTTTGCTAATCTGGAAGGCCACGCCCAGGTCCTCCCCGTTCTTTGAGAAGGACAGCTCCACCTCTTCGCTTTCAAAGTTCTGCAAGGCAGGATGCGGAAAGCGTGAGGCGTGCCTCGGCCCCGTGCTCAGCAACGAAAGCAGCCAGCGACAACAGTGGGTCTTTGCTGACCAGTCAGCATACCAGACGGATGGGGCTGTTCTCATAAGGTTAGAGCAAAGGCTGAAGATGGCATTTATAGCACACGGTTGTCTCCTGAATGAGACCATATCGAGTTACACGTTGCGTGTGCAGAACCTGGTTCCACCCCCTCCCAGGGTTTCTCCAAAGACATCCCTCAAGTCTTCCCTCCCGGCGCTTACAGCAAAGCAGCCGATCACATCGTTCTCCCCAAAGGACTGGCCAAATTCTTCGAACTGCCCGTTTTCAGCCTTCAACCCTCGTCCGTCGTAGCCGTAAGAAAACTCATCCTCGCCTAGAAGACAGCGGTGTTTACTGTGGGGGTGCTGCGGACGCCCAGTCCCTCCCGGCAGGATCAGCTGTGCTGTCCTGAACCGGCTGCCTAGCAGCGCGAGTTACCTAGCTGGGAACGAGAGAGATCGACGGACCATCCGACGCGAAGCAGCTGGTTCTCTGTGCAGCCTTCCTTGAGTTGTAAGTTTTGTGCCACCTAAGACAGGAGAAGGAAGACCAAAGGTGGCTAGAAGGACGGGAAACGGGTCTACAGAAGATGCGCATCTTCACCCAAGCCAGTTTCACCAAGTTCCCTGTTTCTGAAGACTTATACTGACAGAGTAACTGTTGTGTGAATCGCAGTTTAAGCAATTTGGCTTCCCAATCGAGTTAATTTGAAATCCTAAATGATGATGCTTTATGCCCGTTATGTAACCTTTCAAAGAATTATAAATCCACGCTTATGTTTTTCTACCAGTTCCTCTACCAATCGGAGACCCCAGCTGAGGAGCTCTGAGGGCTCACCATTAGTACCGATAACAACTTACTTACTGCTTTTTACATAAAATTTCCCTAAAGCTATTCCCACTATTTCACTGGCCATTCTGTAAACTGTAATTTTCAGTTACAATTTGGGCAATGTTTTACCTTGGTTAGTTTTTCCCACCTGTTCTACTCTTTTGATTTTTAAAGTAAATATTTTTTGTCAATGGTTGAGTTTTATTGCCGACAGAGTGATTGGCCCAAAGTCACTTCCAGACTTAAAGGAGGACTAGAACCTACAGCTCCAACACCTTAACCCAGGGTTCCGTGGCACCCTCGGGTTCCGCGAGAGGTCCCTAGGGGTTCCCTGGGAGATCGCGATTTATTTTAAGAATTATTTCAAATTCTGGGAACTTCACATTAAAGAGGTAAGTTTCATTCTTTATTTTCAGTTTCAGAACACTGTGAATGCATCTAGACAGGCCTACCCAGGAAACGAATATAATAATTCTGTAACTTCTGGCCTCTATTTGAGCCTGAATGCGCAGGGCTTCCCCAAGCGAGGCCTGGAAAATATTTCAAGGGTTCCTCCAGGGTCAAAAAGTTGAGAAAGGCTGCCTTAACCACTATGCAATGGTGGCTCTTTCGTGAAGTGAACACATTTTGTTTTTTATTTTTATACTATTTATTTATTTATTTATTTATTTATTACTATTTTTATACTATTGAACCTCTATCTGATATAAGATATATTAAAATACCCAAATGGAACAGGAGGAATCTAACGCTGCCCTTTGCCAAAGGAAGAAACCCCCCATTAAAGCTCTGCCCCAAGAATTAAATAGACTGCAATGCAAACAGGCCCAGATCCCACTTGTGACCAAACGTTCGAACCTCGACGGCAAGCCTCCTCACCTTGGCCTCAAAGCAGACTCTCCCCGCTTTCACGCCATGTGTGCTTCTCGCCCCAGACCAGAGATTGGGGAACTTCTCAGAAAACAGAGGCTGCCCCCCATAGCGGTCCTTGGTGGCTTTGAAGTGGAGATCAGATGTATCTGTGCCAGAAATGGAAGCGGTACACAATTAAAACCAGAGCTTGGCTGACCCCTGCAACTGGAAGGTTGCCCCTGAAGACAAACAAAACAAAGACTTGAGACCTGGAATTGTTTTACATCGCTTTTCCTGTTGGGTCAGAAGCAGGCGATTATACTTTGAACATAAGAAAATTAACATTTCATCGAGTAAGACAGGGGTGGGGCACCTTTTTCTGCCAAGGGCCATTTGGGTATTTATAACCGGGTACCAGGGTGGGGGGCGGGGTTTCTGGGATTTCCACGGACTGGGGGCCGGAGTTTGCGGGCGGGAGCCAATCACAAGCACTGGGGGGTGGGGTTTGCAGACGGGAGCCAATCGCATGGAAGGGGCGGGCCTTAGGCGGGAGCCCCGAAGGCCTTATACGGCCCGCGGGCCTGACGTTGCCCACCCCTGGAGTAAGAACAAATTCCACTGAATTCAAAGAATTCTGCTTCAATGAGGAATTATTAAGCCTTGCCTTGTGCACTGGACTATTAGAAGATTGGTTATGGCTTAGATTACTTTTCTGCTTCGAGAGGGCCATTAAAATGAAACCACAGAAACATGCAGGTTTCAACTCTCTTTTTCAAAACTCCAGGCAGCGGACCCTGCCTGGGCAAAGAGCAGCACTGAAATTCACCTGATGGTCTGGCGCCATGCACATTTCATCCGTGGTTATGTTTACATTTGCCCCTAGAGAGACGTGCACAGAGCCCATACATACATGTGTCCAGGATCACGAGAGTCTCATCATCCTCTGCCCTAGGCTCTTCTTCCGGGGGTGGCGGAGACTTAGATCTATATTGAAAAGCATAACCAACAGAATCATCTTTAAAATATACCGACAGAAACAGGTATGTAAAAGAAAATAGCCTGTACTCTCCCCACTTGTTCTATGGAACACCCTGCACACCATGATAAGGAATGCACCCAACTTCCTATTTTTTTGAAAATGCTATTTTCTCACAAGGGTGTTGATGTCATAAAGGCCACCTGAGTTAGTTCAATTAGATTAGAATGCAGTTTTATTGGTTTTCGTTTTGATTGCCCACATCAGCAGAGGATTTAAGGTGGTTTATAGTCTGTATAATTAATATCTGTATAAATAAACGAGTAAAACAGCGTTTCTCTCATTTGTTCCAACATCCGCTTTGTCTCAATGTGCTCCAGTAAGTGTTCAGAAACCGCTTCACCAAAAAAAAAAAAAAAGGAAAGAGCGGCTATGGACATTTACTACACTTCAATATTATTTTTCTCCACTCCCAAAATAGCTTTCGTTCAAACACTCTCGTTGCTCAAAGATCACTGCACACAGCTACTGCAACCTAGTTGTTAAAAGCTTCCAATAGGAAACTAGAAAACATGCTTACGCTGGGTCAGGCTGCGATCCCGCTAACCAACAGCACGGTATTTATTTATTTATTTAGCAGATTTATAAGGCCGCCCAACTCACACACGGTGACTCTGGGCGGCTTACAGAATTAAAAACCATAAAAACACAATAGACACCCCCCGGCGGCAGCAGACACATTCATACCAGCCACTTGATCGGCTCCGAAGCAGCCTGGGGTCCCCAGGCCCGTTGACAGAGCCACGTCTTCAGGGCCTTCTGGAACAGGAGCAAGGAGGGGCCAATCTTATATCTGGGGGGATGATGTTCCAGAGGGAGGGGGCTACTACGGAGAAGGCCCTTTTCCTTGGTCCCACTAGATGTACCTCCCTAACTGAAGGGACCCGCAACACGCCCTGCCTCCCTGCTCTGGTGGGCCGGGTGGATGTGACTGAGGAAAGGCAGCCCTGCAAATAACCTGGCCCCAAGCCATTTTTTTTCCTAAGTTAGCCGGGATAAGGTAGGAACAGAACCTATATTTTAAGCACGCATCCTGCCCTTGACCCTTCTGACATTCCTTTTTGAAATACTGTACCACAATGCAATGTTGCCCAAGCAGATATTGTGGGAAACAAGGAAGGGAGAACGCAAAAGGACGGACTGCGAGAAGCAGGATGGGTTCACCGAAAGCGATGGCTTACTTCAACTGCCTCGGTTTCTCAAATGCTACGCCCCAATATCTAGATTTGCCCATTAAGCCATGAAGAAGCAAGCATTGTGCCTTGGCAAGATGCATGGGCTCATCCACTGTGCTTGGTAAACAATTATTTATGGCTTAGTTCACTGCATGAACCTGACAACCATGGCTTAATGCACCGTGTGAACCCAGCCACAATAAACCATCTCTCCAGTTGTAAATAAATTAGCCTTGCAAGGCTAGGATGGGAGGCTTGTGGGAACCAACATTTCTTCCCCATGTACCAGTTATAACCAAAGCTCTGCTGCATTCACCTGGCTAATTTTTATTCATCTAGCGCTTTCTAGTTCTTGCAGTTCTTGCAAAGAATTCAGTGGCTGCAGCTTGACCTCTCTCTTACGTACTGAAACAAAGCTCCATACCCTGAACGCAAATGAATTAACCATTCAAAAGCCTCACATTGTTTTTCAATGCCTTTCCTCTAGGAGCTCAAACTACTGTTTGAGCTCCCTCTTTCCATTTTCCCCAACAACCTTGTGAGGTAGGTTGACCTCAGAGAGAGAGACTGGCCCAAAGTCATCCAGGGAGCTTCCATGACTACGTTCGACTTGAACCCAGGTCTGCCTGGCCCCACGCCAACATCCTAATCACCATCACACAGTCCACAGAAACAGTAAAGGTGAGATTCACTCGCTGGTACATCAATCCTTATCAGTGTGCTGCAAACTTTTTGATAAATACAAGAGAGGACTTTGCAGCACTATCTAGCCTGCTTCTAAGCCCCTAAACCCAATCCTCCAAATTCTCTATTTCAATTCCGTTTCGCTCCTCTGGCAAAGCAGATTAAACCCCTAGCCAAAATGATCCGTATCTCACCGGCTGTTATAAGCCTCCTCTCGAAACTCAAAATAAGCCCGGCCATGTTCTTCCTTCTCATCCCGCTGTCTCTTGAGCCCATGGCGGTCACCGTCTGGCCCAGCCTGCTTTGCCTTCTCATCTTCTTCATTTGCTGTGAAGAGGCAGAAAAACAGGCAGGTTTTGTTGAAAACAATCGAAAACATGCAGATAAACTTAAGTTCTTCTGCCTACTCCTAGCTTGGAATGTAACCCTCATGTGGCGCTTATCTCAGACCCTAGAGTAGCCCAAATCCCTGGTGCCCAATGAATAAATAATTATGATCAAGCCTCACATCACATCTGTCTACTTTAGTTACTCATCACTCTATGCAATTGCAGGAAATCAAAACGGCATGTTTCACTTTCTGCTTTGTCTGGAGTTCTGTCTTTCTGTAATGCTCTCAGAGGGAGGGCCTTTTAACATATGGGTGATTGATATGTACAACATTATCCCTTCTTCATACTTTCTGCAAAAGCCTCCACATTTTAAAGACTAACGCGGATGCTTAAATATTACAAAAGTGTTCTAAATACAGAAAATCAATCCTATGTAGATTGAAATCCCCGCAAGACCTTAGCCCATATGTACAACCCAAACTTCAACAAGCTCTTGTAGTCAGCTGTGCAATTCATACCTATGTCGTCAGTTTCCTGCTGATAACCCTGGAAAATGTATTTCAGGAACTACAAATAACCAAGTCCTGATCAGGTCTGGGTACCAGCAATTTTGCAAACCGAAGGAGAGCAGTTTAAGAAAAATACAGAGCTAGAAAAATCTGATTAAATCTTATCCTTGGGACTTGCAATTTGTTAAATCTTAACGGAGTATGATAGCACTTCAACTTCTTGCAAGACACAGAAAGTACATCAGATTTGTAGTGAAAACTGTATAAATCTCCTTACAATGCTGTTATTAATTTAATTTAATTTAAATTAAATTAAAGTACAAAGCATTGCATTCCAAGTCCAGATCTTACCCCCACATTTAAATAGATCATCATGCTCACATGACCACCACCTCAAAATAAAAAGGAAGAATTACACAGAGAGGGCTGTTAGGAATACAAAGAAAATTTTCTGGGCTATAAAAGGTTAAAACCAGTAAACATAAATTTCTAAGTATTTTCTTGCAGCATAGCACAGAAAAATGGAGCAACTGTCCAAGCAACCATTCCTTCCTGTCTAATAAACACGCAAACTGGAACAGTAACAATTATTCTGTAATTATAATTATACATACAATATCATCAACAGCAGAAGTTGTTCATTAGACTACTTCAGGTTTTTTTTATATGTATTACTTTTTACCTATACTCAGCTTTATTTCACATACATTCTAGAACACATTTTACCCTTAGACTACTTTAGCTTTATTAACACCTATGATTATGGATGATTTCTGTGGATTTTTTAAATTGTTTACATTGGGTTTTTGTTTTAACTTTATTGTACTCCAGAGTCTGCCAGCAATGAGGCAGGTTATAAATTTTACACACACAAACAATCAAATTCATATATATAGTTTTACCCCACCCCATCACCTTCTTTAAAGAGTGATATTGTGACCCCCCATTTTAAGCTACGAAAGAGAGAAAACTAAAGGGTTCAAAGTCATGACGTTTCTGGCTAGATGAGGATTTAAATCAAGACCCTCCAAGTCAACTGATGCTACCCAGGAATCCTGGGAGTTGGCCTAACAAGGGGGGGGGTCACAAGCTTAGGAATGGGGACCAGAGTTTGTGGCAAAACAATACCAGAACCACAGACTCTATGCCTCGCAACTTATTTTATACAAACCACTGCCATGCATAGCCTATCATTGCAATTTTACAAAATATTTCCTCAAAAAAAGGGGAGCAGAACTTTGACCTAAGGAGCCCAATCTAGGATTCAGCAGAAAGAAAGAAAGAAAGAAAGAAAGAAAGAAAGAAAGAAAGAAAGAAAGAAAGAAAGAAAGAAAGAAAGAAAGAAAGAAAGAAATTATTCCGCTACAGAAGGGAAACCAAAAAGAAAAAGGGGCTGCTGGCCAAATTTCCCTACGCAAATTTCAAACGTTGTTTCTATTCATGGGATAGTAATTGGCAAATCAGGCATCCCCCCCCCCCCTCACTAGAGTCCTCAATTTCAGTTGGCTCGCCATAACCCTCAGGATCTTTTATTTTATTTATTTATCTTTCAGCCAACTAGAGGACAGGGTCGTTCTGGTTCGGGATAAACCTGCTAGTCTTCAAGAAGCCACAATACCATGCGGCTGCTTCCAACAGACTAATAATAGCCCGATTCTCTGCCTGCTCGCCGCGGAAGCGCCGGTTGGGATATTTCCGAGCAGCCCTGAACCTAGGCGTGCAATACAGGATTTGCACCGTAACAAACCCCGCTCGTTTCAAGGGGGCCGCAATCCAAGGCCCGGCGAATACGACGCAACCTTTCCTGCCCGTGCAGAGGATTGTAATGGGGACGCAACCGCGGCGACAACACAAACAGGCCGCCTCTGGCGACGAACCCACCCAGAAGGAGAGATCATCAAAGCATCCGCAGCGGCGGAGGGAAAGGCGGGCGAGTCGCCAGCAGAGGCAGAGGCAGCTGTGCGATTATTATTATTATTCCATTATCGTTGTGGTTGTTTGTAAATGCAAAAAAGGGAGGGAAACCGACGCCTCTCTTTCCCGGGCCACGCGGGCCGGGGATGAGGGGTCCCGAGGAGCGAGAGGGAAGCGCGCCGGCTGGGGAGGATGGGAGCTGCGGCGCAACCCATCCCGGGGCCGCCTCGAAAACCGTCCCGCCGGCCGCGGGCAACGGAGCCTTCGTCTCGAGGAGGAGGGGAGGATCGGTGGAAACTCGGCCTCCAGGGACCCGGGAGGAGGGAGTCGCCGCTGCCTTCTTACCTTCCTGGTCGCCGCCCTGCTGGGCCTCGACGCCCGCCGCCCCCGCGGCTGTCTCCTCGGCGGCCTCGGCGGCCGGCTGGGCGCCATTGACCCCGCCGGGCTGCGCCGGGCCTTCCCCGGGCTCGGCCTGGGCCTGCTCGCCGCCGGGCACCGCCGCCTCGGGCGGCTGCGGCTGCGGGGGCTGCTGCTGCGGCGGTGGCTCCTCTTCGTCGGCCAGCAGCGCCTCCTCGTCCTCCTCGTCCTCTTCCTCGTCCTCCTCCTCCTCGTCTTCCTCGTCCTCCTCGTCGTCGTCGTCGTTGTCCCCCCGGACGCCCAGGCGGGCCCGGGCGAGGCTCTGCCCGCCGCCGCCGGCCGCCCCCGGCTCCGTGCCCGCCTCCTCAGGCCCTGCGGCCAGCATCTCGGCGTCCAGGGCCTCCTGGAGCCGCTGGACCAGGTCCAATTTGAGGCCGCGCGAATCCAGGCCCCGCCGCCCGAGCTCGGCCCGCAGCTCCGTCACCTTCAGCCGCTTCACGTCCATGGCGCGCGCGCTCCGCGGATGAGGGAGGGGGAGGGGGCGGGGGGAGGAGGGGGAGGGCTGCTGAGAGCGGCCGGGCGCCCTCCGCCGCCACTGCGCCTGCGCCGCCCGCCCCGCGCGCCGCGCCTCGCCGCCCAGCGGCTACACCCTTGCGGAGCGGCCCGGCCTGCCGCGCCTGCGCAGACAGCGGGCGCCGCGCCCCCCCCGCCGCCGCCGTTGATCCGAGGCCGCTGCGCAGGCGCGAGAGGGCGGGGGAGGGAGGAAGTGCTCGCCAGGAAGGGGGCCAGGGCGCGCGGGCTGGAGCTGCGCACGCGCACCCTGGACCGGCGCATGCGCCGGAGAGGGCGCTTTCTTATTTTTCTTTCTGCTTCTTGACTTGAACGGAGAAAGCCCCTTTTACTTTTTTCCCTCTCCCTCTCGCTAACCAATAATAATAATAATAATAATAATAATAACAACAACAACGTCTCCCTTTAAGGCCCCGCGCGGGAATGCGCCTGCGCCACCTCGCAGCTTTTTTTTTTTTTTGAACGGAGAGGTCTGGCCCGCTCCTGGGCTACTGCGCATGCGCGCTCAGGCGTTGGGCGCGCGCGGGCTCGGCGCCGTGTTGATGGACTTCGGCGGCCGAGAGAGCGCCGTTTGGGGGGGAGGCGTGTGGCAACTGGAGGAAGAACGAGGTCGATTTTTCTGATTGGCTAAGGCTCCGCCAATCCGAGAAAAGAAATGATCAAGCTCTCCTGGGCTTGACAATAGAGGAGGAAAACTGTCCAACCAGATTCTGCATTGGATGAATGTTTCTCTCTCTCTCTTTTTTTTTAATTTAAATTGGAGGTGCCGCCATCTTTCCCCAAAAAAATCTCAGCAAAACACCAATAAAAAAATCTAGCAACGATTCTTGCCTTTTCTTGGACAGGTGCAGCTTTCAAACAGTTCTTTCTATGCCATGGGGAAAGAAACGAATCCAGCTGAATTTTATCCTGTTTATCCATTAGGGAAATAAATCCTCAGCCAGGACAGTCATTTATTTAGGCACCATGTCATTTATGTCATTTTATTTTTTTATGAATTAAGAAAATTGATATATGTACAGTTTGCATATGTATTCTGCAAGGTGCCTGATGGCCTAAAACAATAAAATGCAATTTAAGGAAACCAGTAAAGTCACTAATCCTCCTTAATCCTCTTTTACCTCAAGAAAAGCTCACTATTATTAAATTTTTGGATTCGGGGGAAACCTGTGACTGGATGACTTTCCAAAGGATTGATAGAAAGAAAACTGGATTTTATCTCCAATGTTACTGGATATTTGTGAAGCTTTTTCAAAGAAATCTCTGCAGTTCAGTTTTGTTCAGGCAAATATCAGCTGTTACAGCTATTCTTAAGCTTGTTCTTATTGTTATGGACCTATTTCTTTGACAAATGTATATAGCTAGCAAGTTACATCTGATGAGAGAGCCAGTTTGGGGAGGCTGTGAGTTCTAGTCCCACCTTGGGCACAAAGCCAGCTGGGTGACCTTGGGCCAGTCACTCTCAGTCCTAGGAAGGAGGCAATGGCAAGCCACTTCTGAAAAACCTTGCCAAGAAAACTGCAAGGACTTGTCCAGGCAGTCTCCAAGAATTGGACACAATTGAAAGGATTAAAAAAAAATCTGATGATGTCATGATGCATCTGAAGTCACTGTGGTTTGCATCAGACACCTATAAATGCTGCCATTTTAACAAGTACTTTGGTCCCTAGATTGCATCTTGTTCTTCAGCATCTATATTTTTTTCAGACACTGAGAAACCCTAGGATGTATCTTTCGGGGAAGTTTTTCAGGCAGGTTTTGATTTATTCGGGGTCTTCCCAAAATGTTATACTTTGGAATCTTCAATCATGAGTGACTGTGAATGGAGTTCCTTCTTCCTTGTTAACCACATCAAGATTCATGCCAAGGATATCTTTCTCCTTTTTAATTTTCTTTTAGAATCTCTTGTTTGGATAATTCAATATTTTGAAATTGGAATTATAGCATAGGACCCAACGTGCACTGTATGTTTTATGAATAAACCCCAAATTCTATTCCTAAACTCAGTTCAAACTCAGCCATGGTTCTGGTACCCTGAAACTGTGGTGTTTCAGGAAGGCAGATAATGTTGCTCTGCCAGGTATTGGATGATCAGGAGTGTCTGCATTACCTGATCCAGATCTGATTTTGTTTCTAGATATATTCACACTTCTTTTCTAGAAATGTTATTTAGTACCATGGACCCCAAAAGGGAAAAAAATCCATACTCCATCTGTCTGGAGTGACGACACGAGCTGCAAAATAGCTGGGTTCAATATACTACACAAGGCTGGAATAGGATCGAGTCCTTTATGATTAAACATGTTGTGGGAACTTGCCTCTTCTCTTACTAGATTGTATAAATTACATCCTCCCATTAAAACAAAACATGGTTTATTTGGCCTTTCAAATTATGTGGTCACAGGAACTTTGTTAAACCAGCTCAAAGCAGTGTTTCTCAGCCTCAAGAACTTCCAGATGTCTGCACTTCAACTCCCTAAATTCCCCAGTCAGCATTGGTGGAGAATTCTGGGAGTTGAAGTCCACACATCTGGAATTGCCCCGTTCAAAAATAAAACATTGATTTAGAAACAGTGTTGCTGGCTGGGGGATTCTGGGAGTTGAAGTCCACCCATCTTAAAGTGGCCAGGTTTGAGAAACACTGATTTAGAATGTTGGGGGAAGCTATATCAATTGAGCAAGTAAATATATAAAACCCAGCCTTGGAAAAAATAATAATAACATCCTCACTTATAAGCCCTGGTTTACACAGCAAATCAAGGGGTGCCCGCGGCCCCCGCGTCTGCAAAAGGCAACTGAGCGTTTGCTGTAAAAACCCAACTCTCCCATTCTAAAGACCACCTACCAGTTCCACCCGTCAGCTGACCTGGGTCACGTGGCCCCGCACCTGCCATTTTGGTAGTTTTTCCCTCCCCCTCGCTGACACTCGGCTTCCGGTCACGAAGGGGGCGTGGCCGCCGCTGGAGAATAACGAGGCTTGGATGGCGAGGCGCGGGAGCGGTTGCTCTTCCCGGGCTCCGCATGGCGTCAGCAAAGGTGCCACGTGCAGCAGCCAAGGAGGGTGCCAGCTGGGTTCCCCTCCGCTCCTTTCCAAAGCGTCCTGCGTTCCTGCCAGGGCAGAGCCCTGAGAAAACCTGGGGCAAAGGGGGCCGGGGGGAGGCTTGGCATGGCCGGGGAATTCTGGGAGTTGAAGTCCGCACCTCTTAAAGTCGCCAAGGTGGAGAAACGCTGGTTTAGAAGCAGGGGAGCATGCAATGTCCAGCAAAAGGAGCCAGAGCTTGGATGGGTGGTGTGCATTCGCTTTCTCTTTATGCCCTAGCTTTCCCTGGGTGCAGTGGGAGGAGTGATCCGCAGCCTTCCGTGTCGTCAAAGTTTAAAGTTTATTATTATTATTATTATTATTATTAATTAATTAATGATGTGTTCCAGAATTTGTATTTATTATTATTAATGATGTGTTCCAAAGATTTTATTTATTATTATTAATGATGGGTTCCAAAAGTATTATTAGGGTTCCAAAACTATTATTATTAATGATGGGTTCCAAAAATTATTTAATAATAATAATGATGATAATGATGGGTTCCAAAAAGTTGGGCCAAGTGGCCTTTTTCTTCATGCAACGTTTTAATTGTGCTGGTCAGGTTTTGCCTCCTTTCCTTTGAATTTCTTTAATTCTGCATATACAGCATGACCACACCTTATCATTTATTAGTTTTGTGCCTTTGGATAAGTGTGGACTCCTGTCAGCTGCCCGGACTAGTCCCTGCTGTTTTCTTGGCAGGATTTTCGGAAGGGGTTGTCCATTGCCTTCTGCTCAGGGCTGAGAGAAATGTCACCCAGCTTCTTTCATGCCTACGTGGGGGGGCTTAAACTCTTATTCTCCTGTTTTCTAGCCTGGCGCCTATTGTATTAATAATACAAGTGTTATTACTATTGCTGCTGCTGCTGCTATTATTATTATTATTATTATTATTATTATACACAACAGCGTGAAATCACAGCTGCCAGTTCTTTAGCTGGTGTTGACCTTCATTCGCATCGAGTTCTTCCCAAGATCCTCGGAGGTCATAATGTATCCGGGTGGTACATATGCGGATCCAAGCAGGGTGCCTTTTTGTAACTGACAGGTGGAAGTTTTGTCAACGTGCAGATTTTCCAAGTGCAGAATGGGTGTCTCATAAATGCTTCTCTGCTGTTTGATTGGACAAGGCGGAATCACACGGCTTTAGAAAAGTTTGCGCAGCAAAGCGGGTCTGGATGGCTCAAGAACGTCTTTCTATGCACGCTAAAATCTCCTTTTATTTTATTGCTTTTTTTTTCTTTCTTCCTCCGATGGCCAGGTTCCTTCCGAAGCAACCGCGGAGCTGCGTTTGCAACAGGCCCGCACCTTCAAGGAAGAAGGGAACTGCTATTACAAAGAAGGCCGTTTCAGGGACGCCGTGAGCCGCTACCACTGGGCCTTGTTGCAGATTAAAGGCCTGGATCCCAGCAGGCCTTCCCCTCTCCAGGAATTTGTCCCCGAGAAGCCTGCTATGACGCCAGAACAGGAGAAACTACTCTACAGCACCCAGTGCGATTGTTACAATAATCTTGCTGGTAAGCCAGCTTGAGATTTTTTCCCATGGGCTCCTTCCTCTGTTGGTAAGCTTACCAGGCGGCAATACAGGTAGTCCTCACTTAACAACCATTTGTTTAGTGACGGTTCAGACTTACGACGGTGCTGGAAAAACCAACTTACAGCCGGTTCTCACACTTACAACCGTTGCAGTGTCCCTGCGGTCACGTGGTCACGATTTGGGCACTTGGCAACCGGTTCGCATTTATGACCATCGCAGCGTCACGTGGTCATGTGATCGCCATTTTCGACCTTCCCGGATGGCTTCTGGCAAGCAAAATCAATGGGGAACCTCGTGATTCGTTTAAAGCCCGTGGTGATTTGCTTAATGACCGCCGCAGAAAAGGTCATAAAATCAGGTCAGATTTGCTTAATGACTGCTTCTCTTAGCAACCAAAATTCCGGTCTCAATTGCGGTTGTTAAGTGAGGGCTACCTGTAACAGAAATCTAGCTGCCATATTAATTTCTCACGATGCCCTAGATCAATGCTAAACCAGTGGCATTGTGGGAAGCCATAACAATGGCTAGCGTCCGGTGCCTGATGATTCTTGGAGAGTTAGACCAGAGCGGGGGGGAAATTAACAGAAGGGCAGGTGATTTCTCATTGTTGCTCAGTGACATGCCTGGACCGCTGGGGGTTCCATTTAAGCAGACCCTCCTCTTCCATTTGCTATATTCCTGGCCTCTTTTTCAAGGAGCTGTCGTGTGGATCAAGCGGTGGAAGCAGAAAGCTGAAGAAACGGTTCGTTCTCCTTCCTCCATCCGTTGATCCAAACAACAGCCCTGCAAGGTAGCTCAGGTTCAGAGAAAGAGTGGTTGCACAGCTCCCTGGGGCCCCCATGACTGGTTGAGGACCATACCTGGCTCTTTTTGGGGTTAATCCAGTGTTGTAATCTCTCTGCCATAATTAATCCCCCCGTCGTGAACAATCTAAACACATGGCAGCAGATTCCAAGATCGCCCAATTCTCCGTTGGGGACCGAATCCCCCTTTTGATCCGTTTTGAATCTCCCAGCTGGAGACCAGCCAGGACAGGACGATGGCACAAGGAAGGGGCAGCCATATGGCCAGAGATTCAGAAACAACTTGTTAATTTTATTATTTTAAAAAATATATACATTTCACTCTTTGGGGGGGGCGCTTACTGGGAGATCTCTCTTCATGAGAGATCTTTATTTTGATTGAAAGCCCGACACGATCCAGATCCAGGTGTTGACTTTCTCTTTCGCTCCAGCGAAAAAGGTGCCACTCCCTCGATTTGCAAGTTGACTTTTTTTTTTGCCTTCTGTTGGTGCATGCTGGAAGCCACGCGCTTGCGCGTTTAGCTTTCTCTCTTTCCAGCTTGCCTCCTGCAGATGCAACCTGTGAATTACGACCGTGTCAAACAGTACAGCCTCAAAGTTTTGGAAAGACAAGCAGACAATGCCAAGGCACTCTACCGCGCCGGAGTGGCGTTTTACCACCTGGGGGATTATGACAAAGCACAACACTACCTTTTATCGGCAACCAGCAGGCAGCCCAAAGGTGAGAAATACTGAATTTCATCAACATTAAACCATGATTTTACTGAATATGCCAAAATGGCTGGGTTCCCATCATACATAACGCCATTGTAGCAGGGTGAGCAGCTCAGATTAAGACAGACTTTGCATGTTTCTTTTTCCCAACCTCTGGCAGCCACAAATCATGATTTGCGGCCTGCCCCAAGGCATGTTCTGGCTTCTGGCACCGGCATGTTGTTCCTCATACTGAGATGATAGGAAAACAGGAACAGAGGGGACATAATCTTTCCAGAATCATTGGAGGACATGATAAGCAAATGCTTCCAGCTCTGGCTGAAATTATCTCCGATAAGTTTAATAAGGCTTAGTATTTAACCTTGCTATTCCATTTCATGGACATTATTTGGAAATGCAACAACAGTCCTGTAGGGCAGAGCTTTCCAAACTTTTCATGTTGGTGACACACTTTTTAGGCATGCATCATTTCGCGACACAGTAATTTCAGTTTTACTAGCAAACCGGAGGTTAAACTAACTAACTTATAAGAGATATGGACACATGCATAAATTGTAATAGCGAAATGTATGGGGACACAACATATCTCATGAAAACAGAGTTCCCCTTTACAAGGCAGGCACTAGGACCTGCGCGGAATCACAGCAGGTTTGGAGGCAGCAAGGCACAAGGCAGGCACTAGGACCTGCGTGGAATCACAGCAGGTTTGGAGGCAGACAGGCACAAGGCAGGCACTAGGACCTGTGCGGAATCCTGGCAGGGCAGGTTTAGAGGCAGCAGGGCACAAGGCAGGCACTGGGAGCTGCGTGGAATCCTGGCAGGGCAGGTTTAGAGGCAGCAGGGCACAAGGCAGGCACTGGGAGCTGCGTGGAATCCTGGCAGGGCAGGTTTAGAGGCAGCAAGGCACAAGGCGGGCACTAGGACCTGCGCGGAATCCTGGCAGGGCAGGTTTGGAGGCAGCCAGGCACAAGGCAGGCACTGGGACCTGCGCGGAATCCTGGCAGGGCAGGTTTGGAGGCAGCCAGGCACAAGGCAGGCACTAGGACCTGCATGGAATCCTGGCAGGGCTCGGAGGCAGCAGCAGCGAGGCGCTTGAGGCTCTGAGCTTCGGACTCAGAGGTTTCTCGTTATGTTCGCGTGACACCCTACACACTGCAGCCGACACACTAACGTGTCGTGACACAGAGTTTGGAAAGCTCTGCTGTAGGGCCTGGCAATATTGTTACTTCCCCACATTGCAGAGGGAAAGCAGAGCCACGGCCTTGCTTAAGATGAGTTCAGTGCAGAGACTTTTCCTGACTGCTTCTTGCTTAATCCCTTAGCTGTTAACTGCATCGCTCTCAATTAGATTGAAACAATGTGGACTAGAACCTTTACAAGTATGGAGAGGGTGAGGGCGGGAAATATAAAGAGAGAGAGAGAACCTCAAGGGGGACTCTGTTTGGAGGTAGATGACTTATTAAATAGGCACTTCTGAATTCAAATATTGGCTGTTGGAGCTGTTGGGAAAAATGCTAACATACTCAAGTGTTCCAGAGGAACTGAGCCAATTTTGATTAGAAATAAGGTTCCCTATAAGTTCGACCTTTTTTAATGTGTTCCGGATGGGCTGCTGTTTTGTTCAGCTCAATGTTGATTACAATGGGGGGGGGGGGTTTGGTGATTTTGAGCAAGCGTGGCCGACAAACAGAGCTAGGCCCTGCTGCCTGAGCATTTACATTCACTTTTTTTGCCAGCTCCTTGAAAAGAAATTATCTTTCATATATGCACCACCCAGAGAAGCTAGACTTGTGCGTTTGCTGAATCGCTGTTTCCTTAATCTGGTCTCTTCAGTAACATATTAAGCCAAGGATTCGCAAACAACAATGTCTGATGGTTGTTGTGGGTTTTCCGGGCTGTGTGGCCATGTTCTGGCGGTTTTGGTTCCTAACGTTTCGCCAGTTGCTGTGGCTGGCATCTTCAGAGGACAGGAGCACAGCTAGAAGATTCTCTCTGTGCCCAAGTGGAGGGTGTGTGTTCCTGCTGGTGTTTATAGCTGCCGAGAAAACCTGGCTGCCAGTCCTGAAAAACACCGCTTGCAAAAGGTCAACGAACTCTACTCAACCACAGAAATATACAAACAACTCACACAATAGATGTGCTAATCCCACACACGACAGCACCACACCCCCTAATCACCACAGTAAACCCTCTCCTAATCTCTTGTAAATGACCCGCAGAAGACACACACCCTCTCAGCAGCTATAAACACCACCAGGAACACACACCCTCCACTTGGGCACAGAAAGAATCTTCTAGCTGTGCTCCTGTCCTCTGAAGATGCCAGCCACAGCGACTGGCGAAACGTTAGGAACCAAAACTGCCAGAACACGGCCACACAGCCCGGAAAACCCACAACCACCATCGGATTCTGGCCGTGAAAGCCTTCGACTAAGCAATGTCTGGCTTTGTCCAAGATGCTGGACCCTTTTAACTTTTTAAACTTTCTTCCCCTCCTCTCTCCCGGCCGGTCTCCCCAAGATGCGAACGTCAAGCGCTATCTGCAACTGACCGAGTCACAGCTGAGTAGTTACCTTCAGAAAGAGAAACAGCTATATATGGGAATGTTTGGGTAGACAGGACAAGTCATCGCTGGAAACGCCCGGATGCTGCAGACCGTGTGTTTTCTGTTTTTCTGTGGACCACATGCAGTCGATTGATTCTGGAAGGATCGGATATGCAGTGCCTTGAAAAACGCTAATAGCCAAGACAGCTAGAAAAAAGCATCAGCAGATTGTCCTCTATTAATTTCCGCCGCCTTGGTGGAAATCTCTAGCTGGCAGACGTTGCACTTCCAATTTTGCTAAAATGGGAACAGTGGGGCAGATGTGGTTCCTTGTCCCTGTTCATAAAGTATTGTGAGAAATTAACTTTTGTAGGTCTGCTTCCTTCCAGTTGGCGGAACAAAACACAAAGCCTAACTGAACACTGGAATCTAATTCCTTGCTAAGCACCTAATTTGGATTCCTGTCCCAGAGGCTGATTTTTAACTAACAGCCTGGGCTCACTCATGGCTTAACTGCAATTTATTAGATAAAATAGGTTCCCAAAACAGGCAAAGCCCGAATCAAGCAAATCACGTTA
The DNA here is from genome assembly GCA_023362775.1 of Charina bottae. Taxonomy (NCBI): domain Eukaryota; kingdom Metazoa; phylum Chordata; class Lepidosauria; order Squamata; family Charinaidae; genus Charina; species Charina bottae. The sequence continues at coordinate 7,501,522 of JALMGJ010000026.1, read as the reverse complement.
GGCTTTGCCTGAATCTGTGATCGCATCTCGATTCCTGTGGCAGTTTCGATCTGTCTAACTTGCAGTCAAAGTCAATATACCCAGGGGCTGGGCTCGCTCAGCCTACAGCCTTGCAGTTTGCTTAAATATTTTATTTTTGTTGTTGTCGTTCAGCCGTTTAGTGGTCATTAAGTGAGGACTTTTTTAAAATGGTCATTAAGTGAGGACTTTTGTTGTTGTTGTTGTTCAGTCATTGAGTCGTGTCCGACTCTTCGTGACCTCATGGACCATAGCACGCCAGGCCTTCCTGTCCTCCACCGTCTCCCGGAGTTTGCTCAAGTTCATGTTCATTGCATCGGTGATGCTATCTAACCATCTCGTCCTCTGCCGTCCCCTTCTCCTTTTGCCTTCAGTCTTTCCCAGCATCAGGGTCTTTTCCAGGGAGTCTTCTCTTCGCATTAGGTAGCCAAAGTATTTGAGCTTCAGCTTAGATTCATGCAACAGCTGAAACCCACATTAGACTTTTCATGGTGGCTGCATCTTTCGATTCCCGTTTGCCTGGCTAACTTTTATTTTTTATTTATTTTATTTATTTATTTATTGAATTTCTATAACCGCCCATTTCCCCCTCAAGGAGTGACTCTGGGCGGTTCACAACACAATATCAACAAAATATAATAAAAACTATGATAAAAATAGAATTACAATAAATTACAATAAAATCCAAGAGGCAGATAGTTCTAAAGTGACGTTGACTATGATTAAAATTAGATATCCAAGGTGGCTCTAAGGAATCAGCCATCCCCAGGTTTGACTGCTTTCCTTTTTGCCCCAGGCAAGGTCGCAGAGCCAGGTTTTTAATTTTTTTCTAAAATCCAGGAGCGAGGGGGCCTAGTTCTGGACCCCATCCAGAACTAAAGATGACAAATTCCCAGAAACCGAGGGGCCATTAATCCACAGCCACTCCGTCTTACCAGGGTTCAGCTGAAGCCTGTTTTTCCCCATCCAGACCCCTACAGCCCCCAGGCACTTGGACAGGGTGGTCACTGCATCACTTACTTCACCCGGGATAGAGATGTATAATTGGGTATCATCGGCATATTGATGATACCTCAGCCCGTGGTGACGGATGATCTCGCCCAGCGGTTTCATGTAGATGTTAAAAAGGAGCGGCGAGAGTACCGAGCCCTGCGGGACCCCACAAAGAAGGGCCCGTGGGCTGGCTCTCTCGCCCCCTATCAACACCGACTGGGATCGGCCCTGGAGGAAGGAGGTGAACCAGCGTAAAACCACGCCACCCACCCCCAACTCCCTGAGCCGTCCCAGAAGGATACCATGGTCGACGGTATCAAATGCCGCTGAGAGGTCAAGAAGAGCGAGAAGGGATGCACTGCCTCCATCTCGCTCCCGCCAAAGATCATCCATAAGCGCGACCAATGCAGTTTCCGTCCCATGCCCTGGTCTGAAACCTGACTGAAAGGGGTCTAGATAATCCGTTTCCTCCAGAATCTTCTGGAGCTGCAACGCCACCACCTTCTCAACCACCTTCCCCAAAAAGGGGAGGTGGGAGACTGGACGAAAATTATCCAGTATAGTAGGGTCCAGCAATTTTTTTAATGTTATTGTTTGCCGGCAGTCGAGATACATACATTCGGGTGCTATAGCTTTTGAGACCCTGTCGGATCTGGCTAAAGTGATCTGCTTCCATTTCAGTGACCTTGTTTGCAACCCACTTCTCCCCTGGCCTGACTATGGTTCCTATAGTGACAGCGTCCTCAGGGGCCAACAATGTTTGGCATTCCTCCCCGCGCACACACACATCCCAGCAGCGTGCGAGAGGTCACCCTACTGACCCTAACCCTGTTGCAGATCTTGTCAAGTAGTCACTGATGCACCCAGAATTTAGAAAGTAACCCTCTTTTTACACAAGGAGATAAGTGTTCAATTTCCTAGCAGCAAATTACTCACCAAAACGGGAATTGGTCTATCCAGGACAGAAGTGAAATTATTTGCAAATAGGAAGGAGGTCGACAGCATAACGCCCCACCGTTCATCTCGGCAACTTTTGTACCTGAAACAGATTGCCATTTGAGCCTGGTGGTGGGGTAGAATTCCGCCTTCAGAGCTGAATAAGACCATCTATTACGGGGGTGAGCAAAATTTTCCTGCTTCCGAGGGCCACACAGGAGTCCGCGTCTGTTTGACGGCTTCACCGGAGCAGCAGAAGCAAAATCCAAGGCGGTTTCTTTCGTTTTTCCCCCCCCCAAATTCCGTGGATTGTTGTTTTGCTTTAGAAACTCAAGACTGCAAGAAAAATCCTGAGTTTATTCGCAAAGGGTTCCCCCCCCCCCCAAGTCCCAGAATCCGCTCCTGCGAAGAAGAGGGAGGGAGGGACCTAAAACCGTATTGGCAATTCTGCAAATACACCTTAAAAAAAATGTTCGCTCTATCTCCTTCGCCAGCAAACATCCTTCATTCCTGCCACGCAGGTCGGCCTCCTCCCTTACTTTTAAGCAAATACTTTTTTCTGTGTCAGCAGCTGGGAAAAGGGGCTGTTTGCATTTCTCAGCTGCCCTCTCTGTCTTGATCCTCTGCAAATAAGAATGTTTCTTTTTTATTTAGTTTGGTTCTTCCTTTTAATGAAGGGTCAATCCTTTTGCTACTGCTTATAAGCCCTGGAATGCATCTGGGGGGCTGAAAGTCAAAAAATATACCGAACTTTGTCGTCTTGAGATCTCTCCTTTGGCTTATATTTAAGAATACAAGTTGCTAGTCCTTATGGCGAGAGAGAATTTGCCAACACGGCAGCTGCATCGTAACCACAACAGTGACTTGTCTCTCAGCTGTAATGGATGAATAAAAGCCAAAATTTATGCCCTCCGTACAGTCACTCATGCTCTCGTCATCTCCCACGTAGATTATTGCAATGCGCTCTACATGGGGCTACCCTTGAAGACTATCCGGAAGCTTCAGCTGGTGAAGAATGCGGCCGCGCGGGCAGTATTGGGTGCTCCGAGATTGCACATGTAACACCGTTGCTCCGCGAGCTGCATTGGGTGCCGGTTTGCTTCCGGGTACAATTCAAGGTGTTGGTTATCACCTTTAAAGCCCTACATGGCATGGGGCCAGAATACCTGAGGGACCGTCTTATCCCCATGTTATCGACCCGCCCCACCCGGTCATCCAGAGAGGCCCTGCTACGTACCCCATCAATTAGAGAATGTCATCTGATGGGGTCTAGGAGGCGGGCCTTCTGTGTGACAGCGCCCACGCTATGGAACAGCTTGCCCCCAGAATTGAGACAGATCTCCTCCCTCCGGACCTTTAGGAAAGAGCTGAAGACCTGGTTCTGCCGCCTGGCATGGGAGGGAGGGAGGGAGGGACAGTTCCTCCTGGAGATGGCTAATCCCTTGATTTTAATGTCCTTCTTTTAATGAATATATTATCCATCTGGATTTATAATTATTCTTACATTGTTTGTAATTTTATCTATATATTTTAACTATTATTATCCTGTAAACCGCCCAGAGTCCCTATTCGGGAGATGGGCGGGGATAAATTTAAATAATAAATAAATAAATAAATAAATTGCTTTGAGGGGGGGGGGGAAAGGTACCTCCTACTGATCAAATGCTGGCCAGTTCACAATATATGGTTTCAACAAGGTTTGTGGAATAAACTGCAACTGGCCAGGCTTCCATACTGCACTAAGGCAAAAACATTGAGCCTCGACATTTTTTTCCCATGGGCTCCTTCCTCTGTCGGTAAGCTTACCAGGCGGCAATACAGGTAGTCCTCACTTAACAACCATTTGTTTAGTGATGGTTCAGACTTACTACAGTGCTGAAAAACCCACTTACACCCGGTCCTCACACTTATGACTGTTGCAGCGCCCCCCCCATCACGTGATCACCATTTGGGCGTTTGGCAACCGGTTCACATTTATGACCATCGCAGCGTCCCGTGGTCACATGCTCGCCACTTTCGACCTTCCTGGCCGGCTTCTGGCAAGCAAAATCAATGGGGAACCACGTGATTCACTTAACGCCTGCAGTGATTTGCTTAATGACCACCACAAAAAAAGGTGGTAAAATCAGGTCAGATTCGCTTAATGACCGCTTCTCTTAGCAACCGAAATTCTGGTCCTAATAGGAGGACCACCTGTAGGCATCTCTGGAACAAGCAGCTTCGTGAAAAGCTCAATCTGGACCGTCTCACCCCAACCGCTGGCTAGTTCATCTTTACTTTGGTTAGAGCGGGTAGGAAATTGAACCCGAGATATGCTGGATGCACCCCAGAGCAATGATTCCTCCTTTTGGCGCAATGAATGAATGAATGAGTGAGTGAGTGAGTGAGTGCCTGGCTTACAAGAGGTCAGCGGCACAAACGGGGTATCCACAGGAGCGGCCTGGCCAGACAACGGAGAGCAGGAATTTTTGAGTCCAGCAAGAATGGCGGACGTGGGCCTAGAGAGCAGCTGGGGATGGGAAAGGCAGATCTCGTCCCACGTCACCTCACTTCTGATTGCATCAGACGGGGCGAGCCACAGTAATGACTTGGCTTGTTCGGCCAAGGACGCGATGCGTGGCTGGGTTTACGCATTGCGTGAAGCCGTAATATAGTTTGTTTGGTTCTGGCTTAACGCAGTCTGCACACACAGCCCACGTTATCAGCAGCTTCCTTCTCCTATCCGACAAAGATAGGACGTCTCCAGACATTAACCATTCCTTGCCCCAAATGCTCTTCCCCCCGCGGATTCCATTAACCGCAGGTTAACATGTTCTGTGAACACCGCGCATGAGACCCAGCATTAATGGAACATCCAAAAGTTTCATTCTTATTCATGCTGGCTGAAATCACAAGTACGTTTTCGGCAGCTGCATCGGTTGCTGACTTGTGAACGTGTACGGCAATTAAGGTTGCCGGAGGGCAATGCAGAATTAATCACACTCCCCACGCTCCTGCCATTCTTAAAATTCACAGCTGGCCTGGATGTGGTCGAAGAGAGATCCAACTCCTCCAGCCAATGAGGCTTCTGGAAAAACTGCCACCGCCTTTACCAACAAGTAAAACGAAGCTAGCAATGATGAGCGCTAGAAACTTTAAAGAAAAAATAAAAGGGGGGGGGGAAGCATCGTGGATATTTTGCATCGGGTGTTCATCACCCGATGAGATTCGAATCGCGTTTGATCTAGCAGTCCGTCCGTGGAAGTTCCATGAAAATTATTCCAGATTAAAAAGGGGATGGGTCAGGCTCCAAAGTTGTCGAAGAGGCATTTCTGGGGCCAGGAAAAAAGCAAGTCTCAGGATTAATCCTGCGCGATCCGCGCCAAGCAAGCTGCGACATGCTGGCCTGCTCCCTGCTGTCTCCTGGCCTCGTTAATTACAGTTATCAGCAATGTGGTGCCAAGGAATCGCGCTGTAAACAGCAATTCGTGGGGCCCGCTGTATCCCCGGCAGAGAAACAACAGCTCGGGCATCAAGGATGCAAAACTGCATGGCTGGGGGGCAGGAGAAAATTCACAGTCTCGCCTGCTTTTGGGGGTGGGGAACAGACCATGCGCACCCAAAACACGGTTTTAATTATGGGGAGAATGCACAGTCTCTGCGGCCATGACCATCCGAGATTGGCCAAAGGTCTCTCTTTTCAGCCCAAGCAAACTGAACCAAGGGGGGATGCCATCATCTCTCCAGCTGGCATGCCCTTGTTTTGCTGGACTACCAGTACCCATCACCCCCAGCCAGCCCTGTTGCTCCCTGTTGAGGATGATGGGAGTCTTAATCCAAGGGGGGTCGCCCCTTGAGGCTAATAACCATGTCTCTGGTTGACACCACACGTTAAGCCCACATCAAATAAATTCAGGGTGGCCTGTTTAACCCCAGGTAAACCTGGGATTTACACCCTGCACAAAACTAGCATTCCTTTAGTAAGAGTTTGCTGAATTAACCACAATTGGCTGGGCCGACCCAATACGAAGCACAACGGATCCATTTTTGTGATACAGTACAGGCAAACAAAACCTACTGATTTGAAATACTTCAAAAGAATCATTGAGCTGGTGACAACTTAATCTTAGAAAATCTGCACATATCTTCAAGTGTTTGGTTTCAAACTATGCCCATACTTTCAGGGCAATGAACATTTTGGACCAAAATACATTGAACCTCAAGGGACTTGTTTATTTTCTTTACCTTCACCCGTCAGGTGTGGGAGAATGAAATTCCCCGACCAAAAAAGCTGAAAAAGAAATATTTAGACCCGATGCTGAAGACCATCTGCTTGTGATTAACCAACAGGGTCTAGAGCCTCTTAATAAATAGTGGGGAAGAATCGGGGGGGGGGGAAGTTGGGATATTCTTTGACCAAATTTGCAGGGGGCAAAAGTGAAAAAGAAGAAGAAAAAAATGAAGACTGCCCTCACTCGGAACTAGCTTTCAATCAAGTTCATTTGGAGAAAGGGTAACAGCATGACAGCCCCAGTCAAGATACATACGTTCCAGTCTTGAGACAAGAGCTGAGGATCAAAAGTCAACCCTCCGATCAATTTCTCAGCATCATTGCGGGCTTATACAATTTGTGATCCAAGTAAGGGATTGCTCCAACCCACCAAATATGCCTTCTCAGAGACCCACCAACCTTTTCAGTTTTATTGGAACTCCAGAACCCGAAATGAAGCTTGGAATTCACTGATTCGGGATATACGACCCAGCGTGGATCACCAATTGCATAAAATCAAGGACGAGCACGTTTGTTTGTTTTCCCCCGACATCAAAATAACCCCAAGATGAGAAGCGGACTTTAACAAAAGTGGCATTTCCTCCACCCTCTCACATTGCTCCTGCGGCAATATTAAGGAAGCCAGTTCAGAGCGAAAATACGCAGGAGCTGATCTCGAGTTGAACTTTGGTTTGGGTTCACGTCTGTAGGTGTCCTACGGCTCGAGAGATTCAGTTCGAATTCAGGAGCCCAACAGCCAAGGAAGCGGCAATGTGGAAGAACGATAAACGTACTGGAGGCAATCCCATCGTCGATAATAGAGAAACTTTTCCAACACGATCGGTCATCGCGAAACCAACCCCCCCAACACATTCCGGAGTCAATTCATCTTTCGCACACCTCCCAACCGATTGTCCAATCTTTTCCTAGTATTTGGCAGTCCGGGAACTCCTGAAGGAGCGCGACACCATCTTCTTCAGCTCCTTGAACGAACGGCTGCGCCGAAGCTTGAAGTGGTGGGCGGGCAGATCGGCCGGATCCAACGTGGCCGAGCCATGCAGCCATCGGTCTCCAAGCTGATGGAAAACCCAGTCCCCGTTCAGGCTGACCGCGCTGGTCGCTTCCACCCCACTGAGGCTGGACCCGCCGCCGGCAAGTCCAACCCGCTGCCGAGTCGGCAGGTCAAAGTGACCGTCCTCCAGGAAGCAGAACGATGCTGGCGCCTCAGAGGAAAAGGCAAGGTTGTGGTTCAACGCCGCCGGCGGAAGGAACGTGCCCGCTTTTGCGCGATGCCGTCCAGAGGTTTTGCTGGAAATTTCAAGGACCGATGTCCACTTCGGTTTGATTGCCTTGCCCCGGCTGGCTTGAAGGTGGCTGGGACATACCAGCCCCACGGCGGCGTGGACGTTCATTTCCGAACTGGCCCGGGCCCTGCCTCCCGGGCGGGCCGAAGGCTTGCGGCGTAGACTCAACCTGCGCAGCAACTCGCGGGGACTCAACCAGCTTCTCTCGGCTGCCTTCTCCTCTTTCCCAGCAGTCTTCACCAATTCCCGCGAAGCGTGTTTGCCTTTGTACAGCTTGTCAACACCGGCAGCGGCCCGAGGCAACGAGGCCTCTTTTTTGAAGGACGTCTCTGTCTTGATTTCCTGTCCCTGGGCCCCAGCTGCCCAGCCTAAAGCTTTTCTCTCCGGCGCGGCGGATTGCTTGTTGGGGTTGAGGCTGACCAAAGAGTCCTGGGGCGTTGGAAGGGAAATCACGGAGGACTCGCTAGCTTTAGCGAGGTTGGTGGGACTGGATGGAAAGGAGCTGATCTCGGGAAACGGGGCCAAATCCCACAACCCATCCAGGACCCGGGAGTCTCGTGCTCCCTCCGGGCCGTCGGGAGAACGCAAGTGAGAACAGGTGGAGATACGCCGTCGGACCTTCCATCCTGGAACTGGACCGAGGACCTGGCTGGCCACCAGCCCGGAGCTACAGACGGATGTCATGGATAAACTCTTCTGGCTCCCGGCGAGGTAGCCCGATTCCGTTCTGTTGGCTGCCGCGCGGCACTTGTATCGCAACACTAACTTGGCCATGTACTGGTCCAAGGTTACCCTCGGGGGTTCCCTGGAGCAGAGAGGCTCTCTCTTGGGCGAGTCAGATCTGTGAACCTTCGGGGGGCCCTCATCCAGATCTTCCTGGGACGAGCTTTGGGAAAGGCCGTTGGTGAAAAGAGGGCTCTGCAAGGCTACCGCGTGGAGGGGGCTGGGGTAGTGGTAGACTTCGTTGGTGTTCCGGGAGACCAGGTCAGACTTGTACCGTAGCAGCTGGAGATTCGGGGGCCTCGGGAGGGGGACGGACAAGTCCCCCAGGCCCAACAGGAACTCGAGGTCACCTGTCCCAAGAGAAACATTGGAAAGGAGCTTGTGAGGAACGGAAATCTACGATTACGCACGAGAACCTAGCCGAGTACCTAATATTGCTCCTGGGTGTCTTATCTGAATGTTGACCCCTCTCAATTTAATTTCTGGAGAAGTTTTTAATGAAATAGAAATGGGAAATTGGCGGCTACCAAGTAAAGCCTCAAATTCTAGGAATACAGAGAGGGACGGGGACATCTTCCTATCCGCTTAGAAACAGGACCATGGTAAATTACTGTGGGAGGCCAACTCAACTGTTGGCAAAGACGTGGCACCAGTTGTGCCCTGTTTATGGCATGCCCTCCCTATAAAGGCTCACCTGGCACCGGCATTAGCATCATTTCGGGGCCATGTCAACACTTTTCCATTTCCCCCGGCTTAATGAGATTATAATTGCCTTTTCATTCCTACTTTTTTGATTTTGAATGACCGCCTTGTGAATGACCAAATGACTGCCTAGTTTGGATGGTGTTTTCATTCTGCATTTTATTTGACATTATTGGATACAGGTAGTCCTCATTCAGCGACCACAACGGAGACCGGCAACTCCATCATTAAGCAAAGCAGTTGCTAAGCAAAACCGCGACTGTCCTTACGATCTGAGTTCAGCTTTCCTTTGCTTCACAGGACTGCGAAGGCCGTAAATGCAAGGACTGGTCGGAAAGTTACTTTTTCATCACCGTCCTAACTGCAAATGGTCACTGTACGAGACGGTCACTAAATGAGGACTATCTGTATATCTTTTACTCAAACTGCATCTTTTAGCAGGCTTTATTGTAAACCGCCCAGAGAGCTATTGGGCAGTTCAAATATTTTAATGAATAAATAAGGAAGAATCCTACCCCACAAGATACTCTTGAAATTCCCAGTATGCCCTCTGGCTCCATCCTGTTTGCTTCCCACTAGAGCAGTGTTTCTCAACCTTGGCAACTTTCAGATGTGTGGACTTCAACTCCCAGAATTCCCCAGCCAGCCATGCATTCTGGGAGTTGAAGTCTACACATCTGAAAGTTGCCAAGGTTGAGAAACACTGCACTAGAGAAACTTCCTGACGGAAAGAAGCGTTGGACAGTGGAACAGACCGCCTCAGGAGATATATACTGAGCCAGCGGACACCGTCGCTTGCTGGACTACCGCAGATGCACAATTCCAGGCCCAATCTCTACGTGGAAACGGGTTCAAATTGAATGACGTGCAGGGGGTTTTGCTTTTAAGCCATAATTAGGTGGGGCATTTTGTACGTTGCCTTGAGGGGACTATAAAACCGAGACAAGTCCCAGCAAACGCGTTCACGTAAACAAACAGGTTGGAACAAGGGAAGCGGGCTCCGTTGGCTGCCCGCGACGCCGCAAAGCAGAAATACAATTCAGCTGTGCTGCCTGCCTGACTTAGACTGAATCCCAAGGATGGCTGCTCGGAGACAGCGTGCCAGTTCGACTCGTCCGCACGGCGGAGTCCAATCTGACTTGTGGGGAGACGATTGAGAAGGAGCCAAGCATCTGTCAGGGTTACCTGCCCACCGAAGTGGTACCTCTTCATCTACTTGCATTTGCATGCTTTCGAATTGCTAGGTTGGCAAGAGCTGGGGCGAGTGCGGGAGCTCACTCCGTCACGCGGGGCTAGGGATTCGAACCTCCGAACTTGCGACCTTCCGATCGACAAGCCTGGCGTCTTACCCGCTGAGCCTCTATCAATAAAAGATTTCTTCCACATCCTATAATGGCTTGAGAGATTCTGGATGGATAACAGAAGGGCTAGTTCATCACAACATCGCTGAAGGACCCCCCACTTTTACCCACCAACAGAGATCCAGATTCAAATTTCCCCCTCTGCCAGATAGCTCCTTCGCTGGTACACATGATCCAATCATGACATTACACAAACCCTACTGGCTGGATTCACACGACACGCTTAGCCCAACTCCGAACAAGGCTTAGTGTGAGGCGTGAAGTCAGCCAAAATTTCGCTGTCGTCCTTAGCTTTGACTACCTTGCAGGGCTGTCGTGAGGATTCCAAACACCAGCCCCTCAAGGTCTGTAGAGCAAAGTCAAATTCAGCGCCGCGGCTATTTCAAGGATGCTGGGGGCAGCAATGAGGACTAGAAACTTCCTCCAGGTCTCACCGAGGAGAGGCTTAGAATGGTCAAGGAAGGGCTGGGTAGATTTATTTATTTATTAGATGTATAATAAATCTTTTATTCCAAAACTGAAGGTGGCAAAAGTTAACACATCCTCCTGGCGTTTTTTCCCCCCTGCAACGACCCTATGAGGTAAGCTGGGCTGAAAGGGAGTGATTTTCAAAATCCCCCAGGGAGCTTCTCAAGGCAGGACTCGAACCCAGATCTTCCTGCTCAGCACCTTCACGAGTCGACCACACATGTTGTATTTTCTGTCCCTATTGTTCCTGCTCTCTCATCCAAGGTAGAGGCTCGTTGAGGTTACCCTCCCCACGAGAGATGTAGCCTTACCGGTGGATACGGGGCGTCGGTTGTCGGTCCCGGTTATGCTCGACAAGTTCAGGCGCTGGAGCTGGAGGTCAAGGAGCCGGACAGCCACCTCGTCGGTTGACCGTGGCCGAGCAAAGCCGCTCTCGCGCAGGCCGGGCAGGTGGGGGAGGGAGCCGATGCTACAGCGCGAGGCCCCAGGCCCGTCGCTGTGCACGGAGGCGCATGAATCCGACAGGGAACCCATTTCGCTGGTTTCGTAAAACCCTGAAATGCGCAGAGGGCCCTTGGTTACAGCATGCGGCGGTGCAAATGCAAACAAGCTTCTTTAAAAATAAAAAAGGCGGGATCAGCTCAACCATTGGCCATGGATCGTGATGGAACCTCCATGGCAGCCTATCCCCAATGCCAAATATTTATTTATTTATTTGTCTTATTTATACCCCGCCTATCCCTTCCCTACTGGAGGACTCTAGGCGGCTTACAATGTTTCTCTGGGGAGAAACAGGGAAGGTGGTTACTTTTATGCCCAACTTTCTCCAAGTTCGACTGGATCTACCAGACTACTACACCCATCGCCCCCCACCCTGCTCATACTGATTTAATATACCAGCTGGGTAGGGTGAGAGGTCTAAGCATCAAACTTGCTAGCTAATGTATCGGATTCAGCCACAAGCCAGGATCTCTTTTGTGGAGCTGCAGATGGCTTAACCGACAAACAAATCATGGCTTGCCGTTGGTTTACACCTGTTAGCTTGCGTTAACCATGGCTTGCTGGGCCCAAACGTGGAAGCCAGGTTTTGCCTTCTTTACGGGCCTCCTCTTACCCATTCAGACAGCTTGGGGACCGAGCAGGATGGAGTCAAAAAAGGAAACGGTAGGATCTACATTCTCCAAACGTGGACATACCTGAACTGGGCCTGGAATCGGCTTCTGGCATCTCTGGGCTGTCTCCTCCGTTGATCCCCACTTTCTTGTTCTGGTCACCCATCATCCTCAACCGCAACCCTTCCTTGTCCGAACCGTCCTCGGCATGAACACACAGGTCTCCAGCAACCACCTCCATGTTTTCCGACGAGGCATAGAAGGCAGAGTGTTCCTCGGAGCATCCCAGATGTTCTGCTTTGCTCTGGTCCAGCTTCATGCCGGTGGCGTGGGCCAATTTCCCATCTCCGAAGCAATTTGGGTCCTCCTATTTGGCCAGGTGGAAGAACAGAGAAAGGTCAAAATATCTTTTTTTTTTTTTTGGGGGGGGGGCACAAAGACCTGTGGCACTCAACATCGGAGGGATCCCTGTGTCTGCGAGAGTAGATCCCACACCTCCGCCGTCCATCCACATAATTTTTATTGAAGATTTTTTCAAAAGGAAGATTAAAAACCAATCCAAACTAATGTAAAGTAAGAAAAAGGAAAGGAAAGGAAAGGAATCAAAGAAAAAGCTAAAAGTGCAAGAAAGGGAAAGGGAAAAAAGGAAAAGAAAGGGAAAAAAGATACAAAGAAGCAGCTTCCGATTTCCTTTACAGCAATTATAAGTACAATGATAAGTTTACCTCTTACTCTATGGCAGTGTTTCTCACCCTTGGCCGCTTTCAGATGTGTGGACTTCAACTCCCAGAATTCCCCAGCCAGCATAGCATAGCTGGGGAATTCTGGGAGTTGAAGTCCACATATCTGAAAGCGGCCAAGGGTGAAAAATACTGCTCTGTGTTTAATAGATGGCCATCTTTCTATAATCTATGCTGTCTAATCATCAAAACCATAAATCATCAGTTCATTTTTTTCCTGTTTCACACAAAAAGCCCATAACGGGTTTCCCGTCAGCTATACACTTAGATATGGTCTTTTTTCTGATCAAGGAAGTCAATTCTGCCATCTCAGCCAGTTCCATCATCTTCACCAACCCTTCCTCCATTGCGGGTAACGCCGAATCCATCCTCCCCATTTTTCAGCATCCTTCATGGTCCCAAAAACTGTCGGGCGGAAAGGCAGCGAAGTGACTCCCACCATTAACCAAACAGCATTACAGCCCCGAGAAGCAAAATCCAAGATGTATTAATTCATTAGAAGGGGTAGGTGGATAATACTTTGTGTTATAATTTGAAGGAAAATTTCTATAAGATGATGTACAGATGGTATATGACCCCACAAAAGCTAGCTAAAATGTACGGAAATGTTTCCAACTTGTGTTGGAAATGTAAAAAAAAAGAGGGGTCATTTTACCATATGTGGTGGACATGTGAGATTGCAAAGTAGTTTTGGACTCAAATACACTAATTGATGCAAAATATTCTACAAATTCGAGTTCCATTTAAACCTGAACTATTTATATTGGGAATATTAGAAGAACAAATAGGAAAGAAATTTACAAGAATTATGCAATATGTGGTTACAGCAGTGAGACTTGTATATGCACAAAATTGGAAAAATCAGATTATACCTACGATACAGGACTGGATGTTAAAAGTCATGGACATGGCAGAAAATGATAAATTGACATGTTTATTAAAAGAAAATACAAACTATTACTTCCTTAAAGAATGGAAACCATTAACGGACTATTTGCAAAATGCAGGAGGGGCAAAGCTTATATGGGGTTTTGAAGATTAAAAGATATATAAATTGATATATTAGACAGGAAATGTTTTACCATGTTATATATAGTCCTAGCATGAAAGAGATTAAATTACTTTAAATTTTTAAATTACTAAGACCAGAGATAAATCGGAAGTTGACTAATTTCTATGTTTCATCTTTCTCTTTTTCTATTTACTTTACTACACTTTCTCTTTTCTTTCTTTCTTTGATTTGTATTTGTATTTCTTTTTCCTTTTCAAACTTTTATCTATGTATACTTAAAATTCAATAAAATATATTAAAAAAAAAAGAAGGGGTAGGTGGGCACGTTTCATGGGGAGAATGGTAGAAATTCAAAATATGTCCATTGGTATTTTCAGGACCTCAAAGCAAGCAAGATCTATACCAGCATCCTGTTTCTCACGGCAGACATCTAAGACAGGACATACCGACACATAGAGTAGCCCTCCCTATCCTGCCCCTTTGCATAGTGAGATATATTACTCCTTTGCATGGAAGCTCTAATTCTTCCTGGTTGATTGCTAGTGTTGGATAAAAATCAAGCAAACAAATGAAGTAAATGAAACATAATCAACCGAATGATGTTTTCCAACCCCAGCAGACCTTCCTGGATATCTTGAGAAAAATACATTCCATCGCTCCACGCCGCAAGCAAAACACTTCCTTGTGAAAAGCAGCTGAAATCCTTGTGAAAAGCAGCTGTTTTTCAGCGTTGGGACAACAAGCAAACCAGTTTTACAGCCACAAACTTCCTTTAATCTTTGTGGATTGTGAATTGGATCAATACACAGTCCCTGCACTCTCCATACAGAAGAAGGAGAAGTTATAAAAAAAGGGGGGGGGGAAATGACCTTTAAAAATTCCAGCAACTTCACAATTGAAACGTGGATCTGCGTCAAAGCCCCATTTGGGGAAATCCATGATAAAGGAGAAGTTGGGAGTTTTATTTTGCACCCGGCCAGCTTTTCTTTAAAACCGAAGGCATCTTTACAAAATATCAATCCCAAAGTGAGCAGGAATCTTGCTTGGCGTGAAGGGAGGAACAGCCTTCTCGATGCAAGGCGGGTGGGGTGGGGGTCGAAGGCAAAAGCAGAGGAAATGCGTTCTGGGAGACGGACGCCAGAAAATTATGTTTGCTGGCTATTAAATGCTGGCTGGGGAATTCTGGGAGTTGAAGTCCACCCATCTTCAAGTTGCCAAGGTTGAGAAACACTGGCACAGAAGAACCCAGATTGGTTAAATCAGCTTTCGCTGGATACAGATTAATCTTAGTCCTAAATTTCGGATGGCCTTACCATTTTAAGTGATGCTTTCTCCCTTATAGTTCCAATGACTGTTTTATACTTCCCGCGGGCCACGTATTCGAATCCTTTTAGTGTCACCTTTACAGCCCCCGTTATGTTTGCTTGGCACCGCTTAATATTTGCAATCAAGATTTATTTATTTATTTATCCTATTTCTTTGCCGCCCATCTCGTATTGCAACGACTCTGGGCGGTTGATTTGAAAGAACAAATATAATTGTGATTGTGAACCGCCCAGAATCCCTCCTTGAGGGGGAGATGGGCGGTCATAGAAATTTAATAATAATAATAATAATAATAATAATAATAATAATAATGTGAGATAAGACATTAGGGCAGAGCTTTCCAAACTGTGTGTCGCGACACAAAAGTGTGTCACCACACACAGTCTGGTGTGTCGCCACACAACCTGGAAGCGCTGATCATCATCAGTGCTTCCGGGTTTTCCCGCGGTGACACACCAACGGCAGCGCGCAAAAACCCGAAAGCGGCAGCAGCGCTTCTGGGTTTTTGCGCGCTGCCGCAACGGCGGCACTTCCAGGTTTTCCCACGGCGACACACCAACGGCGGTTGGTGTGTCGCCATGGGAAAACTTTGGAAAGCCCTGCATTAGGGCTTGTGGTGATTCTGTCCCCCATTCAGAAAGTCTGCATTAGCCCTATTATTATTATTATTATTATTAGCCATTATTATTTTAATTATTATTATTATTAGCCATCGTTGCCCTGAACATGAGCTTCCCTTTTTAAAAAAAAATTATTTAAAAAGTTTTTTACAAAGTAAAAACAGTACAAATTTAAAGAAAAAAGAAAGTAAAGAAAAGTGGTAAGTATATAGGAAGGAAATGAAAGAAAAAAGACAAAAAATATATAAAGAAGTAGCTTCCAATCTTCTTTACAGCAGTAAGTTTATTCTAATTGTCTGTCCATTAATCCCAGCAAGAAAAATTCTGGTTCCGGCTGAATATTAATCTTTAAAACCCTTTGCATCAGTGTGTGTATTTGAACCCCAAATTTCCTAGCTTTTTTTACCACTCCACCAAGCGTGATAAAATGACCGTGATCGTTTTATCCAGCTTCCCTGAATCTTTCCAAGCCTGAGGTTGGACCGAAACTGAGAAAAGATCTGCCCCCGTGCAGGGAAGTCTGAAACCACAGGAATGCCAGAGGATAAAGCTGAGCAAAGAAGAGATAAAATTAAACAAAAATGCAAGCATGTCAGCCTCCAGTCCCTTAGCCTCCGGTCAGGAGGTAGGCGGTGCCAAGAGGGTGCCAAGAGGAAGTCGCCACCACTGCAAACAGCAGGTGCTTTGTTTAAAAGCAAATTCACCAGCCAGCAATGCAGGCCAAAGACCTGCTGTAGAACTGAGGGAGACCCTGCAAGGTTCTAGGTTTTCATCCTAGGACGCTCTGATTTTGGATGGGACGGGACGGGACGGGGCGGAGAAGAAAGGAAATAATATTTGCAAAGGGCAGCCTCATAGCAAACAGGCTAAGAATTGCAAAAGGGGGGGGTAGAAAAATCACAGTCCCTACCCCCCCCCTCAAAAAATATGACATTTTTAGCCTTTAAGGGCAGCGACAGTCGACAGTTGCTGTTGGCCCTCGTAAAAAGTGGGCCCATCCAACCTCATCCACACACCCCCAGTTTTTAAGCGTAGGATCAAATTAAACGCCCGTGTCGCGTTTGCTCAACAGCAAAACCAAACAATAGGTGTAGCTGTGTTGTGTGAGCCAGGGCAGTTTGCAAGCTACGACAGCTTGGCTCGGCTTTCAAAGGAGGCAAAATAATATTTTAATAACCCTAAAATCTATCCCCCCCCCTCCAATCTGATTTACACCATTTATACTGGCCAAACCTTGACTCTAAACATCAAACAAGCCAGCTGGGGCAATTAACAAGAGTTTCTCTTTGATCAGTTTCTATTTCAAAAGACAGAAGAGGAAGAAATGTTATTTGAAAACTATCCTTCCAAAATGTAAGCAAACACTTTTTCGCCCATCATGCATGCACGTTTTTAAAAACTTTGATAATAGAATGCCCTTTAAAAAAAAAAAAGTCGGGAGATCTTTAAAACAAATCATGAATTCTTGCGGCCCCCTTTTGTAAACGGGTTACATCGCGTTGCTGCATGAAACAGTCTTGCGATCGCAAACACGGCCCTGCTGTACAGGTTTAGCACACATCTGTACACACAATTGGAAGACTTTTGCTGGCTTCAACGTCCCACGCTTCATTCGACAGTCCGTGACAGCGTTTTCCCCTTTGCACCCCTGCCAGTGGACTAAATTTTTGCACAGAGGGCTTCTCTCACACTCTTCCAAGCTCGGGGGGGGGGGGGGGGGGGGGGGGGGCACCCATCTGAAAAAAAATCTCCCTTGCGGAAACCCAGCCAAGCCCAGAAAAAGCAAATGCCCCTAAAGTCACATTTGAAGCCAGCTGGTGGATTCCAATCCAGGTTTCTGGTTGCAACAACAGAAACAAGGGAGGGTCAGTGGATCCAGATGATCAAACAGTGGGAGTGTTCGCATATGTTTGGTATCAACATTCCGCTCTCGGAGCTGTGCATGAAGTCACACCGAACCCGCCTCCCCCTTCTTGTCGATGCCCACTCCCCCCTCCACTCTCCTTCATGAGCCCCATTTCTGATCCTTCCCCGCCCCTTCAAGGCTTATCTTCAACATTAATTACCCATCTGCCACGTTGCACAAGCTGTTTTTCCCTTTCCTGCTCTTGTATACCTGCTCAGTCTTCCTGGTTCCTTGCTCAGCCTTTAATCTAGTCCTTCCATATTTAGGGACTAGGAATCACCTCCTTGCGAATATCAGACTTTTCTGCCCCCAACCCCACCCAACCTCAAGAACTCCCCACCAACGCATTGGCAAATTTTTCCTCCTGACACCAAGCTTCTTCCCACCTGCCATTTACAACCTCCCCCCACCCTGCAAATTTATATTCTTACTTTCAGCTCCACCGGATCTGTTCCCCTCGACCGCAAGCTCGCGCCTTACCTGTATCGCCAACTAAGTTTGCTGGCGGGCCACTTTCTGTCTTGTGCGCGTGGCGGTGGGTGTTTACTAGCCAAAAAATGAATGTTACAGCCATAAAGCATTAACCACTCCGCATGAATCAGGAAACGTGTTGAGAGAGAGACTCCATTGAGCTAAGCTGCTTACTCTGTGGATATATCCATAACTAAACACACCTCTCTTTCTAGAATGTCTGTTTTCAGGAATTTTGTCAACTTCTCAGTCTAACCTCAGCCCTTGAGATGTCCTCGTGGTCCCCCATCCAATTGTGAACCAGACTGGGTTTCCCTGCCCAGACATAAGACATTAATAGCACTTCTTTGATTAGAGCAGTGTTTCTCAACCTTGACAACTTTAAGATGTGTGGACTTCAACTCCCAGAATTCCCCAGCCAGCATGGCTGGCTGGGGAATTCTGGGAGTTGAAGTCCACACATCTTAAAGTTGTCAAGGTTGAGAAACACTGGATTAGAGGAAGACCCACCAACAAGGGGCGTGGTGGCTCAGCGGGTAAGACGCCAGACTTGTTGATCGAAAGGTCGCAAGTTCGGAGGTTCGAATCCCTAGCCCTGCATGCGGAGTGAGCTCCCGCAGTCGCCCCAGCTCTTGCCAACCTAGCAATTCGAAAGCATGCAAATGCAAGGTGGGAAGTTAACAGCGTTCCGCGTGTGTCATGCCGGCCACATGACCGCGGAAGCGTCTTCGGACAGCGCTGGCTCTTCGGCTAACAAACGGAGATGAGCACCGGCCCCTAGAGTCGGACACGACTGCACAAATGTGCGGGGGGGGGGAACCTTTACCTTTTACACCAACATTTGCACTCTAGCTCCATTTTTCTCACTGCCTTTCACAACTTGCCTTGACCTGCTGGGTTAGGACTATACCACCCAGCCTTCTCAACCATCAAAGTCCACCTGCAGGTGTGACCCGACCCGAGAGGGCCACTGCAGAAAGGCAACTGAATATATCTAACTAAACTAAGCCTTTATCTGCAATAAATCCTGGATTTTTTTTTCTCCTCCTGCTCCCATGTAGCCAATTTTAGATTACAAGCGTTTTTGGGGAGAGATTTCTGTTCTTAAGATTTTTCATTTAAAATCCCCTGCAGGGTTTTCCTATCAACTCCAGGTGGAATTAAACTGTGGTCCTTCGGTGGAGGAGCGTAATAGTTTTTCTTCTCTTTCCTAAGCCCTTTTGCTTTTACGTAGGGCGGGGTTAACTTGGAACCAAATCAAAGCAACCAGAAATTAGTTCTTGCAGAAGAACGATAAGTTTTGCAGTACTATCAAGGGCACATTATGTTCCACAGGTACATAATGAATCTGCCCTGAGATCTGGTTTAAGGAAGAGCGCAAAGTCAAAGGCTTCCTGGCTGGTTTTTAAGCCAAGCATTTTGAAATTTGGGAATGAAAAGTCAGGAAACTTTTTTAAATATCATTCAGGATCAGGTCAGAAGATGCAGGCTCTCCCTACCGAGCCTCAAATCCAAAAATCTCAACCTGTGGCACTGAGAACCACCAACTCTCGTGAACCACCAACTCTCGTCTGCTCTTCAAAAAACAAAACCCAGAAGCCCCACTGCTGGAATGATGGGAGTTGTAGTCCGGTGGTTTTAATGCTCCACTATGAAGGAGTCCTCCAGCTTCAGATTTCCACTTCCTAGATCAGACCAAGAGACCAAGAAGTCTCCGCGACTCATTCTTGGCTCAGAGAAATAATTAAGGTCGGATCCTCGCCCTCTACCAAACATCCAGGGGAGTTTAAAGTTAAGGGAAGGGGGGAAAAGAACCATAATCCCCACATGCTGCAGAGGTGAGGAAAGGAAAGCTTTTCATGAGCAGCCGGGCTTCCTCGCGAGTAAAGCTCCAGGAAGGGCCGGGAGGAAGCTGGCATGCCCAGAGAAACGAGAGCAATAAAGAAATACATTTTTTAAAAGGGGCTGCTCGCTGCCAGTCAAGCCCACGCAATCCCGCCAGCTCTTTTCTCACCTGCGGACCCCCAACCCCCCCCCCCCCGTCTGACTTTTTGCACGGGGACTCGGTCTGGCGAGCCTTGCGGCTAGGCAAGGACCAGCCCTGACCCCCGGCAGGTTTCCTCGCCAGCAAACCCCCCGGGGTGGAAAGCTAGGGCTTGAACCCCAGCAGGGCAAGCCTGCCCACCCCAAAACTGCCACCCCTGGCTGGCTGGGCGGCGTCTCACCGATCGCGGCTCTGCCTCGGCCGGCCGCTCCTCCAGGGCGCGTTCCACGCTCGCCTTCTGCATTTCGCGCAACAGATCCAGCTCCCAGATCCCCGCCAGGCTGGCCTGGAGGCGCTCGCCGATGCGCAGCCGCTCGCTGCCGGACCACAGCGAAGGGGGGACGGCTCGCCGGGTGGCCATGGGGCCCCCGGGACGGGACGCCGGAGCGCCCAGGTCGTGCGCCTTTGGAGAGGCGCCCGGAGCTGGGGAGCAGCAGGTGAGGGACTGGGCTAAGCCGAAAGGGAGGGCGAGGATGGGGGGAGAGGGAGACAGATCGAGGGGCGGGAGGGGGGAAAGGCTCGCCCGCCCCCCCCCCGGGCCACGAGAACTTCAGCGGAGCCGAAGCGACAGCGCGCTTTGCGCTGCGGAGCGCAGCTCAGACAAAGGAGAAAGGTTTGAAAGAGTCACGTGGAAACAGGGCTTCCCCCCTCCCTTTGGGGGGTCCCGCCCCTTTCCCTCCCACTCGCGTCGCCGGCTCCTGATTGGCCCATCCCACCGGGAGAACACCCCCCCCCCACCCTTCCCGCACAAGGCGAAATGAGAAAAAAAAATCCCCATTCCCCAAAGTTTGGAAAGTTGCGCGCTTTGAAAGGAAGCCGGGCGCTAGGTAGCTCAGCCGCCCTCCCCGGGTTACAATTTTATTATTAAAAAAAAAAATAGTCAGCAAAGAAAGTTTTAAGCACCGGGAAACTGAAATAGGTTTCCTATAGGATAGATAGACCAACAGGTTTTTTGTGTTTTTTTTTTAGAATAATACTGATAGGACTTGGAGGTCCCCCCCATCTCCGGCGGTGCGTTAGCCTAAACGTTTAAGAGAAGAAGATCAGGAGCACGGCGCCCTGTTCTGTTTACGGCCAAAAAGGCAGGGCACAAGGAAAGACGGACGGGGAGGGAAGAGGAAAAAACACAAACCCAGCCCCCGTTCGTCAAACGACGGCAAAAGACCTCTCTACGGACCGCGAGGCGTCCGTAGAGCAAAAGCAGCTGAAGCTTCGAGGGCTGGTTCCCTGCCCCGAGGAGCTTACAAGTTGAAATATAGCCCTGGAGAAGCGAGAAAGGGAGAAGAACGGGGAGATCGGTCCACACGACGCGTTCGTCACCCCTAGAACATTCCTAATTGTGCAAAAAAGCTCCAGGCGCCCTGTTTTGTTGCAGGCCCACCAACAGCCCTGCAAAGTCGATTAGGATTCTCCTTCCAAGCAGGGCCGGTGTAAGTGTGTGGAGCTGGAGCGCAGCCTTTCTTGCTCCGTCTCGCTTAGTAAAGCCGGGCCGCTCTTGAGCCGTCTCGTCGAACACCACCAAGCGGTCCGGTGTCCGCCTCCAAATACTCCTTTTGGGCTGGACGCCTCGTGGCGGGGAGTTCCATCGGCCGTTGACACCAGAAGCTCCTTCCGGCCTTCCCAGGTGGGGTTAAACCCACCGCTAAGCGGTTTCCAAGGTGGGGGAACGCCTCTCTCGCTTCCCCCGCGTCCCTGCCCTGTCCCGCCGGAACCAGAACTGGCCGGCGACCCTGGAAGCAGGTTGAGAGAATCCGCGGATCTTGCGCTATTTAAGCGGCCGCGGGAAGTTTACCGCAGAGCCGCCTCGGGATCCAAGCGCGCCTCCTTCTAACCTTCCTCTTGATTTGGAGATTTGGCTCGAGCGATTTATTCTCCCAATGGCCACCTTTCCTCCGTTCAAGCACAGAAAACCCTTTGGTAAGAGATTCGTTTCTCTCCTTCCCCGTGTAAACGCTCCGGTTTCGACCGCCGATCGCGGGCGAGGCGATGCTGGGTCCCCCCGATTGCTACCGCCCCCTGTTGGCCCAAGGGAGGAATTCTCCGTTATTTTTGGCCACTTGTTTTTAGAGCTGTAGAGTTAATTAGCTGGCTGCGTTCCCACGATAGGTTTCCCCAGCTTAGGTAAACCCTGGTTGACTCAGCTAACCCAGTTTTGTGGGCACCCACCCTACACTCAGCTGTAAAATAACCTAGGTCAGTGTTTGTGGTCCTGGGACCCCTGGAGGTCCCCCAGGACCCTCTTAGGGGTCCGCGAAATCAAAATTATTTGCCAGCCTATGTTGAAAAATAATAGTATATCAAAATCCTATCAAATAATTGTGCAAAGCCATAGCGGCAGCAAATGCATCCATTTTAATTTTTAATATGGTAAATATTGATAAATATCAGCCATGTAAACAAAAGTTCTTTTGGGGTCCTCCATAATGTTTAAAAGGGGGAAGAAAGAGGTCCTGAGAGAGAAAAAAACATCTAAGGAATATGGATCTAGGTTTTTAAACATGCTAGCATAAAATGTGACTGGTTAGTTTAGGGTTAAGTATGCTGTGAGAATGCAACAAACTCAATTTACACCGATCTAGCCATCTTTCCAAGCCCTCTAGATGGGCGATATTGCAAATCCCATCGTCCCCAGCTAACATAACCTTGCTGACTTGGGATTAAGGCTGCTGAAAGATATCAGATCTGGGAAGCCATTGTGTCCCAAGCAGAGGGACACAAACTTTAGATGTTGCACTAAACCACGATGAGGTCTGGTTTGGCCTTTGACACGCATGGTTTGACCACGAGTACAGGGCGAAAAGGAGAAAAGAGCTAAAAGGAAGGCACATCAGGCAAACACTCATCATGACCGTCTCCCACCCGGAAACCTATGCCCTCACTGTGGGAGGTTGTGCGGATCCAGAATTGGCCTTTATAGCCACTTACGGATCCACCGTTAAAATTTTACCTTTGGAAGACAATCTTACTCGGCTACGAGTGATCGCCAATGATGGTTTCAGGAAAGGATGGTTGACTACAATCACCCAATTTTGGGGGGTTCATACAACAGGGTTAGTTGTCAACACGTCTCTTGTGCTCTGCAAGGTCACTCTTGGTGAGCAGGGTGAATTTTGCTAATCATGATCCCTTTAACAAATCATGGTTAAATCATGGCTTAGTGTGATGTGTGAACCTACTCACAGGGGTAGGAAACCAGTCCCTGGGAATTAAACCTGGGGATATCTACCAACCATCCATTGTAACTTTTTCCGTTTCTCAAAAAACTTTCATTCTAGCTTCAAGGAAAAATGAAGTAGCTGCAATCCGGATTAAGTTTCCTTATAAACTCCCGGTAGGTGTGTTGTGGGCTGGTGGATTTTTAAAGAGCTGGTCTCGTCTTGCACTTTGAAGCAGCGTGTTTGTACAATGGGAGTGGACACGAGTCTATTTTTCTTTATTTTGCTTCTGCTGTTTCTTGGGGGGTTTCGTTTTTCATGTCCCCCTTGCTTTGTATACATACACACCGGAGGTGTGTATGCACGCACACACATTAAAGTGCGCGCTTCTCCTTCCCAGATCCTCAAAATCAGTTCTCGGTTCCTTATAGGTGATCCTGGAACGCTATTCTAAGGAGAAAATGTTACCAGCGTTAAACAAGATTAAATTTTTAGTCCCCCAAGACTTCACCATGGGCCAGTTTGTAACCATCATCCGGTGAGCATTTGAAATCCGGGGCAGAGTCATCCAAGGATGTGGGGCCTGTTTAGGAGAGGGGAGAAAAATGGAAATGGGCACTTCCAGATTCGTTTCTGCTAAGCAGCCAATGCTTGTTTTAAATGGGGTTTGAGTAGCAACTGGTGAGATCTGCATTTGAAAACAAAGTCGGTTAAATCGTGATTGCCAATGGGGTTGGGTTCCCCAAAGGAGCAAGCAATCCGCTTTACGGCTTTGGCTGATGTGTGAATCCAGCTTTTCATGGCCGTCGAAGTAGATGCTGGTCGATGGCCTTAATAAAGATTTGATTGATTGGGGTTGGAGTAGATGATCTTCAAGATCCCTTCCAACCCCATGATGCAGCCTCACTGTATCAGCTAGTTGGGGAGGGGGGGCAGGATGGCCAATTCAAAATTGGGGGAGAGGGCATTTTGGCAAAGGGATCTAAACCAAAGCAGTTTGGTGGACTTTTTTTTTTTTTTTTTTAAACCAGACAGGCTGTTTTCAAAATAACAAAAAGATTTATGGGGCACCTGCTGAATGGCGCCCTGCAACAATTCATCAGATCTGACTCCAGCAGGGTGGGGCTGACTGCATTTAACTGCTTCTCTGCAGGAGGCCAAGCTTTTATTTCATTTGGGTAGAAGGGGGGGGGAATGAATTAGGATGATAGCTCTGCTCCTGCGCAAAGCACCACCTTCCTTGGCCTAGGTTTACATCTGCGCTCCTCGAAAATGAAAATGCAGGGCAAAGTCAGATCCAAGGGGGAATCGCTGGGGGGAGCGGGGGCTTCCCAATTTGCTTTCGAGCTGCTTTCCAAACCAGATCCGATCATCCTGGCAACCCCCTTTGGCCACATGCTTCCTAGCAGCTTTCAAAATTTGCAAAACGCGGGGGGGGGGGGGGGGGGGGGCGCTCCTTGCAATTTTGAAAGCTTCTTGGAAGCTTGCACCCTTTGGCAAGGACTTTTGAGACCTCAAAAGTTGCCTGTTCTTCTCCCCCAGCAACAGGATGGCCCTCGGCTCCACGCAGGCGTTCTACTTCCTCGTGGACGGCAACCACAGCCTCGTGAACATGTCCTCCACCATGGCCGACGTCTACACCATGTACAAAGACGAGGATGGCTTCCTTTACATCACCTACGCTTCCCAGGAGATGTTTGGAGGAGGGCCGTCAACCCCCGTGGATTCCTCCTGGAAGACGGGCTGGGCGGCGTCCTAGTCCTCCATTCTGGCCCCCCACTTTCTTCTGGATGGCAGGGTTTTTGAACCGTGTGGCTTTAGATCTGTTTACCTTTGCTAGACGTGAACTGGGAGCGCTTATATTGTTCCCGATGGGCGGGACCGGTTTCACAGAAGGCAAAGTCAGTTTTGGGTTCCTTGGCGGGAACCGTTGAACGTCTTCCGCTTGGTGCTTTTCAAAGGATCCCTCGCTAAGAACCTGGCCGCTTCCACTTCCTCTCCTGATTTTGGATAAATGTTTTCCCTTTCTGCTCCAGATGTGCCAGGATGCTACTGCACCCTGCTTCGGTTTGGGGGTGAATGCTGAGCCCTCGGCTGTTCCCAACGTCCCAATCCCAAATTATGGTTTTTCTCGGCCCCCAAAGCAAGACAGAGATCAGAACTCTTCAGCTGTTGTTGGGGTACAACCCCCAGCATCCCTTTCCCTTGGCCATACCAGCTGAGGCTGCTGGGAGTCGTAGTTCAATTCAGTTCTAATGTGGAGGGAACTCAACATGGATGGCTCTGCTAACTAGAGGCACCACAAAGGAATCACAACTACTAAGCGGAGCAGATCAGTAAAGGTTTTTCTTTCCCAGTTTAGAGAGGGAAAAGGAGGGAGATTGTTGTGACTGCTACTCATGAATTTAAATCAAAAGCGTTTAAAAATTTGCACACACACACAAAAAAGAAATGTTGGAAAAAGTAGAAATCAAAAGTAAACTGCCTATGGTTGACAAGCCCTGGAGAAGGGAAAAAATGTCAGTGTTCATTTTGTAGCGTACTTTTCTCAGCTCTTCCATTTTGACTAGGAAACAGGAATTTAAGCCTGGTTTCCTTTTCTTCTCCTTTTGACTCTAATTTCAGAGTGAAAAGGGGGGAATGATTTCCCCCCCCCTAGTTTCCTCTACAACAAACTTAACACCCCAGTAAACAGAGACTGCTTCTCTGCTCCAAATCAAACTCTTAGCTTCAAATTGGGTCGTAGCCTTCCTGAACAGTGTAAGGGATGGTGCTAAATCTTGGTTTGGACCTAAGTCTTGCTAAGTCTTTCAAATGGCCTGTAGAATGAGAATTAGAAGTCAAAAGAGTGACGAGTAGGTGAAAAAAAAAACCAGGAAGGATTTCAGGCTCACAATGCGATGTGATAAAAAACTTCCTTGGGTACCATGGCGGCTTACGACAATTTAAATTAGGATGAACACACATAGCCAGCTTGCTGTTTTAAGTCTGCACCGTTTAGCTCAGCCAGCATAGCTAGCAACAAGAGATAAAGCCCAAATAGATAAATAAAGCCCAAATAATAAATAAATAAAGTGCAGAGTTTGTTCATCCTTTTTTAAGCCACGGCAATGCAAAACCTAGTTTTGAGTGGGGCGGTTCAAATATTCTCATTCAAAATCCTGTCTCTGGAAAGCGTATTTAATTGTCTCTACATCGAATTTCCCACGTTGCAGCTAGACCGCTACTGAGGATCAAAAAGGGGAAAAGTCATTTGGGTAGCCATCACACCCCACAAGAAAACAGGGCTGTAACTCTTTCCTGCCATGGTCTGCTTTAGGGCCAGGTTCGCACAATCCGCGAAACCAGCGTTTTTCAAACTTGGCAACGCCCAGACGTGTGGGCTTCAACTCTGCTGGCTGGGGAATTCTGCACTAAACCATCCAACGGGTTGTCCGAGTATCTTGCACAAATTCAGCCAATTGTGCCCCATCCTATACATCCTGGTAAAGCAAACCATCAATAAGGATGATATGTGATTTTGGTCTTAAAAGTTAGCTGGCAGACCAAATACTTCAGCTCATCCCTCTTTGGAAGAGCGGCTGATGCCCAACGTGGCACCATGTGGCTCAGGATTGGACGGCTGGGCACTTGGTCTTCTCCAAGCTCGATTGTTTTCCTGCAGACGTTTCGCTACCAAGCTGGGTAACATCAGTGCATGGGAGAGGAGACTTTGCTACTACAGGTAGTCCTCGCTTAACAACCATTCGTTTAGTGACGGTTCGGATTTAAGACGGTGCTGGAAAAACCGACTTACGACCGGTCCTCCCGCTTACGACCATCACAGCATCCCCACGGTCACGTGATCACGATTTGGGCGCTTGGCAACCGGTTCGCATTTACAACCATCGTAGTGTCCCATGGTCACGTGATCGCCATTTTTGACCTTCCCGGCGGCTTCTGGCAAGCAAAATCAATGGGGAACCGTGTGACTCGCTTAACAACCATGTGGTTTGCTTAACACCCATGGTAATTCTCTTAACGACCGCTGCAAAAAAGGTCGTAAAATCGGGTCATATGCGCTTAATGACCGCTTCACTTGACAACCGAAATCCCAGTCTCAATTGTGGTTGTTAAGCGAGGACTACCTGTATATATAAATAGCCAGCAAACTCCACTCCTCCACGCACTGATGTTACCTAGCCTGGGAACGAAACATCTGCAAGAAAACCAAGTTCAGAGAATGCCAAGGACCCAATGTATTTGTGCAACGAAAGCTAAATGCAGTTCAGTTGGGTAGGTATACTGTTGGAGGTGGAAAACGAAGTACCATACACAGAGATTCAGAAGCGCTGGGTTTTGACTTTTTTCTCTTTTTCTTTCGTTCTTTTTACTGTGGAATATGTGTCTTCAGCAATAAGGCTGTACTGGAACTACTTACAGAACAAACAGGTTAGAGCAGTGGTCGCCAAACTCATTAGTCACCAGAGCCAAATATCAACAGTACAACGATTGAAATTTCTTTTGAGAGCCAAATTTTTTAAACTTAAACTATATAGGTAGGTACATTGTTATTAACTTAATTAGGGTACTCCTAAGCTGGCCTTTGCTAAAAACGTCCTCAATCTGATTGAGGTACGTTCGCTGAGGTCGACCCCTTCCAACTCTTCCATCCACACTCCTCTTGTATACTTGTTTCCTCTATCTCCTTTCGTTCATCCTCTCTATATGTCCAAACCATCTCAACATACCTTTCTCAATCCTCGACACTACATCTTCTTTCACTCCACAACGCTCCCTAAAATTAACTTAATAAACTTTACTTAAAGTTTTAAGTCTTAGTTAAACTATAGGTGCGTTGAATAAAACTTGATATCATACTTAATAACGATATTATTTATTGATAAAATTAAATTGTAAGGTATCCATAAAATTAAATCATGACAATGACTGACAAACACTAATGTGAACAATGGCCTTGCATCTCCTTGGAAAGTTTGGGTAAGTCAGGTTTGTATGTTGTTGTTAATTTTAGGCACGATTCCAGGTTCTCATCAATAAGACGACTTCTCAATTTACTCGTGATAAGGTTCATGCTTGAAAATGATTGTTCGCATGAATATGTAGACCCGAATAAGGAAAGAACAGCAAACGCTAGTTTTTTCAGCTGATTATATGAGTCAGGAATACTATTCCAGGTGTTAAAAATCAACGTATCTTCCTTCTCCAGGTCTTTCAAAGCAGACCACTTCTGCTGTGAACTAAGTTCACATTTGTTTTTCTCCAATATTTCTATATCAGCACAAAGACGTTCAAATTTCGAGCTTCACAATTCTTTGTTTTTTAAATCCAGCAATTGCATTTCAAAGTTGCCAATGTCAATATTAAAGGGAGAAAAATTTAATTCTGTTACAGTAGCATTAAGAGGTTTTTTTTAACAAAGGCTAACGTTGCTTTGCTGTTTCTGAATTCCTGAAACCTGTTGAGATTAGATTTAGCGCTGCTGTCTGGAAATGGGCTGCTGAATGTTAACTTTAGGATCAGCTCCATTAGAACAGATCCAGACTCTTCCCTGGGGGGGGGAGGGAGGGGGCCGGGGAGGCTTTTGTTCTTTCTAGCTCTCTTGAAGTGGGGAGATATAAAATGTTCTTTTGTGCTATGTAGGATTGAGTGTGTATGTGTGGGGGGACTTTTTTTAAAAAGCAGTCTGGACTTCCAGCAGTAAAAATGACAGCTGATCCCTTTGAGCCTTAAGAGGGGGAGAAAAGGAGGGCGAAAAGGAGGGCGGCGCGAAGTTACAGGTTCGGTTTTGCCCTCTCCCCACCCCCACCCTCCACCACCCAGGTGGCAGTTGATCTGCAGAGCCGCTTTCCGAGAGGAGGAACACCTTTCTGCTCGCATCTGCAGCCCTCGCTTGCCTGACTTTGGAGTAATCCTATCGGATTCCGTGATGGGAACTTGCCTGCGGGTGGATAGGCAGGCAGCAGCCTTTTCCTTTCGCTTTCGCTCTCCCCAAATTGCGTAAACTGAAAGCCGAGGCGAATAAGCCCCCGCATCCACCTTTTCGGGTTTTGGCTCCCGTCCTCTTGAGCGAGGAAATTCGCGGCTGCGGAACCCAAAGCAGACAAGCTGTGGCGGCGCCAAGTGGTTACCTGGGACCGCTTTGGGAGTGATTACCCCCTCCGCGCCCCCCCCGCCCTTCAGAGTCTGGGTATCGCCTTAGCAACCCCAGGCTCCCTGGCTGGCCGCTTCTCACAGCCCTCCCCGTCCAGAGGCAGCGCTCCAGAGCCCCGACTCTGCGACTCCCCTGCGAGCCACACTCAAGGGGCCAAAGAGCCGCATGTGGCTCGCGAGCCGCGGTTTGCCGACCACTGGGTTA
Organism: Charina bottae; assembly: GCA_023362775.1. NCBI lineage: Eukaryota > Metazoa > Chordata > Lepidosauria > Squamata > Charinaidae > Charina > Charina bottae. The sequence goes on along the minus strand of JALMGJ010000026.1, from coordinate 7,472,024 downwards.
GAGAATTGCAACGTGGCCAATGGAAGGAAGGAAGGAAGGAGGGAGATAGAGAAGGAAGGAAGGAAGGAAGGAAGGAAGGAAGGAAGGAAGGAAGGAAGGAAGGAAGGAAGGAAGGAAGGTCACTCAGAGGTGGGGAAGAAGAGTTCTAGTGTGCCCCAAAATCTGTGTGGGCAGAGTGCTCAGACCAGTCCGTGGTCCGCAATGTTTCAGCATCCAGTTGTGTCTGAAGCAATCTGCCGCCCGCTCGCTTTAGGCAGTGTTAAGGCAAAAGGAGAAGGGGACGGCAGAGGATGAGATGGTTAGATAGCATCACCGATGCAATGAACATGAACTTGAGCAAACTCCAGGAGACAGTGGAGGACAGGAAGGCCTGGCGTGCTATGGTCCATGAGGTCATGAAGAGTCGGACACGACTAAACGACTGAACAACAAAAAATGGCATTTAAAAAGAGACCATCCTGCACCTTTCTGCCAAGGAGTCTTGCCCACTTTGTACCGTCACAACCGACACCAGATCCTGGCGCCCCTTGGCAACGAGGGCGCCAATCATTTCCCGACCCCCGCAAATGAAATTCTGATTTGCCGCCACGACGGAGAACAGATCTGCTCGCAACCCAGCAAGGCCGATCTCTCGGACAGCCAAAACGCCACTTCGGCTTTACGAGACTTGCTGTATCAGCCGTCTGACCCACAAATAAATATACAAGATAAGCCATCCTCGTCCGGTGATGGTTTACGGTGGCTGCTTTCCACAGAGGCCACTCTGCATTGGTGAAGAATTCACCCACAGGGGAAACTGAACACCAAATCTTTGCAGCACCATAGACGGGGCAATGTTTACGAAGTCGGGCAAGGAGGAAGTGGGAACATTAGAAACCTGTTGTGTGGCTTCTTGCAGGAACGAGACGACCAGAGGATTCTGCCTTTTGTTTTGGGAACCAACAGCGTGCCCTAGGAAGGATTTTCCACATCGTGTTTGCAGCGTTTCACCGCCAGGTCTTCGTTGTGGGCCTTCCGGATATGCCGGTAAAGGTCTCCGGATTGAGTGTAACTCCGCATGCAGTAGCGACATTCGTACGGGCGTTCCCGGGTGTGGACGGTCGCGTGGCGCCGCAGCGTGTAGGAGCAGGAAAAGGTTTTCCCGCACGTCTTGCACGTGGGCACGTCCTCGGTAAAAAGGCCAAAGTTGGAGTGGGACTCGTAATCCTGCAAGTACATCTGTTCGTGCAAGGGAGGAGTCACTAGGGAAGAGAAGGTCTGTCCTCCTGGCACGTGGATCATGTGGTACGGGACGTGCTCTTGCAGCAGGAAGCTGCTCTCCGAAGAGACCTCGTCCATCCCGCCGGGCTCTTCAAAACTGTCCGGCTGGCGCCCACAGCCTCCCCCCGAGCCCACCTCCCCACCAGCTTTCTGGAAGATATTTTCTAGCCTCAGCTCTGGGGCGGGTCCTTCCAGCTGCTCCGCCCCATCGGGCTCCTCGTCCGAGATCACGATGGCTTCCACCTTGACCTTGATGGAGGACTGGTTTGGCTCCTCGGCATACCTCTCCGGAGGGGGATCCAGGCTGGACGGCCCTTCAGCTCCGGTCCCGGCAGGAAAACAGCCGTACAACAGAGTTTCAGTGGAGCTGCTGGGGATGGACAAGGAGATGTCCACGACAGGAGGTGGTGGAAGAGGCCGAGCGGGAGGAGGGGCTTCCATGCCCGGTTGCGTGGTATCCGCGACGTCCAAAGTGGAGGCCAACGGTTCCTCAGGCGCCATTTTCTCTCCGACTTTCCAGTCGTCTTTTTTGCTTTTCTCTGGGCCGCAGGAGTGAGGAGGGGGCAAGGATAAGGGCTGGCCTTTGGGCAGCGGAAGCAGACATTCCTCCTCCTTCTTTGTGCTGTCCGCTTCTGCCAAGGCCCGAGCCTGCAGCTTCTTCTTGCACACCTTGACGATGTCGTTCATGTGCAAATAACTGGCCGCAGCCAAGATGTCCTCCACCGGCATGTCGCTGAACGAGAGGCTGCCTTTATACATGAACTCCAGCAGCAGCCCGAAGGCCGGGGCCGTGACGATCTCGTCGTTGATGGAGACCAAGTCTCGCTTATCCAGCCGCTCCTTGTAAAACATCTGGAAAAAGGCACTGCAGGAGGCGAGGACCGCCCGGTGGGCGAGGAACCGGGTGCTGCCCACCAGGACCGTGCAGTCGCAAAGGAAGCCTTCGTGTTTCTGTTCCCAAAGCCTTTGTAGCAAGTTCTTGCTGTGATCGGGGAACTCCATCGCGGGGGCTCTTTCAGGACGGCAGGAATGCTGAAGACATAGTCCGGCCTGCTTGCAGCAGGCAACAAGAGAGGGAGAGAACAAGAGTCATTGTTGGGAGCAAATTATAATAATAATAATAATAATTATTTGATTTCTGAGAGCCAGTTTGGTGTTGCGGTTAAGGCACCAGGCTAGAAACCGGCAGGCCGTGAGTTCTAGTCCCATCTTAGGCACAAAGCCAGCTGGGTGACCTTGGGCCAGTCCCCCTCTCTCAGCCCTAGGAAGGAGGCAATGGCAGACCAGGAGACAGAGAGTTCTAGTCCCGCCTGAGGCACGAAAGCCGGCTGGGTGACCTTGGGCCAGTCCCTCTCTCTCAGCCCTAGGAAGGAGGCAATGGCAGACCAGGAGACTGAGAGTTCTAGTCCCGCCTTAGGCACAAAGCCATCTGGCTGACCTTGGGCCAGTCACTCTCTCTTAGCCCTAGGAAGGAGGCAATGGCAGACCAGGAGACTGAGAGTTCTAGTCCCATCTTAGGCACAAAGCCAGCTGGGTGACCTTGGGCCAGTCCCTGTCTCTCAGCCCTAGGAAGGAGGCAATGGCAGACCAGGAGACTGAGAGTTCTAGTCCCGCCTTAGGCACAAAGCCATCTGGGTGACCTTGGGCCAGTCCCTCTCTCTCAGCCCTAGGAAGGAGGCAATGGCAGACCAGGAGACTGAGAGTTCTAGTCCCGCCTTAGGCACAAAGCCATCTGGCTGACCTTGGGCCAGTCACTCTCTCTTAGCCCTAGGAAGGAGGCAATGGCAGACCAGGAGACTGAGAGTTCTAGTCCCATCTTAGGCACAAAGCCAGCTGGGTGACCTTGGGCCAGTCCCTGTCTCTCAGCCCTAGGAAGGAGGCAATGGCAGACCAGGAGACTGAGAGTTCTAGTCCCGCCTTAGGCACAAAGCCATCTGGGTGACCTTGGGCCAGTCCCTCTCTCTCAGCCCTAGGAAGGAGGCAATGGCAGACCAGGAGACTGAGAGTTCTAGTCCCGCCTTAGGCACAAAGCCATCTGGCTGACCTTGGGCCAGTCACTCTCTCTTAGCCCTAGGAAGGAGGCAATGGCAGACCAGGAGACTGAGAGTTCTAGTCCCATCTTAGGCACAAAGCCAGCTGGGTGACCTTGGGCCAGTCCCTGTCTCTCAGCCCTAGGAAGGAGGCAATGGCAGACCAGGAGACTGAGAGTTCTAGTCCCGCCTTAGGCACAAAGCCATCTGGGTGACCTTGGGCCAGTCCCTCTCTCTCAGCCCTAGGAAGGAGGCAATGGCAGACCAGGAGACTGAGAGTTCTAGTCCCGCCTTAGGCACAAAGCCATCTGGCTGACCTTGGGCCAGTCACTCTCTCTTAGCCCTAGGAAGGAGGCAATGGCAGACCAGGAGACTGAGAGTTCTAGTCCCATCTTAGGCACAAAGCCAGCTGGGTGACCTTGGGCCAGTCCCTGTCTCTCAGCCCTAGGAAGGAGGCAATGGCAGACCAGGAGACTGAGAGTTCTAGTCCCGCCTTAGGCACAAAGCCATCTGGCTGACCTTGGGCCAGTCACTCTCTCTTAGCCCTAGAAAGCAGGCAATGGCAAACCACTTCTGAAAAAACCTTGCCAAGAAAACTGCAGGGTCCTGTCCAGGCAGTCTCCGAGAATCGGAGGATTAAAAAAAGATTAGATTTATGAGAGCCAGTTTGGTCTACCGGTTAAGGCATCAGGCTAGAAACCGGGAAACCGTGAGTTCTAGTCCTACCTTAGGCACAAAGCCAGCTGGGTGACCTTGGGCCAGTCCCCCTCTCTCAGCCCTAAGAAGCAAGCAATGGCAAACCACTTCTTGAAAAAACCTTGCCAAGAAAACTGCAGGGACTTGTCCAGGCAGCCTCTGAGAATCGAACACGATTGAATGGATTAAAAAAAAAACTGATTTATATGTTGCCCGATTCCCAGCAACTCTGGGAAGCACATTCTGTTTTAAGAAACAGAAAGCCCAACTTTTTATTCTAGACTTCCATGGATTGGTTATGTATTTATTTGACTGATATGGCTGCCTGCCTCCTATCCACGACTCTAGGCGGCGTACGGTTTTAAAATAAAATAGCTACAATTACTAAAATAAACCGAAAAATAAAAACCCAGAAAAAGCAAAACATACAGCAGCCGAAGAAACCCACGAGGCTTTCCACGCAGCCAGGAAACGGGCTCTGTCGCAAACCCCCGGCTCGGGCAGAAAGCCAATATTGTAAGCCCCGATTTGCATAACGGATTCATAGAACAGACCATCCTTGGTTTGTACATCCTTTATCGCCTTTGTGGGTTATACCCCACCGCCATCGTACGCAGACCCCGGCCCCTTAAACCAGGGGTCTTGGGCCCCCCCGAACATCAGCCAGTTGGATGATCAGGCCCACTTTCCCAGATCGGATGATGATTCATTACAGCTTGTGTGATGGTTGGCGGGTTCCTCAGATGCCACGCAACGCCTCGCTGGTTCTGTTTTTGGCTGCTGACGATTTAAAGCCCTAAATAAGCTACATTGCATAAAAACCACCCTGCTTTTTCCAAGCCCTACAGGGAACCTTTCCCCCTAGACTCCCAACCTGCTGCTCCCCAGCAGTGCACGATGGGTGCTGTAACCCCAGTCCATCTGGAGGGCACCAGGCTGGGGGGGCAAAGGCTGGCATGCTCCTTTCTCCCCCCCCCCATAAAACTGCCTCTACCATTATCTCCCTCTGTGTAAAGTTGGGGGGACCTGTTGCCCCCTCCCCCTTGCCCCCTCCCCCTTGCCCCCTTTTCTCTGCACCCCTGAAATTCCTTCCCACACACTTGGGGGGCTGCTGCCCATTATTTCTCTGCGCCCCCTCCCCAATACCAACTCCTTAACTGGCCCCCAGCCCCCCACTGTGCCCCCCCTTTTTAAGGAGAAGCTGAGCGGATGGAAGGATCCCGGGGCGCCCTTCTTCCTCCCCCCCAACAGGGGGTGCGTTGGGCGATGGAGGGACCCCTTCCTTCCCCCACTTACCTACCACAAAGCAGAGGCCTCCAGGGACCCGCCCCCTCCTGCCTGATTGGCCACTCGCCTCTGCCCCTCTCCGGGAAGGCGGAGTATCCGCTGTCACACCCAGGGCGCCTCCGCTCCTGAATGGCTCCCTCGCCGCGCTCGTTCCCGCCCGTCGCCGCCCTCGTCCAACCTGGGCGCGGCTGGGAGATGAAAGGCGATTGGGGCCTGCCCCGCCTGCTCTTTCTTTTGATTGGCCGAGCGGGTCGAGGCCCGGCTCTCCGATTGGAGGTGCAGCCGACGTTTTCGAGGGTCAGTGCCGCCGTTCGCCCCTAATGGTGATTGGCGGAACGGCGTTTTAGAAGAAAACCCAAGAGGCGAGGAGGGGGAGGAGGCGGGACTTCGGATTCCCCGGTTACCAAGCAGGGCTGGCGGGGCTTTATTTATTTATCCCTCTAAATACCTTTTTGTATTGTTGCAACACTAGATATATAATTGTTGCAATGAGGGTGCAAAATAGGATGCCACCAAAACTTTTTTGCAATTGTTGGGGGGTCGGGGAGAATGGAAATGTGGGTTTTTTACCCATCAGTAAAAAAACATTAAATGGTTTTAATCCAAAATGCTCATAACGCTGCCCAGCCCGCATTGCCCTAACATTATTTGTTGCACATTTATGTTCAGGATGTTGAATTGCAAGTTTCCTGAGCGGAAGGATTAGGTGATCTTTAAAATCCCTTCCTATTTGTTAATGATATGGTTTTATGCAGATCAGATTGTAAGTAATTTGCTTTTTGCTTTATCCTCAGTGTTTCTCAGCCTTGGCAACTGGAAGATGGATGGACTTCAACCCCCCAGAATCCCCCAGCTAGGAGGATTCTGGGAGTTGAAGTCCACCCATCTTCAGTTGCCAAGGCTTGAGACACCGATCTAGTTATGTTGTCATCAGAAATACAGATAGAGAAATATACCAACATGAATTTGTAGGAGTGTTCTGTAATTTAGTGCTTTGTCTGAAAATAGTCTTCTATATACTTATCTGTTATGTTCCCCTACACCAGTGTTTCTCAACCTTAGCAACTTTAAGATGGGTGGACTTCAACTCCCAGAATTCCTCAGTCAGATGGCTGGCTGGGGAATTCTGGGAGTTGAATCCACACTTCTTAAAGGTGCCAAGGTTGAGAAACACTGCCCTACACCCATCTAATGCTCCTAACACTTCTTTTAAATTCTTTTAGACTCTTGTTTTTTATATATACTTTCTGTTTTAATAATATATCTTTTATATCTTCTAGCTTTTCATATTTTTTTAGACTCTGATGTATCTTCTATGCTTTTTAATTGACCACCCCACCTTCCTTATGCTGGTCTATGACCGTAATAAAGATTTGATTTGAATTGAATTTGTAGGAAACTTTATATCAGATTTTGAAAGTGAAATGGTGCTGTTTCACACTGCTGCTGAGTTCCTAAAGACATAAACCGTGAGTTAGCATAATTCTAGGTTTAATCACAGGAAAGTCAATTCTACCAAAACCTGGAGGACTTCTTGGGCCAAGAAAGCATTGGCTTAGAATCTGGGCAGCACTGTGAAATGTTTCTTTTTTTTAATAGTTTATTTATTAAAACATTTAAAGAAACAGAATAAATAGCTACATAAAAAAAGATAAAAAGAGACATAGTGGATAAATAATAAAATACCAGTAAGTAAACAAAGAGTTGACAATTATAAAAATTTGAAATTCATTATCGCATTAATTAATTAATTACATGTATAGAGCTAAGTTCATTCTACCATCTTAAGGAATAACTAGAAATCTCTACAAAAACTCTAAATTTAATTACACCGTTTGTAATCATTTAAAGAGTTATATATTAAAACAACTGATTCAGATTTGGCTTGGAATGAGTTATTAAAACCAGCTCAGTTAAACATAGGTTATTTTTTGCTATTTGTAAGCATTTAAAGAGAAAAGAAATAGAAAGGAAAAAAAAAGGGGGGGGGGAAGAAACATTGTTCCAACAGAGAGATTTGAATTCAGCAGGAGCTTTTGTTAGAGGCTCAGCTCCTGAGCTTATGCAGAGTGCAAAATGATTCCCAAGTATTTAAATAGCAAAGGTCTTGTTAAAAAGAAAAATACTTATCATACAGTCGCTTTGCACACAGAATATAGGCTTAACCCAGCTACCAACGAATCCTAACAGACATTTGTTCTATTTAAAGCAAAAAAGCGGGTTGCTCTTCCCTGTTACTATCTCTCTGTTTCTCCCGGTGTGCCAAAAGTTAAGTGCAAAAAGGTGATTCAATTTCCAACAGGTTCACTTTCCAAATCTGGGACCAAGATTCTCACCAAGTCAGAATTCACTTTGTTATGTATTCGCATATAATTTGATTTCCCCCTCCGGCTTGAAGGAGTTTGAGCAATTTTTTTTGCAAAAGGGCTGCTTTGCACGAAGGGCAGTTTCTTGCTCACTTGGCCGCTAGGTGTCAGTTGTGCAAAACTCTGTATATAAACTATAACTCTCCAACCAATTGCTGTTGTGCTTGTCATTTCAAATCCATCTGTAGTTGTTTTTCCCCCTCCCTTAACGTCTCTGTTTAGTTTGCTAGATCATTTTATTGGGGCTGAGTGGTTGCTAGGTAAAGGTGGGAGGTTTTTTTGGGGGGGGGGAGCTATTTCCTGCAACGCAACATGAGGAAGAAACTTTCTGCTCAAAGCCAAGTCACCGACACCCCGATGAGAAGATCTACCCGCTTGCAACAGGACAAAACTGAGGAAAAGGTAGGAAGATGGATCAGCAGGTGGGATCCATAACAGTTGAATCTTGGGATGCTCAGCTGGGAAAGATTCTCAGTATTCCAAACTGGAATTATATAATACAGACCTATGTAACATATGGCCTTATGCTGGTCTATGACCGTAATAAAGATTTGCCTTGATCTATATGGCCATGTCTTAATTAAAAAAAACGTTCTCTCGCATCTGTTGGACAGCTCCCTCTGGCCCATTCTAAACCAGGCTAGACAAACATTCTTTCTCACGTTTTTAGCTGGCAGGAATAATGCAGTTTACAACTTAAACAGAACTGGGGAGTCTTTGGTGCTCTCTGAGCCTTGTTGTTTTCATGCAGACGTTTCATTGCCAGGCTAGGCAACATCTTCAGTGCGAAAAGGGGAGTGGAACTTGCTCTCTGTTTATATACCCTGGCTTGTCCTGCCTGTGTTGGTGGGGGTGTTGTTCTCCCCTTAGGAGTTCCTTGATTGGGCTGTTGTGTGCTGTTTGGGTGATTGACTGAGTTAATAGTTCCTTGATTAAGGTCTATTGTGTTGTTTGATTGCTCCTCTGCTGCTAATCTTGCTGTTAATCTATGCATATCTTGTTGTTGATTGCTGGCCCAGGGGTGTTCTGGTCTTCTGGCTATTCTATTGTCTCTTAAGAATGGTATCTAAATGTTGTTAACCTCTATGTGTCTGTTGATGGCTGCTTTGTCTGAGTGCCAAGCTTCTAGGAATTCTCTAGCATTTTTGGATTTGGCCTGGTCTAATATGCTCACAGTTTCCCAGTTGAACGTATGGTTATGTCTGTCCATGTGTTGTGAGATTAAGGAGTTTTCATCATGTCTTCTGACTGCTAGTTGGTGTTCGTGGATGCGTTCTCTTCGATTAAACAGAACTAAATTCCGATTTCTTGGTGCCCCGGGTCAATTTCTCATTCCCATCCGCCACAATTCACGTGCAGTCCCAGCTGGATTTCTCTAGCTCTTGTTTTGCTAAAGGGAATTTTTTTTAGAAATGGCGTGCGCTCCCTGGAATCTGGAGGCCAACGTTAAGGATAGAGCCGTTGCAGACGAGGTGGAGGTGGGAGGGAAGATAAATCAGCCAAAGTACATAATAACCTATGTTTAACTGAGCTGGTTTTAATAACGCGTTTTGGAGTCAAATCTGAATAAGTTATTTTAATTTCTAACTACTTTGCATGTATTGTTTGGAAGGAAGATAAGGACTGTGTATTATCTAATGAAGGTACAATCTGAATTTAATCTGCACATTTTCTCTTTATGTCTGCATAACTGAAAGGACCAAATGCTTGCTTTAAAAAATAAATGTAAGGTTCAGACAAAGAGTTTGGATTGTTTCTGGCAGAATCAGCTGTTTCTGACCCTGTTGCTCTGTAATGGATCATCGTTGTGTTATGCAAGGAGATAAAATATCTTCTTTCCTGGTGTTGCTGGAAATCTCTGATTGGACTGGCTAAGGATGATGGGAGTTGTAGTCTAGCAATCTGGATTCCTTGGCTCCTTCTTTGCAGAGGTCTACAGTTTAGCATGGGAGCGCTTAATCCTTATAAAGGACATTCCAACTCCAATAACTGGGGCTTTCAGGTAAAAGGATCTCCGATAGCAGAGTTCGATAGGAGGTTTTATATCTGGCCTTTCTTGGCTAGCAAAGCAAAACACTCTGCAATATATTTCCTAGGACATAAAAGCTCCAATTTGTTACAATAAATAGATTGATTGTAGCAAACCATTGAAGCCATTATGATAGAATTCCAAAGCCTGCTAGGTATTAAATATGAGCTGTATTTATAACAATCCGTCTTCCCATTTTGTGCGACTCTTTTCCCCCTCTGCTTTGTGCTAAGGGTTAGAAGCGAATCTCTTTTGGGCGGGAAATACACTTTTCATCTGTTTCCTCTTGAGCAACGACCTGATCTAATATAAGCGTGTTTAATTTTAACCATATCGGAGCGGATCTCTAAGGCGGCTTCCTGTCAAATAAACCCTGCTAGTTTAAGTGGAGTATTAATAGTTTGATCTGGGGAAAGGAAGGCAGCAATAGTGTCTTCTTGTTTGCAATGCCCACTCCATGCTGAACGAGGGGGTGATGTTATGGAGCTGGGAGTTGAGAATGCATTCCAGGCTGATAAGAGGTCACACAGCTTGGAGAGCGTGGGGGGGGGGGGGCGGAGGAAAAGGAGCAGGCTGGCACCGCCCTAAATTCCCAAGGGTATTTTCCCCCTTAGCTCAGTAAAAGAACCTTTAGCCTAGCAAGATTCTGTACAAGGTAGAAACAATCAAGAACTAGAGTTGGATTTCGGCTCAGCGTTGTTCCTTCGCCCAGTTTCCCTGACACCCTTCAACCCTTTCCCAGTGGGAAACTTTTTAAAAAGTTGCTTCCAAAACCACTTGCGGTTCGGAGAAACTGCTGCGGTGCTGAACCAACTCTCGTCATCCCCCAGTTGGCACAGCCATTGTCCATGCTGGTTGGGGATGATGGTCATTGGCATCCCACAAACCTAGAAGATATTGGAGGAAGGCTGAATTCTTTTGTTCTGATTTGACAGCTAGTTTTATTACGACGGGGTAATCAATTTAGGTCCTGCTTGTCTGTAATTATTCTTGCTCTGGTCATTGTTCTATATAGTTTCCCCTGATTCCCCCCCCCCTCTTCTTTGTGGTTGCTTTGATGATTTTTACCTGTTTTATAAGTGGTCCAGAGCTTACAATGAGTTGTACAGGTAGTTCTCACTTAACAACCACGATTGAGACCGGAATTTCGGTTGCTAAGCAAATCCGACCCAATTTTACGACCTTTATTGTAGCAGTTGTTAAGCGAATCACCGTGGGCATTAAGCGAACTGCATGGTCATTAAGCAAATCACGTGGTTCTCCACTGATTTCGCTTGCCAGAAACCGGCCGGGAAGGTTGAAAACGGCGATCACATAATCACGGGATGTTGCGACAGTCATAAATGCGAACTGGTTGCCATGCGCCCAAATCGTGATCATGTGACCGTGGGGACGCTGCAACGGTCATAAGTGCGAGGACCGGTCACAAGTCGTTTTTTTCAGCACCGTTGTAAGTCCGAACCGTCTCTAAACGAATGGTTGTTAAGCGAGGACTACCTGTAAATAAATAAAATGTCATCAGAATAATCTTGTCTATGCAGGGAATGCATATACTCTGCCATCTTTAGATAAAAGAAGCAGAGGCCAGAGATTAAAAAGAATTATCTCGTTCCGCCCGAAACTGGCCCAGTTGGAGTAGACAATATTGGAGTGTAAGCAGCCAAACGCTAGTTTTGCCTGCAGATGGATTCACTTTCAGTCTTCGGAATGGAAAACTCAAAGGTGGCTCGACTAGGTGAGGCACTTTGGGGTGCCCGTTGGGGTTAACAACGTTGGGCAAGCTGGTCCAGTGGCCCATGGCCTCCAAAGCACTTTCATATCTTGCTTTCAAAGGCCGGCTGTTGTTGTGTGTGCACTCAAAGGTGGAGAGAGAGATCGCCTTTACCTTCTTATCTCTGCCGCTGCAGAAACATCTGTGTCCTGTCTCTGCAAGGGGAAAATCCCGAGAAAAGTTAATACTAGTTGCAGCCACAAAGGCAACCAGCTAACGGCCATGCCAGCAGGGTGATTTTTTTTTAATTTTAAAGTTGGCTGAAAAGTTTGTAACTTTGGAACATACCCAGAAAGTTATTTGCTGGAGGCTACCTGTTAGGAATAAAGCATAACGTTGGAGGGCTACATCCTTCTTTATCCAAAGGTGTAGTAGAGTTTCCTGCTTTCTGTGCTTAACGGATATAGAGCTGTACCCAGAGTCAGGCCCTATGGACAGTTCATTATATAAATTACATTAAGTGGATTGGCTGCCATTTTCTTCCAAGTGCTTCTTCACTCATTGGATGCATGACGTTTGAACATTTTTTTCTCTGGAAAACAATATGGTGAACAGATTGTGATTGGCCTTTGGCTAATGATCAGCCAAGATCAGCTAGAGCAGAGCTTTCCAAACTGTGTGTTGCGACACAAAAGTGTGTCGCCACACACAGCGTGGTGTGTCGCCACACCACCCGGAAGCGGCGGCGGGCACGTGTACGGCGGCAGCGGCAGCTGCTGCCGCTGCCACCGTGCACACGCGCGCCGCCGCACGCCCCCCCGCGCCGCTGCCGTGCAGTGCACCCCACTGTGTCGCCGCCGCGCGCGCGCGCCGCCGCCGCACTGCCGCCGTCGCCACTCACGTGTCGCCAGCGGCGGCACTTTGGAAAGCCCTGAGCTAGAGACTCTTATAGTGTCCACGCTTCAAGGCAGGCCAAGTCAGGAAATAGACACTGCAAAGATCACAGGAATGGCACTTTATTGTTGTAGGGTATGATAACAGAACCTTGGAAGCCTGCCAGAGATTCCCTCTGCCGCCTCTCATCCCAAACAGAATCAAGGCCGGGTTCTCTTGAGTTTCTTTCTCACACGTTCCCCTTTCCCTGGACTAAACTGTCATTTCTCCTCCCTTAACAGCAACTTACCTTTGTCAACATTACAGGTAATCCTCACTTAACGTGCACAATTGGGACCGGAAACTCCGTCACTAAGTGGCACGGTCGTTATGCGCGATGTCATGTAACCGCGCCGCTTAGCGACGGCATTTCCAGCAGTCCCAGTTGCCATCGTTAAGCGAGGACTAGGTGGGTCGTTAAGCGAGGATCTCGCGTGACCTCGACTTCTGACTTCCTGCCGGCTTCCCCGCTGAATTTACTTGTGGGAAGCCGGCAGGGAAGGTCGAAAATGGCGATCCCATGTCTGCGGGATGCTGCGATGGTCGGAAGTGCGGGCTGGTTGCTGAGTGCCCGATTCACGATCGCGTGACCGTGGGGGTGCTGCGGTGGCCAGAACTACGAGGACTGATCGCAAGTCCCAGTTGTTCAGCACCCTTGTAAGTTTGAACGGTTGCTGAACGAGAGGATGTTCAACGAGGACTACCTGTATCTCTGTCTTCTTCTATATATAGTCAGCCTAATTACCTACCTAATTATATTTATATGTGGATAAATTGGTTTACTTGTCACTAATTATCACACCCCCATTTCTAATTGATGGGATTGATGTCCGTGTGTGTGTGTGTGTGTGTGTGTGTAAGTGCAGTTGCACCACCCCACAGCAGACGACTTCCTCTATTTTCTGCTACATTTTTCTAGTGACGAAAGAGTGTCAGACCATTTCTGATTAAACTCCCGTGTGATTTCTAAACAATAATCCAGAGTGAACCTCAACGTTCCAGAAGAAGTCGAGCTGCCGACATCCTCCAGCCCCGAGAAAGCATCAAAGCTTACAAGAAGCAGGTGGATTCCACCACCAAGGATCCACCAGATCCACCGGGAGTTCCTTCAGAATCAGGAGCTCAGCTCGATGTCAGGCAGCAAGTGGAAAAAGAGAAAGTCTTGGTGAGTCCTGAGTTAGGGTTACTTCGGAGGCTTGATCTTTCGTTCCAAGATATGGCACCAAGATATGCAGGAAGAGTAGTTGATTCCCAATCCAGATCCCCTTCCCCTCTGCAAATTAAGGATCACACTCAATTCGATGCAAGAGATACGCAAAATTATTCCTGTGCTACAGAGATGATCTTGACCGGGTTTGCAAAAAATTGCTGGCATGGTGTTCTCCCTTTTACGAGGTGGAAGACCCACAAAATGACAAACAGGAACCAACAATTCTCAGGCTAGGTCGAACCGTTATATAAACATGGAACAGAAGCCTCTAGGTCTCAAGGCTTGAAAATGAACAGCCAAATGTCAGTTGACTTGTAAAGGTGGGAGGAAAATGCCTAGGATTTAAACATGGGGCTAACCTATCTATATTGGGTTTGATTCCTGTCTTCTGCAGGAGGTAGATCATCTGCGTGTAGATCAGAGCTTTCCAAACTGTATGTCGGGACATGTTAGTGTATCAGCTGCAGTGTCTGGGTGTGTTGCGGCTGCTGCTGCTGCCTCCGAGCCCTGCCAGGATTCCGCACAGGTCCTAGTGCCTGCCTTGTGCCCTGCTGTAAGAGTGTGTCGCGAAATGATGCCCTGCTGTAAGAGTGCGTTGCGAAATGATGCATGTCTAAAAAGTGTGTCACCAACATGAAAAGTTTGGAAAGCTCTGGTGTAGATGATTTCTTTGAGGTCTGCAATGAAGCAGCCATTCTAGCCATGTTAAATCGGTGAAACTTTTCTTCTTATGGGATGCACAGTTGAGTTTCTCCGGTGGGGATATCGATCGCCATGTTTGGCCACAACTAACCTATTTGGGGGGAGGAAGCCCTGAAAAATCAGTGGAATAAGCAGAACACTGCCCCAAATCTGTCCCCACAAAAAAAATTTGCCCAGCCTAAAAAAAAAAAGCCCTTCTCCCTCCAACCATTTTTCTCCCGGGGTCCCTGAAAACAGAGATCTTTTTCCTGTTGGTAGGGATCACTGGTAGAGATGCTCTGTTTTGACAGTCCAGGAAAAGAAGCGAAACAGTCGTGAGGCGAGGCCAAACCAAGACATCCATCCATTTTCTCTTTCAGCCCCCCTTTGTGAGGCTGAGGAGACTGGAGTTGAAGGAAGACCCACCCCCACAACCAGACAGGGGAAAGGAGGTAACGGAGTTGGGGCAAAAACATGGCAAAGATCTAGCGTTGTTTCTGAAGCGTTCTGAAATATTGTCCACCCTGTGCGAGTCAGGACTTCGGTGCCTGCGCTGCGATGGCACCGTGTCGCACCCCCTTGTGATGGGCTGCTTGTAGAAACGGGAAGGTGGGACAAATGAAATTCCCAAGTAAAGAAACAGCTCCGAATTTCTGCCTGGAGGTCTGACCTCTGTTTATTAGCATTTTTAAAAATTAGATTTATATCCCAGATTTTCTCTTGCAGTGACCTCCTCTAGTTTTGTCCGTACAATTTTTTTTTGGGGGGGGGATTTGGAAGGTGGGTCTGGTTGAGACCTTGTGACTGCCCCCAATAACCCAGGGAGATGCTGTGGTTCAGTGTGGGCTTGAAACCAGCCCTCCTTGATTCTGCTCCAAAATGCTAACCGTGATGCCATCCTTTTTCAGGCACAGGAGCCTTGCTACTGGAGAAAATAAACTGGCATTTTTCCGCCCATGGGTGTCTGTGGGGAGGCAAAGGGGGGAAATGGGGTGTGATGACATCATCGTGCAACTGATGCAACTGATGTTCTAACCTCAGATGTCACGAAGTCATGGCAAAACGTAGCATTGTTTTGACACCATGATGGCTTATCACAGACCTTGTTGCTCCTATGACCTCATTCCAATTTTGGGGAAGGGGGAACAAAAGAAGAAGCTGTGGAATTCCCAGGGCTAACCTTCAACCCTTCGATTCCTTTTTTCAAGATGGGTCGCATCTTTCGCTTAGATTGTCTAAGAAAAATAGCCTCCAAGTTCGATTCACGTTGGGCAGTTTGGGTGGTGATATTTCAGTGTAATAACCCAGTTGACTAAAGCTAGGGGATAGATGAGCCTTCTCAGTGAGCAAATTGGTTAGAACTGTGCTTTCCTCAAACCAGGATTAACAGTTTCCGAGCAAGCCACGATATAAAGTGGATTCCAAGCCATATTTGTTATTTGACTCAAAAATGACACCACGTTTGGACTCCAACTAAACCAGAAACCCTGGTTTGCAAACCACATTTGCTGGTTTTCCCAATACAACCCCAATATGTTTAAGGGTGAGGTCTGAGCCAAGTTCTTGGTAATGGAAGATGTTCTGGTTAGTTTGTTCACACGAAGGAGGAAGTAAAATCGTTCGTTCTTTCCCTTGTTCTGTAGTTAGAGAAACCGAACATTCAGTGGGAGGTGGTGAAGGATCAGCAGTCTCGGCTGCAAGTTCTGGACACCTCAAAGCCACAAAGTGGTAGGGCGGGACATCTGGAGGACACAGCCACACCCAGCCTGCAAAGGCCAGTTGAAACCCGGAGGGAGCCAAGACAGGAGGCCTCGACTGGGATCACCCCAAGAATCAAGGTGCCCCCAATGAGGAAGACGGAGGCTTCCAAGCTGCCATCGAAAGCTTTACCAGCACAAGGAGTCCGCAAGAAATGGCTCAAGGTACATTGTGGGTATTTCCTCCCCAGAATTGTACAGGTAGTGCTCGACTTACAACCATTCGTTTAGCAACTGTTCCAAGTTACGACGGCGCTGAAAAAAGTGACTTGAAACTGGTCCTCACACTTACGACCGTCGCAGCGTCTCTGCAGTCATGTGATCAAAATTTGGGTGCTTGGCAACCAACATATATTTACAATGGTTGCAGCGTCCTGTGGTCACGTGATCACCATTTGCGACCTTCCCAGCTGGCTTCCAACAAGCACAGTCAATGGGGAAAGCTGGATTCGCTTAACGACTGCGTGATCTGCTTAATGACTGTGGCAAAAAGGTTGTAAAATCAGGCATGACTCACTTAATGGCCACCTCACTTAGCGATGGACGTTCCAGTCCCAATTGTGGTTGTGAGTCAAGGACTTCCTGTATGACCTCCAACTCCCGCTCTCTACGGCAGTGTTTCTTAAACTTCTGGATCTTGGAGCCCCTTCCCACTTTGAAAACTTATGGAGGACCCCAAAGAGCTTTTGTTTGTATGGGTGATATTTATCGATATTTCCTGTATTAAAAACTAGAATGGGCACATTTGGGGAATATTTATTTATGGAATCATATAAAAACAACATTAAGCCCATAAGATATTAACATAAATAAAATATGACTGAGAATCTTCATCGACATATAAATAAAATACTTTTCAGGAAAGAAACCTATATTTTTTAACAAATAGAAAATAAGAATGAGAAGAGTGAGCTTGTTTTAAAATTTTGCAAATATCCGCAATATCTGGCAAAATATGTTGATTTCGCGGACCCCTGACAAGGTCTTAGGGCAGAGCTTTCCAAACTGTGTGTGGCGACACAAAAGTGTGTCGCCACACAAAGTCTGGTGTGTCGCCACACAATCCGGAAGCGCTGATCATCATCAGCGCTTCTGGGTTTTCCTGCGGCGACACACCAATGGTGGCACGCAAAAACCGAAAGCGGCAGCAGCGCTTCCGGGTTTTTGCGCGCTGCTGCAAGGGTGGCACTTCTGGGTTTTCCCGCGGCGACACACCAACGGCGGTTGGTGTGTCGCCGCGGGAAAACTTTGGAAAGCCCTGTCTTAGGGGATTCCCAGGGGTCTTCAGATCACACTTTAAAAAACTCTGCTCTCCAATCTTAAACTCGCCAAGTTTGAAAAACACTGTAGTAATTCAACCTCTCTCGTATTCCCCCACGTTTTCCTTTTAGCCCAGCCTCCCTTGGTCTTCTCTCTGCTTCCTTCTCTTGTTCCTCATCCTGAGCATTAGTTGCTGGTTCGTATGGAAACACGGAATCCCTGGCTCTTTCATCCTTGGATATGGCACTTTGACGTGGAAAGGCTTTACAGCGCTGTGGAGAGAGGCGGAAGAATGCAGTTCCCAGTGCAGGTAAGGGCTCTGCATTTATTTACCTGGCACAAAGGTGGTTCAGACGTTGGGCCCAACTACAACGCCGCTGAAACCCCTGGCTCTTCTTCTCCCTTCTCTCCTTTCTAGCCTGGTCCTCTTGGAGAGCATCCCGGACAGCTTACGGTATCAATCTCCAAGTCCTCAAAACCCCACCATTTACCAAGCATGGGTGGACCTTCTCTCGGCAGCCAACAGCACCGTAGAGATTGCGGCTTTCTACTTTACCCTACGAGACTCCGATTTACATATGGAGGACCCTTCTGCAAAGCAGGCCAGTTTCTCGTTTGGGGCCTGGGGGTTAGGGTCCACTCTGTATCTCTTGTTTACTCTAAGCTCATGCCGAGAAGTGGGGCAGAGCCAAACAGGTCTTGTGTTCCATCTCCAGGTAGTCCTCGTTTAGCGACTGCCTCATTTAGCAACCATTCCCAGTTACAACGGTGATGAAAAAGTAACTTTGCCACCAATACTTGCATTTATGACCTTCACAGGTCTGTAAAACAAAGGAAAGGTGAAGCCAGACCATAAGCACAATTGCGGTTTCACTTACCGACCACATTGCTTAACGACCAAGTTGCCCGTCCTAATTGTGGTCATTAAACGAGGACTACATGTATATGATGCCTGGAGGAAGAAACATAGGGAATGGCCTTGAAGAACAGGAGGAAGAACTGCTACAAGACTACAGGTAGTCCTCGACTTACGACCATTCATTTAGCAACCGTTCAAAGTTACAATGGCGCTGAAAAAGTGGCTTATGACCGGTCCATGCACTTACAACCATCACATCATCCCTGTGGTCATGTGATCAAATTTCGGGCACTTGGCAATCAGCATGTATTTACAACGGTTGCAGAGTCACGTGATTGCCATTTGCGACCTTCCCAGACGGCTTCCAACAAGCAAATTTAATGGGGAACCGCGTGATTCACTTAACAACTGTGTGGTTCGCTTAACGACCATGTGACTCACTTAACAGCCACATGACTTACTTAACGTCCACTGCAAAAATGTCGTGAGATCGGGTGCGGTCGCATGATGCCTCATTTAATGACCGCACCGCTTAACAACGGATTTTCTGGTCCCTATTGTGATTGTAAGTCGAGGACTACCTGTACAGTCAGATAAGAGGGGCTTGAGCCCAGGCCAAGAAAGTAACTTGAGATAAGGGGAAAGACTGTCTTACAACAGTCTTCTGAACCTTTATCTGTCCAGGAACTAACAGCAGTAGTAAGTCCAACCACGCTCGACGATCTTGGAATGCCATTTGTTCGGGGTGGAGAGAGGAGAATTGAGCTGCAGAAATGAATGGCGTGCCCTCAGAATGGGCTCGGCTGGCATTTTCTTTGCCACACGAGTGTCCTTGCTTTGTGTCTTCCCTGCAGGGTCTAGATGTGTTCAATTTGCTACGCAGCCTGCCTTCTCGGGGGGTAAAGCTCGAGATCGCCGTGAATAGCCCTCAGTTGTCAGAGAGCGACACCGATGAATTGGCCCGTCACGGTAATGTGTCTGCAATGGAGACGGAGGCTCTTTCTTCCCCTTCGTTGCTATTTCCCAGAAACCGGCTTGATCTTCCTTTCAAGCAGCTAAAGTGCCCACGCTATGACAGCAGCTTTCACAAGTTAATTTCTTGGAAAGAATGATAAGGAACTGTAATATTATGAAAAGCGGAAGAAGAGGAAAACTAACTTGATAGGCATAAAAAATTGGGAGCTTTTTCATTTTATTTTTATTTATTTGAATGTGTTAGCCACCCAACTCCTAGGGACTCTGGGTGGCGTACAAAATCAGAGAAAACATAAAAAGCAGAGCTTGGCTGAATGGTGTCCTTGACGATCGAATCTAAGCCCCAATTTTATCCATTTCAATTTTTATTATTTATTTATTATAATTTGACTCTAAGTGTCTCACAAACAAATTACATAGACGCCATCAGCTCCAGCTTTTGCTTCAGGAGCATGGATCCTACAAACAAACACGTGTGTGTGTGTGTGTGTAACATGAGGGTAATAAAGCTACATCTGTAATCATTGCAGATTGATTGATCGATGAATTATAAACTGCTTTGGTCAAGGTGACTCCAAGTGGATACAAAAGCAACATCTGCAGCCAATGCAATAATAACAAAAAATATATAATGATATTATGCAATAAAAGAAATACAATATACAGTATTATTCTGGTTTAACAAATTGCAAATAATGTTATCATTCCTGGCACGGGAATTCTAGAAGAGTCCGTCCCAAAGGCTGTTTGAAACAGGCAAGTTTCTGAAAGCTTCTAGGACTGTGAGCGAATTACACAGTTCCCCATTAATTTTGCTTGCTGGAAGCTGGCTGGGAAGGTCAAAACCTTGGCAACTTTTAAGATGTGTGGACTTCAACTCCCAGAATTCCCCAGCCAGCATGGAATCCCTGCAGCTCAGCCAAGATTCCATAAAAATCCAGCTTATTAATGAAAATAAGAAAAGTTCATTTTTTGAACTTTTTTTGTGGCGGTCGTTAAGCAAATCACTGCAGTAATTAAGCAAACCATGTGGTTGTTAAGCGAATTACACAGTTCCCCATTAATTTTGCTTGCTGGAAGCTGGCTGGGAAGGTCAAAACCTTGGCAACTTTTAAGATGTGTGGACTTCAACTCCCAGAATTCCCCAGCCAGCATGGAATCCCTGCAGCTCAGCCAAGATTCCATAAAAATCCAGCTTATTAATGAAGCCAACAAGGTAAATTAAACCCCTTGGACTTCCTAGATCAATGTTTCTCAACCTTGGCGATTTAAGTTGTGTGGACTTCAACACCCAGAATTCCCCAGCCAGCCATGCTGGCTGGGGAATTCTGGGAGTTGAAGTCCACACATCTTAAAGTGGCCAAGGCTGAAAAACCCTGTTCTAGAAGGCTGTCAGATGGATAAATGAGAAGCCTCAGTGTTTTATAGTAATCAGTATGAATAAAAACACCAAGTAAATTTGCAGGGAAAGGGGAACAAGATCCAGGGAGTTTGGTGGTCCAAGCTGTAAAGAGAGATGTGTCTTGCATCTTCCTCCCCAGGCGCAGATGTGCGGTATGTGAATATGAAACAGCTGACAGGCGGGATTGTGCACACCAAATTGTGGGTGGTGGATCGGAAACACATCTACCTTGGCAGTGCCAACATGGACTGGCGTTCGCTCACTCAGGTATCTCTGTCGGAGAGGGTGGTGCAGGTAAACGGGGGGGAGGGGGAGGTGTGGGGGGAGGTAGCGCCTCAAGGAAGAGGCGGGGCGATCTGGTGAGGAGGCGGGTCTCTTCGCTGATAATGGGAACCGTCCTGCTGTCTGGATCCGCAGGATCTGTATCCCTCGTGGGGAACCAAACCTTACAGGTGGGATTATTCTGGAGGTCACAGCCCCTGAGGAAGGGTAGGTAAAGCTGGGGGACCGCCCCCGGGATGCTAATCTGATTCTTTTTATCTTAGGTGAAGGAGCTGGGGGTTGTGCTGTTCAACTGCAGCTGTCTGGCTAAGGATCTGCACAGGATCTTTGCCATGTACCGTATGTTGGGGAAGGAGGGGGCCTCGATTCCCACAACATGGCCCGCGGACCTTACGGCAGAGTCCAGCCTGTGGGAACCCCAGACGCTCCAACTGAACGGGGTAGAGGCCCAGGTCTACCTTTCCGTAAGTGTGTCCATTCTTTGGAAAGGGGAGGGGGGCTTCCGGGGCAGTGGAGGAAAGGACAAGTTGGGTTTTGTAAAAATGGTTTAGGGCGGGTCTCTCCAAACCGGGGATCCTCCGGAGTTGTGGACTTCGATTCCGCCACCCCCAGCCTGCATAGCCGCGGAGGAGAATTATGGGCGTTGGGAGCCTCACATCTGGAGGGGAGGCTGTTTGGGGGAGACGAGATTAGGAAGGGAGGTGTTGGCCTCGTGGGGTAAACCACATAGGCATCACAACCAGATGAGCTAATTCTACTTTACTGTAAGGCTACACTGACAGACTCTTGCAAGTCTGAAAGTACAAATCTCCCCCCCCCCCGTCTCCTTTACAGCCCGAGAAACTAGGGAGGGTCCCTTCTGAGCCTCTTTCTCCACCCATTATGCAGCTGTGGGCTATGCCGTCTCTTATCTGACGGTTCCCTTGGCAGCTTCTCTTCACCCCATCTCCCAAGGTCTTTCCCACATGCCATTACAGTAGGAATATAGCAAGTTGGCTATTCCAACTCACTGTTTTTGCCTGCCTCCTCGGTCTGTCAAGACCAGCATTTTTTGACATAATCCAGCAACCACTTTTGGGCACAGACCAGTAGCAGATAGTGAGCTAAAGGCCACACCCCTAAAAATAACCTGAGCTTCTAGTCCTCATGGCTCAGGTAGCTTTCAACCAGTTTAGAATGCTGGGGATTGAACCTGGAGTTTCTGCCTGCAGAGAAAGGGGCGTTGTCACTGAACGTCTTACTTAGTGTGGGTCGAATAAGCTGTGGTCATGTCAGGGAGACACAGGGGAGCGGAGGGGGGAGCTTGCGCATGGGAGGGAAGCGAGCACGTAGCTCGGAAAGTCTGGCCTTCTTTCCCAAACGCCTCAGGAAAGCTCCACCCTAGGTTGGACTCATATCTCTGGAGCTCTTCGGGCACCATCAGTTTAGCAGGATTCTGTATGTAGGTACCAATAAACACTAGAGACTAGATTCCCTGCCTCGGCGTCTTATTTCTACACCTAAACACGACAGGTCACCTCTCAGGATTAGTCCTCGAGGTATCTCAAATCACATCCCTCCTTCTGGTCTTTTTCAAATGTGGTGGGTTTCAACTGCCAAGATGAGCTCCCAAGATCATCTGTTTGGAGCAAGGTGAAATAGACATCATTTGTCTGTTTTTATACTTCGCAATGTTGTCATTTTTGGATGCAGAGCTCCCCGCCAGTGCTGTGTTCAACCGGCCGCACATCTGACCTCACCGCCATTTTAAGCACCATCGAAGATGCGGACGAATTCATCTATATTTCTGTGATGGATTACGAACCACAGTGTTTATTCTGTAAATCTAAAAGGTGATACAATTGTGGCCAAGTTTTAATTTGTTTGTTTGTTTATTTAGCAAATTTATATGGCCGCCCATCTCACATAACGTGACTCCCGGTGGCACACAAACACAGCAATAATTAAAACGATGTATTGAGAGTGGCTCTAATAACAGAATCTTGCAAGTCTGATTTTGCTGTGCCTCTTCCCCCTTCTTATACTCCCGTGAATTGGGGAGGTGTCTGTCTGATCCTCTTCCAAATGTTATCTGGACGTTCTGGACTTAAGAATGCTTTAGCCCCCTTTGCCTAGATAGCGGATCGTGCGTATCTCCATCAAGGTCATCTTCCTGACTCTCTACGTCCGCTCTGCTCTTCAAGGTTCTGGCCTGTCATTGACGACGCGTTACGGACCGCAGCCTGTGACAAACGAGCGAGGGTGCGTCTTCTCATCAGCTGTTGGCAACACTCAAGGCAAACCATGTTCGTCTTCCTGGAGTCCCTCATGGTCTTGAGAAGGAAGCCTCTTCACTGCCCCATCGAAGTGGTGAGTCCTTTGTTTAACCTGGATTTCGTTCCTGAGTTTCGCAAAGGCATTACAACTGATAACGTGGGATAACAAACGGTGAAGGAAGGTAGATCTGGCTTTGGGAATGAGGAAGGAATGATCAAAATGTTAAAGGGGCACTTTCAGGAAAGTTGAGAAGGAGAGAATCATGAGAAGGAAACTCAAAATAATCCCACCTTGATTTTGATTGGTATAAGATGAAGTACAGGTAATTGTGGTCGCTTAACGACCACAATTGGGACCGGAATTTTGGTTGCTAAGTGAAGCGGTCATTAAATAAATCTGACCTGATTTTTTGAACTTTTTTTGTGGTGGTCGTTAAGCAAATCACTGCAGTCATTAAGCAAACCATGTGGTTGTTAAGCGAATTACACAGTTCCCCATTAATTTTGCTTGCTGGAAGCTGGCTGGGAAGGTCAAAAATGACATGACCGCAGGATGCTGCAACGGTCGTAAATGCAAACTGGTTGCCAAGCCAGAAATTATCATACTAAATTAATATAATTATCATACTAAATTAATATAAATACTAAAGTAATATAAATCTCCAGTGCAGCTGGAATGGATGATTGATTGATTGATTCTAATCCATCCCTTATCTGGCCTTTCAGGTCCTTTTTTAACTAAGAAAACCACATGGATAGAAAATATAAAATGGTTGGATGAGAGGGAGATTCATTTTGTTCTTTGTTTTCCCTTTTCAGAAACTCTTTGTGGTTCCTACCGAAGGGGAACAAATTCCTTATGCCCACGTTAACCACAACAAGTACATGGTGACTGACCGAGTGGCTTACGTTGGTACGTAGCTCATGCCTGAATCTAGTTTTCTCCATTTATGGTTGGTAGAAGCCGGTACCGGAATTTTAGGTGGTCGTATCTGCAAATTATTTGTTTAGAAAACGCCAGGATTTAGACAGGAAATTTCTAAGCCAATCCTCCTTCCGTTCTTGTATGTGTCTAAACTCTTAAATAACCATCACTGTCTGTGATCAGGGAACATGGCCAGAATTTTACATTTTGCATTTTACATTTTGATGTGGGGAAGCCCCTAATGTGGGGTAGGCAGTAGGTGAGTGTGGGTGCCAATGGGCCTATCAATTCTTCTCTGATCCCTACCAGGCACTCAACTTTTAAAAAGAAATTAAATAGAATTCCAGTGTGTTTGAAAGCAAAGCAACAGGACCGAACATACTTATTTGCAGCAAAACCTTTGCATCTTGCAAACCTTCTTTTTGGTTGGTGGGGGGCATCCTGGGAACTAATTTTCTTTCCATCAGTGAGTGATGAAACCATGCCCGGCAGGGAGCCATTTTGTGAGTGTGCTCATCACAGGTTCTCAGAAACCCCAAACAGTTGCTGAATCCCGCTTTATAGTGTGCTGCAAATTACGTATAAATGGATTTTCTTTCTTTTTTCTTTCTTCCTCCATCTGCAGGTACTTCCAACTGGTCTGAAGATTATTTTCTCCACACCACCGGAGTTGGGCTGATCATCAACCAGAGCAACCTTGCACCTGAGGCCCAAAGTTACACCTTGCGTCAGCAGCTGGTGGAGGTTTTCCTTCGAGATTGGGAATCTCCATACGCTCACTCGCTCGAAGACCACCAGAAATGTACGGAGATGTGAAGAGAGCGAGGGGTCTCGCCCGAAGATTTGGTCCTAAGCCCAGCCTCGCTCAGATCCTTGGTCATGGAAGCCTTTCTTGACCCATCCAGTGGTTTAAGAGCTCTTGGCTTGCTTTTAGAAAAAAAATTGGACTGCTTGCATTCTTAAGCTACTGCCTCTCTGTGATCACAAACTCTCGGCGGATCAGGGCCAGAGAAGGAACACTGTTGCTAATAATACTTCTGGGCTCCAAGATGCTCCAGGAGCTGAAGAACCAGGTTAGGGACAGATCATCCTGGAGAAAATCTATCTATGTGGTCGCTAAGAGTCGACAACGACTTGATGGCCCTCAGTCAGTCAGTCAATCAATCAATCAATCAATCCAAAAGTCGTAGTGTCCAAAATCCAGGTGGGACTCTATGGCCTTCCAGTTGTACGCTGGCCAACGGTGAGGGACTCTGGAAGCCCATAGAGACATTTCTGCCTTCAGCCAAAAATATAAGCCTGGAGGTGAACTCAGGTGGGGAAAGAGGGGGAAGAAAGGGAAGGGGTTTGTAGATCTTTCTCAGCATGGAGGGAAGCGAGCCATCTCAACTGCCCATCCAGCATTTTGAACGGGAGGATGTTTTACTTCTCTGGCAGACAAGCGATCCAATTCACGCCACAGTAACTCTGAAGAAGCTGGTAAGACGGGGAGCGATCCGGAAGGAAGGTGGCCCCAGGTTCCAATTTAAAATTCTTCCCCAGCCTTGCTTGGAAGACTTAGGCAAAATAGGACCTTTTCCTTGGGGCATATTTTGGGGAAAAGTAGGATGCCCAAGGAGATGTCCCTCTTTGACCTACTGGCATAATACGAGTCCAAATCTGGTATCTTTGGGGCAAACGTTTAAGTGAAACCCAAGCCATCTTCAGCAGAGCTGTTCACGGGGGCAGAGTAAAGAATGAATTAAGCATCTCAGTTCCTTTGGAAGCTCTTTCAAATGTGGACGTTGGTCTGAAGACTGATCGGTGCTATATCTGATGGCTTTCTCAATCTCCTTTTTTTGCCCTAAATACACAAAAATTGTAGTACTCCAAAAGTTGGGGGGGGGGAGAGGAAAATACTGCCCTCCCCTGCTTTGGGGGGATTATAATCCTGCTCCCTGTGGTCTTCTTCTTCCCCGGAAAAATATTCTTTAAATTATCTATTTCTTTTTGGAAACTTGAAAGAGCACTTCTGATTTACCACTCCTGAAGTCTGTCATGTTGAGCTCTTCAGGTTGGCAACCTACACAGAATTACCTTCCTACAGGTATTTTTCTTCCAGGAACAGGACTGTGTGGTGTGTGTGTAAATACACACACAGAGAGAGAGAGAGAGAGAGAGAGAGAGAGAGAGAGAGAGAATAGCAGTTCAGCTGTGGATTTCACTTCCTTGTGTTGAACACCTTTGATAAGGAACTGGGATCAGTTATAAATTGATGGAAAAACAGAACTCCAATATCTGGACCGCAATAATCCGTTTGATCACTAGAAGGCAGCAAAAGAATCCAGTGGTTTTAATCTCTCTCTGGTGTCCTCTAGTGGTTGTTTCTGATTCCTGCAGCCCAGAAATGATAGTCCGATCATTTCTTATTGCCGAGATCTATTGAAATCTCTCTTTTTTGGCAACTCAGGGATTGTGTTCGGGATGGGGAATTATGTGCCTTAATCTGTACGTGCTATAAGCAATGGGAAAGTCCATCCAAATGCATATGCAATGCGGAGAAAAGGACATAGCTTGGCAGAGTTTATTTTTGATATGTCAAATCATTTTTATAATAAATAAGTTTTAAATGTAATGTTGTTTGCCTGTGTTCTTTTGGTACTCCATCTAACTTGATTCATGTACTCCATCCAGTTTGGTTGTGATTATTGTTGTTATTATTATTATTGCTATTTACATCCAGTCTACCAGATATTTCTGATTGGATTTGGTACTGTATTTTGATTATTAGATATTTCTGATAATTTATTATTATGATTATAATATTATACAGTATTGTATATATAATATTATAATATTATTATTATACATCAGGGATCCCCAAATTCTTCAGCGCATTGACTCCATGAAGTTTCAGATTGTTCATTGATCCTCAAACATTTATTATATGAAAATAATTTAATAAATACTACTTTAATAGTACTACTACTGTTGCTAATAACAACAATAATGGGTTTTACCCTTGGGGGTCAATATTGATCACTTTGGAGAACCCTGCAATATAATAATAATAATAATAATAATAATAATAATAATAATAATAGATATATATTGATATTGTGGGGCGTGGTGGCTCAGCGGGTAAGACGCCAGGCTTGTCAATCGGAAGGTCGCAAGTTCGGAGGTTCGAATCCCTAGTCCCGCGTGACGGAGTGAGCTCCCGCACTAGCCCCAGCTCTTGCCAACCTAGCAATTCGAAAGCATGCCAATGCAAGTAGATGAATAGGTACCACTTCGGTGGGTAGGTAACAGCCTTCCGCGTGCGTTATGCCGGCCACATGACCGCGGAAGCGTCTTCGGACAGCGCTGGCTCTTCCGCTAACAAACGGAGATGAGCACCGGCCCCTAGAGTCGGACACGACTGCACAAATATGCGGGGGGAACCTTTACCTTTACCTATTGATATTGTAATTTTATATTTATATTTTTAACTTTGCTTTTATTGTAAACTGTCCCCCGGCCGGGGGAGATGGGCGGTGATATAAATTTAAATAATAAATAAATAATAATACACACACACACACACACACACCCCTTTGCTGGCTGGGGAATTCTGGGAGTTGAAGTCGCACCTCTTAAAGTTGCCAAGGTTGAGAAACACTGCTCTAAGCAGTTTGCAGTTACTGTATTAAGGGGTTCCCTTTGTTTTCAATGAAAAGTAACCCCAACATCACTTTGGATATGCCTGCAGCGCACGCGCAGTTGAGGAAACACGCCCAACCCTCCACTTTTGGGCGGTGCCTGTCCCTTTAAGGCGCTCTGGAATCCTATCGCGGCGCAGCCAATCAGCGGGGAGCAGCGTTGCAACATTAAGCAAAGGGGAGGTCGCCGTGTTCCATCCGGTTTGGAGAGTATTCCGGCTGGGACGATGTTCTACCACGTGAGTTTAGTGGGGTTGTGTGGAACTGCGTCACGCGTGTACGCGTCAGGGCGTGTATAGGTTGGGCGTAGAGCGGGAAACGGAGGATAACGCCCGTTTCTGTGTGTGTATTTACTTCAGTACGAACAACAAAGCCCTTTCTTGCACGTGATGACCAGCACGTTAATTTTAGCCAAATAATTGTTTGGGCAATTATTTTTTAGGAAAGTTCAGGCTATAATAAATGTGTCTTAAAAGTGCCACCTTCTCTGGGCTGTTTCTGGCCCGGCAATCGACCCCTTCGGGACAAAAATAATGGCGTATCTCCAGTATAGGATGCTCTGGTTTGCTTCAATCATAGTTTGTTGAATAAGCCACGATGGTGGAGTGGGACAGGGAAGATCCAGGAATTACAGTAGTGGAGTCCTAGCAGCGGAAGCTCATTGTGGGATGCTGTGCCTGTGCCTGTTTGCGACTGTGGCAAAAATGGGTTCCTCCGGGTTGGCTGTTGTGTTAGAATATAATAATTATAATTTATTAAATGTGTATGCTGCCCGACTCACGTCGACTCTGGGCGGCTCACAACCATCAAACAAATTACAATAAAATCAATAAAGCATAAAAGGTAAAGGTAAAATATTAATATTCTTCAGCCTTGCCTACCTCGCTGGGTTGTTGTGGGCAACATCTACACACCCTTGATCTCAGCCAAAAGGCCAAGAAGCAACTTAAGAGGAGGGAGTTTCTATGTACGCTGCCTTGAACTGGAGGAGAAAATGGGCATACTGGCTGCGTGTACTGGATACGAATCGGTCATCTCCCCACAGCGTTAACACTTCCCCTCCGTGCGCTCTGCTTTTAGATCTCGTTGGAACATGAAATCCTGTTGCACCCTCGTTACTTTGGACCCAACCTTCTCAACACCGTGAAACAAAAGCTCTTTACGGAGGTCGAAGGGACCTGCACTGGCAAGTAAGAAGGAGGGGACCAGATTTCATTTTCGGCAAAGCTTGGTGGTCTGCGCCAGTAGCGGGCTGCATAAAAATAATTAAAAAACAGCTTGATCCGGATAATGCAGCAGCGCTGGGTGTGTTTTTTTTCCAGTTTATCCGGGAGGAGCATTGTTTGTTTGTTTTTTAATCCGTCCAGTTGTGTCCGATTCTTGGAGACTGCCTGGACAAGTCCCTGCAGTTTTCTTGGCAAGGTTTTTTAGAAGTGGTTTGCCATTGCCTCCTTCCTAGGGCTAAGAGAGAGTGGCTGGCCCAAGGTCACCCAGTCGGCTTTCGTGCCTGAGGCAGGACTAGAACTCTCTGTCTCCTGGTTTGCCATTGGCTCCTTCCTAGGTCTGAGAGACAGGGGCTGGCCCAGGGTCACCCAGCTGGCTTTCATGCGTAAGGCGGGACTAGAAATCTCAGTCTCCTGGTTTGCCACTGGCTCCTTCCTAGGGCTGAGAGAGAGGGACTGGCCCAAGGTCCTCCAGCTGGCTTTCTGCCTAAGGCAGGACTCGAACTCATGGTCTCCTGCTTCCTAGCCTGATGCCTTAACCACTACACCAAACCGGCTCTAAAAATAATTTTAAAAATAAAATAAAACACTACAATATAAATCACCCAGATTTCAAAGAACAACTGTAAGACGCACAAACATCCTCTGGAAGAGAACATTGCCATCTCCAATCCCAAAACCAGGTTCAGAATGATAATTTATTTATTTTTTTTAAAAAATACAGATCTTAATTGCTTTCCAATAAGCTATCAGAGTTGGGGCCCTGAAACGCTCGGGGGGGAAAAAAGAACCCAGCCAGTCATTCTCGGAAATCAATGATAGTTAAAATGTTGAATGCAAGAATTCCATCTCTGATTTCCAGGTACGGCTTCGTCATCGCCGTCACCACCATTGACAACATAGGGGCGGGCGTGATTCAGCCGGGACGCGGCTTCGTCCTTTACCCCGTCAAATACAAAGCGATCGTCTTCCGGCCTTTCAAAGGCGAGGTGGTGGACGCTATTGTGACTCAGGTGAACAAGGTAAGGCCTGGGGTATCTTCCGAGACCGAGAAGAGATTTTTCAGGGATGTCCCTGGCGAGCAATATTTTAATTTTTGGCTTCTGCGACCCCAGGTTGGTCTCTTCACGGAAATCGGACCCATGTCTTGCTTCATTTCCCGACACGTGAGTGCGTGGGGGGCCGGTGGGTGGGCGACTCCGTGTGAAACGGGCGAGGGAAGCAGAAGATCCCTTCCTGCGGTTGATCCTTGGTCCTTGTTTTTCTCCCCAGTCGATTCCTTCAGAAATGGAGTACGATACGAACTCCAATCCGCCGTGCTACAAGACTGTGGATGAGGTGAGTCTTTTCTCTTCCCGGCTCGGGAGGGGAAAAAAATGACATGATTTTGAACCGAAGCTTATGTGAGTGAGACTGGGATCGCCGCGTTGTAGATTCTCTGTTCCTGAGAAGAACCTCTGTTCTTCTGTTCGCGGATCTGGTCTGATTCCCCTTTTCGCCTCCTCTCCAACGGTCAATCTGGATTTTTGCACCACTTTGGAGACTAAATCCTGTTTCGCAGGGCAAAATTTCCCTCTCCTCTAGGTGCTTTTTGCCTAAAACATACAAACCTAGTTTTCCTTTGGTGTGACCCTGGTGGGTCACCTTTGGTGGGTGGCCCTGGCAAATAATAATGATGATGACGATAATATTAATTTCTAGTTTTATTGTAAACAGCCCAGAGTCGCTCTTTGAGTGAGATGGGCGGTGACTAAATTTGAAATAGAAATAAATAAATAAATAATGCTTCAGGAGTTCTGGCACATGCAACCCAGGTTTTGAAGAGAGAAGGGAGATGTGTTTGTTTGATTTTTCTCCACAACAACAATCCTACGAGGTAGGTTGGGCTGAGATAAAGGGACTAGAACCTGCGTCTCCCCCCTTCTAATCCAGCATCTTCCCCACTATGCCTGATTGGCTCTGGGGACAAGAGGGAGGGACTGGCCCCAAATCAGCCAATGAGCTGCTGTGAACCTGTGTTTCTCTGCTGCTGATTTCGACACCTTAACCCAGTATTTCCCAACCTTGGCTGCTTTAAGCTGTGTGGACTTCAACTCCCAGCATTCTCTGGCCAGCATGCTGGCTGGGGAATTCTGGGAGCTGAAGTCCACGCAGCTTAAACTGGCCGAGGTTGGGAAACACTGCCTTAACCACTGCACCACCTTGATTCTTGCTGTGTTGTTAATGTCCCCTCTTCTTTTTCCCCCCCAAACCAGGATATTGTCATCCAACCAGAGGATAATATCAGATTGAAGATTGTGGGGACCCGGGTGGACAAGAACGATATAGTGAGTTGCGCCATTCGAAGGATGGCCGTCTCTCAACCTTCTCTTGGCCGTGTGGAGTGCCTCCCGTTAATCTGTCCTCCGTATCCTACCCAAACGGAGAGTTAAAAGTCTTGATCCAGAATATCTGCTGAGGAAAATCGGCAGAGAAAATGTGGGGAGAAAAAGAACCTTGGTGTGGTTTCTCTGTACGGTTTGGTGTAAAAATGGCAGCTCGGGAGAAGTGGAGGTGCAGAAGATTCCATTTCCAGCTCCTCCAGCAATTGGTTGTTAAGTGAGGACTACCTCTACTGTGAACTTAATCAGCCCGATACTTATAATCATGAGGACTGGAAACGTGTTATTTTTAGAGAAGGGCCATCATTCTGGCAAACACCTTTTTGCATGTAAAAATTGTATGTGTTGCCTTTTGGGGTCTTCCTAGAGAAGGATGGAGAAGCTCCTGTTCTGAAAATTGGGGATAATAAGGGGCCACCTTGGCAGTTTTAACACACGTCTCTCTCGCTCTCTTTTTTTCAGTTTGCCATTGGGTCACTGATGGATGATTATCTGGGTACGTGTTTTTAATTCCTTGCTGTGTTGCAAAAGGTGCCTCCAGTTTGGTGACCCTCGTTTTGAAAAGGGAGTTCAGGAGGATTAAGGGGAAAAAGAGAAATTGAACAGTACAGGAGGGATAATAGTTAAAGAGAGAAAATAATAATAATAATAATAATAATAATAATAATAATAATAATCAGACCTGAACACCCTAATTTTACAAAAAAAATACCTTGCTTGGAACTGCCTATATCCTCAGACACTACCTTAATAATTCTTAGTTAGGACTTGAATTATTAAGTTTCCACCAGTCTTTGTGAATCTAATTGTAGATTACCCATATATTATTGTTGTTGTTGTTGTGTTGTTGTTTTTTACAGTCAGTGATCATGGCAGAGTTACGGAATTGTTAAATGAACCTAGTGCTATATTGCTGTATAATATTGATTTAATCATTCCTAAAACGTTAAGGTACTTCAGAAGTGACCCCAGAATGGATATATTAAAATGTCAGGGGGCATGAAGAGGGATGAAAGAGCAAAACTGAGAGAACAGAAGAATTAAGGAAATAAGGAGGGGCCATTTTTTATTGTGCATAGTGTGGAGAAAAGTGGGTTTATCTTCATAGGGAAGGAGGCAGGAGATGGATGGATGGATGGATGGATGGATGGATGGATGGATGGATGGATGGATGATAGAAAGAGAGGAATAAGGAGGGGGAGATAATGAGTTTGAATGAATGAATGAATGATTGAATGATTGATTGATTGATACATACATTGGGGAAGGTGCTGGGCTAAGAGTTCTAGTCTCCCCTCTGCCCCAGAAACTCCCAGGGGGCCTTGGGGCCTGTCCCTCCTCTCAGCCCGGCCTACCTAACGGGGTTGGACGATTACAACTGGGGAGACCTCCCCCCATAAGGCCTTTTAGTTCCCCGAGAAAAGGGGGGATATAAACACCACTCAGAATAGCAATATCTCTGGGGGAGAGGAGGCCCTTTGTGCCCGCTAATTGCAACTGCTAACCGCTGGTGCGTTTTTATTTCTTTCTTAGCGTTCCATCCATCCTTTCCTTGAGCTCAGATGTACACGAGTGGGTGGCGTACAGATAATTCCAAATCGCCAACTCCCTGTGAGGGAGGCTGGGCCAAGAGAAATAGAGTCACTGGCCCGAGGCACTTTACCAGCCTCTGGAGCTGTGCGAGGACTTGCATCCAGGTCTCCCACTCCAAGCCCAACAGCTTCTCATGACCCTGTTCTGCCTCTTCACTCAAATACGCTGGGTTCAAGAGGCCAGAAGGCCCCCCGTTAGGCTAACCAGGCGGACCACGTCTTCCACCTTCCCAGATTGAGCGCTTGGGCCGCTGAGAAGCCTCTGACCCACCACTTTGGAGCAGAACCATCAGACTGGGTGTCTTTAGGCCTGCTCCACCATCACTCTGGCGTTTGAGCAAGTCGGGTCGGGGTGCGCCAATCCAAACAACTGTTTTGGGGTTGCACGGAGCACGATTCAACCTCGTCTTTGTCTTTGTCTTCCAGGTCTCCTGAACTGAAGACCCATCTCCGTTCTTGCTTGCTTCATCTCCATCTCCATGGTCATTCCTTCCTAGGAAAGGTTGGCTGGCTGCTGTGTTAGGAGAAGAGGGTGGCCATTTGCAGCACCCCATGTTAGCCGGGAGCGTTTTTGAAGGGCCGCTGGTCTTCCGCCTGCCCGGTTGTTTTCTGCAGGAATTGAGTGTCTGTGTAAGCCCCCCTTTTCAGTCATTAAACATTTTCCTGTTCTGTCTGGTGGCCTCCACTGTCAGTGCCTGCTTCCTTCCCTTTATGCGTCACACAGATTGACCGACATTTTTAATATCTCGTTTTTCAGCTTGAACAGAGGCAGAATTGATCGGAGCGTAACAATCATTGAAATGTTCACCCTTCTACCATTTCACAAGATTGGGTAAAAAGTTATAAGTGAATGAATGCTTGCCTGGCACACTTTTCGGAGAAAGTTAATGTGAGTTTGGAATAAGAAGTATTGGGGGAAAAAAAAGACTTTCCCTTCCATTCCTGATACTTCTTTTCCTGTCACTAATTATATACCCAAAGCATTTGAGTTCAAACCAGTTCAAGTGAAGAATGCCCAGTTTGGAGGAGAAACGGGGATTTTTTGGGGTTAAAGAGAGCTGTCTTGAGAATTTTGAGCTTGTAATAATTCAAAAAGTGGTCAGAATCACCTGCATTGTGTTTTTCTAAAGGGGTCTTTTTTTTTCTTAATTTCTTTCTACTTGTCACAGTTGGACAAAAGACGCCCCTTGAATTTTGCCAAACCATCATTTCTTCTTCTTCTTCTAGACAACTGATTGTGTGGCAATTGGATTCTAAGAAGAAGAAGATGGGTGGGGGAGGGAATCACTAAGTTTTGCCATAAACCGGCATCTTTAGTTGCCAAAATAGCATCTGCAAAGCTGAGTATGCCCAGTAGGGAGAAATTTCTGAGGTTTGCTGTAATAAATGAAAAAAAATCAGCCATAGTGAGAGAAACATCAGAATTTATGCTTCACATCTTTGATACATGCAAAATACGGCAGGCCATCTTTTTCCAAGTCTGAGGGTTTTCTAACAGTAGTTTTGACATGTCCGGTTTTTCTGACAACGTGGAAGGAGCAGTGAAGGAATGAAAATTACTTCTTGGGGATCATTTAAGGTGGGATACAATTGAAGGGTGCAGATAGTGCAAATTGTATCTTCTGTGGGATCCATGTACAGAGGGAAGACATTTACCTGGCCTGGAGTCTGTGGCTGGGGGAGGAATCTCAGCCCTTTTTTGTTGTCTGAGGCCAAATCATGTTTGCCCAAATACTTCAAGAGTTTGAATGAGTTCACACGTTATACTAAACCAGAGATTACTGAATAAACTATGACAGTTGGTTCATGTGACAAATTAAGCCATGGCCAAACCCATGATATTTCAGCATGTATAAAGCATGTGCGTATGTGTGCGTACGGCTGGTTAAAACCTGATAAACTTTGTTTTATATATAGAAAAAAAGTTTGGTAGATGGTGACTTATTTTAAGTTCCTTGTAGTTCACCCAAAATATATACTGTATTTTTTTCTGCTGATGAGTATTTGCCAGTGTTGTTTTTTTAAAAGCATGGGGAGGTACCGTATATACTTGCAGATAAGCTGAGAATTGTAGGTGCCAAAATGCACCCAAAAAATCAGGTTTGGCTTATCCACGAGTACATATGGTAATACTTTTTTAAAGTACCTGTATTTCCCGTATATACTTGTATATAAACCGACCCTCAATTTTTTAACCAAAATACCATGAAAAATGAGGGTTGGCTTATCCATGGGTGGTGCATTTCTCGTGGTAGTTTGGTTAGAAATTCGAGGGTCAGCTTATCCCCAGATGGGCTTATACGCAGGAATATACAGTATTTGGAATTTGGCATTCAAAGGTTGCTATTAAGGCTGCACCACTCTTAAAATTATCCTGGTGTTCCACGCAGCGTTTGGAAAATGTTGGCATTTGATACATCGACTCTAAATGGTATTTTTTCTTCCTAGAGTCTGAGCAGAGCACGGGGGTTATAGCCCAAAGACCACGGAACAGCTTAGGGTGAGTCAGAAGATAATATAGTTTGATAGCTTATTTTAATTTCCCCCCAGAAATCCTCACAAAAATGGGGAAAGTCAAAACAGAAAAAGAGTCATTTTTTTCAATCTCCAAAATTCCCTCTCCAGGGTAGCCGTTAAGCCTGAGAAGACTCACTGATCTGCCTTTCATTAAAGATTCTCACCTTGCCCCATCCAGCCCTGCATAACTAAATTAATTTTGTTTTCCGCATGAAAATTCATGAAGAAGCTTTAGCTCTTAGAGGTCTTTGAATACTGTGTGAGCCAGGCCCTGATAATGCAGAATTGTTCTTTAAGTTTTAAAAATCATGGCTTAGCAGGATGCCAAAAGCAGAGAAGGAAAAGCCATGCGAATGGAGGCGCGTGTATGAAAGTGTGCAGGGTGTGCTAGATAGCATGTATGGCTGAATTCCTAAATGGGAACTGCTTGTCCCATCTTCCCCCATAGAGTATTTGTGGTCCCCTTGTGCGAGATTTGCATGCTCAGCATTCTGCAACCTCTTGCAAGGGTTTTTCATCTCCTGTATTTCATTTAGTCTGTTTTTTGAACCAGCCAGATTCCCCCCAAGGGGAGGTGCACCGTTCCCGGAGGTACTGCAATACCAGGCCGATGCTTGGAGTGGACGGAGCAAGCCCCTATTCCATCTCCCAGTTTCAAAAATCCATTTAATATGTAGTCCTCAAATAGAGGACGTATCAGATATTAAACTGATAAGAACAGATACTACACTTGATCTTAGCCAAAAGGCCGAGAAGCGATACCTTCCCTGGCCGGACGGCCCCCGAGGCTCTCTTGCGGGGGGCCCTTCAGGTATCGGGGAGCACGGCTGTGCTGCAAGGAGCTGCATCCGGTGGGGGATTCAGCCGCGTCTTTAGGATCGGCTGGTCAGTTCGGCCCAGCTCCTGGCTTCGGCTGGGCTGCCTCAGCATCTCCTGCGTGGCAATTTGGGGGCAAAAATGGGGGGTTCTCTCGCCCCCGTTCATTTCCCTCGGCCCAGCTGGCTCTTCGGATGGCCATTGGCTGGGCATTTGCATGCGGTGACTCATCCTCCCCCCCCCCCTCACTCTCTCCTCCCCTGTCGTCCCTCTGCCGGCCGGGAGGGGCAGCAGCGACCCACTGCTGCAGAACAGGCCCCCCAGCGGAGATGGGCTGGGGCTGGGACCTCCCCTTTCCAGCTGTGGTTGAGCATCACACCTGTGTCCCGAACACGGAGGCTCTCTTTCTCCTTTCGGGGGGCTCCTAAATTACAGTAGGGGGTGTTTCCAGCAAGACCGATTGGGGGAGGGAAGGGAGTGTTTTGTTTTTTTTATCCCGCCTTTATTTTTATAAATAACTCAAGGTGGCAAACGTACCTAATACTCCTTCCTCCTCCTATTTTCCCCACAACAACAACCCTGTGAGGTGAAAAACTGGTATTAAGGTGATGCTAAATTATATAAAAGATCTCAGGTATTCCAGCTTCAGCTTTGCTTCTGAATATCAGGACCGATCTTCGAAGAAATGTTACTGGGCTTTCTTTGAGGCTGTGTAGAACTAACCCATGCGGGGACAGTCTAGCTCCCAAAATTTGGCATCTAGGAATACCAAATGATTCTGAACTGGGTTGTGTTCCTAGTCCCGTTTGGGAACAGCTTGCCAGTTTATGACTATCGTCCCAACTGGCTTAATCTGGTAATGAATTAGCCTATAATGGTGGGTTCATGCAATATGTTGAAACACAATTTAACAGCATGGGGTGGGTTTCTACAATTTGCTTGGCCGCTGGAAAACTAGCTAAGGGTAGCATGTCACGGAAAGAGCTCATCTGAAATGTTGTGGCTTGTAGGGTGAAGACCCCATTGTCTCCTCTCATTTTCTCTGTCCTAAAGTGCATTTTTCTGGCAGCAAATGTTGTGGATCCATAAACATGGAATTTTCTCCTTCCAAATGAACAAAGCAGCTGATTTGGAAGGGAAGGAATTGTAGACTTATCATGCATTTTTCCCCCCTTTGGGAGTTTGGTAAGACTGCATCTCCCAGCCCTTGGACAGATTCATCATCTCCTTGTAGCAATTGTTTGGAGAAGTTTTAATTTTTATATTTTTATAAATAACTCAAGGCGGCGAACATACCTAATACCATGGTGGTTGTGGGTTTTCCGGGCTGTGTGGCCGTGTTCTGGCAGTTCTGGTTCCTAACATTTCGCCAGTAGCTGTGGCTGGCATCTACAGAGGACAGGAGCTTGGGCACAGAGAGAATCTTCTAGCTGTGCTCCTGTCCTCTGAAGATGCCAGCCACAGCTACTGGCGAAACGTTAGGAACCAGAACTGCCAGAACACGGCCACAGAGCCCGGAAAACCCACAACCACCATCGGATTCCGGCCATGAAAGCCTTCGACTATACATACCTAATACCCCTTCCTCCTCCTATTTTCCTCACGACAACCCTGTGAGGTGGGTTGGGCTGAGAGTGACTGGCCCAAGGTCACCCAGCCGGCTTTCGTGCCTGAGGGACTTGAACTCACAGCCGCCTGGTTTCTAGCCCACTGCCTAGGCTTAACCACTACACCAAACTGGCTCTCTGCTTTAATTTTTCATACCACCTTTCTTTCAAAGGCACTTGGATGTCCATTGGTACCTTGTTTTTTCCAGATGATCAAGAGATGCATGAGAAAATCTGGCCTGTGACTACAAGTTTGGCTGGGTTCTCTCAAGGCTACAAACCAACCATGGTTTCTCCCGCATGGAAGATTGCTTGGAGAGCAGGCTATTTATTTATTTGCAACTTTCCTAGATTGCTTCAATCTAAAGGCCATAAGCGATGTAACAGAATACATTGATTTGGAAGACAAGGCCCGTGTAAACAGGAAGGAAGTGAAGCAATGCATAATAAACCCAAGCTGGTTTATTCCATAATAACACAACCCACTTGTTCTACACCATTTGCATGACACGCTTGCCATTTTTCTGGCTTTGCATGATCAAACTAGTCTTAAAATATTGCAATGTGGGTGGTGCACTGGATTAACGAAACACCTGCTAGATACAAAGTTATTTTTATTATAAATGATGCAAAGCGTTGGAATACGGCCGGGAAAATGTCCAGCAGGTAGTTGAGCAAATAGTACAGAGATGAGAAAGTGGGATTCAAGTAAAAACTGTTGGATCGGAGCAGCTTGTCCATTGTTATAAAGTCTGGAAATGCAACTATTCTGGGTTTTTACAAAATGGCTGCCTTGGTTGGCTTCCCTGAATCACAAAATGGCCGCCACAGGCCACACACTCCCCATTTTGCTAAAATTGGTCTCTTGCCTGCCTCAATACTGTTATTTTCTTCTCTCTATAGTGAGAAAGTTATTTTCTTCTCTCTATAGTGTCCATAGTGCGCATTGAACAGAAGCTGCTTCCTTTGTTCTCCGAGATGATAGTTGTACTGCCCACCAAACCATAAACCAGAGTTAGTGGTTTGTTCACATTAAACCAACAAAAAACCCTTCTCTTATAGGCCGACATTTAGGGTAAGCTAATTTCATAAAGGGGCGTGGTGGCTCAGCGGGTAAGACGCCAGGCTTGTTGATCGGAAGATTGCAAGTTTGGAGGTTCGAATCCCTAGCCCTGCGTGCAGAGTGAGCTCCTGCACTAGCCCCAGCTCTTGCCAACCTAGCAATTCGAAAGCATGCAAATGCTAGTAGATGAATAGGTACCACTTCGGTGGGTAGGTAACAGCGTTCCGCGCGTGTCATGCGGCCACATGACCGTGGAAGCGTCTTCGGACAGCGCTGGCTCTTTGGCTAACAAACGGAGATGAGCACCGGCCCCTAGAGTCGGACACGACTGCACAAATGTGCGGGGGGTACCTTTACCTTAATTTCATAAACCGCCCAGAGTTCCCTTGCGGGGAGATGGAGCGGTAAATACAAATCGAATTATAAATAAAA
Organism: Charina bottae; assembly: GCA_023362775.1. NCBI lineage: Eukaryota > Metazoa > Chordata > Lepidosauria > Squamata > Charinaidae > Charina > Charina bottae. The sequence continues at coordinate 7,432,795 of JALMGJ010000026.1, read as the reverse complement.
ATAAATAAATAAAAATAAACTACTTTGTTCAGTTTTGTGCAAACCCAGCCATTAAAACAGTGGTTTTAATACGTTGCGATTCATCCAGCAAAAGCTACAGCGTTTCAAATATAATTTATTATAGAGAAACAGCAATAAAGGAAATATTATTTCCACAAGATAGAAAACAATGCGTACAAAAAAGAAAACTCTTTAAAAAAAAGCTGCCACAATTACCGATAACATAATGGATATATAACAGCAATTCACTGTTAAGCAAATTAATCTTTTGCTATATAAAGTTATTGATCAAGCTTTTCAATGTATTGATCGCCAGAGTGAAGGCTGAAAGTGAAAACATCTTCAATTTAGGGATTTTAATTAATTTAATTAGGAGAAAATTAAATTGGGTCTTAATTTAAGCTGTGAATCAGGGTTGTGTGCCGAAGAAACTTTCCTGACTCAATTTGCATTCAATAATTGGTGGATGCTAGAGTTTGTGGGGCGCCAGCCATGAATTTATTGATCACTTTTAAATGTCACTATTATTGCTTCTTTTTAAAAACGTACGTTGTTGGTAACAGCTTTGAGTAACTTTTTTAAAAAAAATAAAGGCAAAGAAATGCATCAAACTAATTTACTGGAGACATTTTACAACAGTCTTTCAAAGTCAATCCTGGGTGCCTTTTAATTTCTACGGTAGAGTTTGTGGGTCCTTGGTCACACCTGGATCTGGTCCAAACCTTTATGAAAAAAGAAGATGCATGAGAACTTAAACCAAATTAGCAAAGTAACTGCCACATCCTCACACAATGAGCTCAAACCAATGAGCCACATTAAAGCCAACGGGTCCTACCCATGCCATGAAAATCCCCAAGCGCTCTCACCCCATTTTTAAAAATAATTTTACATTAAGACTGGCATAAGATACAATCAGGAAAAATTACATTTATTTCAATAATCTCACTGAAACTAAATAAAACAAAAGGTAACTAAAAGCTATGATTGCTAACACAATACTATAAAATTAAAACCCTAAGATAACCCTATAAAAAAATTTAATACTAAGACTATGTACTAAAAGGGGGGCTCTGAAGGCCACAAAAAAGATGTAAAAACAGATAAACATTTAAAAAAATTAAAGAGAAATTCTCAGTAAGTTTATTTACCCATGCCCAGTGCCCTTAATTATTTGTTTGCAAATTTTAATTGCTGCCAGGCAAAATCTAGCGATGTTCTATATAATAAACAGTTCCTTATCTAAGAGGAAAAAATCAAGAGGAAAACTTTCATTTTGATTTGTAATATGTGTCAATAAGGAATGAATGTTTCTTGACTACCTTGGTTTTGGTATTTGACTAAATGGGAGAAAATGTTAGGCATAGCAATTAAAGTTAATAGATTCAGTATCTCTTTTCTGTACAAGTTCCACTGCAGTCAGAAACCAGTGGTAGAGAAAGATAAAAATGGTGACTTTCAGCTTAGTTACTCATGTGAACCTACTTCCCCAAATACAGTATATGTGCAATTTTCCAAATCTAATGGATCACACTGCCTGCCCAGCTACTTTGAACTTACAGGACATGGATCCCACCACTGGATAAAGTTTGCGTTTTTGCGTTACAATAAACAGAATCTAGCTTTGTGGAGTCCTTGGTGCTCTCTGAGCTGGGTGGTTTGCTTGCAGACATTTCATGACCGGACTAGGTAACATCATCAGCGCTGGTGCTCATGATGTTCGTGAACAGGAGCGCTGATGATGTTACCTAGTTGGGTCATGAAACGTCTGCAAGCAAATCACCCAGCTCAGAGAGCACCAAGGACTCCACAGTTCAACTCTTGAGCTTCAGAAATTCTCTTCTGTTGGAATCTAGCTTTGTCCCAGTGCTTGAGGATAGAACCAGCAGATGGGGAAGCCGCTGGTACCGAAGACATGACACTGGGTCACCATTTCTTTACCTCCGCACATTACAGAACCGGATACAGGAAAATCCAACCCTGCCAAGAAAGGGAGGCTTTGCTTTTTCTGTCCAGCTTCCACACACACACCCAACCCGGTGCCCTTTTAACGTGTTGGCTTGTGCGTGCCCTAATCCTCAACTGTGGATAACGGGAGGCGTGGTCCCCGACGTTTCAGGAAAGAGTGAGAATGATCCTGCCTGGGCGCAGGATTTAGGGGTGTGCCACGTCTAAACTCCCCGCAGGGAGACCCCCCCCCCAGGTTATCTTCTACAGCAAGGCAGTCTGGATCCCCTTTGCTCCACCCATGGCCTGCAGAGTCCGGGTTAAAGTGGTCCTCACATACCTGTTGTCCTTCCTTGGGGATGTGGGCGATTATTTTTTCCCTCCTTGTCTTCTACAGGGCTTCAGCCCAGCATCCCTGAAAAAAGAGCTTAAAGACAAAGGCGGCTTTTATCTCCCACTGAATCGGATTGCCAAGGGCGATCCCTCCAGCTTCTCTTTAGCAGAAAAATACAGCGTCTTGGTGGGCGGGGGCTGCTTCGGCCCGCTCTTGAGAAAACCTCGGACGGATCCTGAGGTCCACGCTGCAGACAGATCGCGAGGAGGCAAAGCAAGAACCGGAGTCGCTCCTGCCGCCACGTGTCTGTTTTCTCTCCCCTCTTCCGACGCCCCTCTCTGCCCGCATCTCCGATCCTCGAGGCCACGCGCCGCAGAGCCGATCTGACTCACGCGTCCTCCCTTTGCTAGGATCCAGGGCTCGGCTTAGCCTCGCTCCAACCTCCACGTGGCTTCCCACGGTCGCCCAGCGATCGCGGCCTTGCATCTCCCGCCTGCAGACTCGGATCTTCCCGGGTGGAGTCTCCCGGCTCTTCCCACGTGGCTCCTGGAATTTCGGCGGGGGGGGAAATGAAAGACGCCCTTCTCCCGCTCCTTCTGTTTCTTGCCCTGCTAGGAAGCCAGAAGAAAATCCTTGCTTTTCTTCGCTCAACGTCACGAATGTGAGTTGGGCGGCTATATAAATTGAATAAATAAATAAATAAAACAAATATACACGGGGAAAAAACAGGCTTTCTCCAGGGAGGAGAGAAATCGAGTTCCTACCTTGCATCAGAAGAGACGCAGGGACCGGGAATCTACCCGATCCCTTTGGGGAAAAAAATGCTTTACTTTCTGTGCAGAAAGCAAAATTCAAATAGGCGCTTGGAAGCCTCACTACGAGTGCAGGAGGCCGCCACGTGGTCGATTCATAAAACCGGAGGCTGGAAGAAAGGGAGGAGCCAACCTTTCTGGTTGGTCGGTTCTTTGGACCAATCAGAAGAGCGCAGCGCCGTTCGCCCCGGCGTCTGGGTCACGTGACCCGGAAATTAAAACCTGCGATGAAGAAGCCTGCCACGTGGTTGTAACATGGGTGCCCCTTCCGGGAAGATCAATCGGCCGCGGACGGTAAAGCTGGAATTTTTTTAAAACGCTTTAATTTTCAAATATTTATTAAAGTGTTTAGATCAGAGTTATGGCCTGGGGTAGTGGAGCAATTTGTCACTGCTTGTTGGGGAGTTCATGATCCAGTTTGGGACTGCTTGTGTAAAAGTAACGGTGTTTTGGGGGTAGTGGTGTTAAATGACATTATTCGAAAAAGGGAAATTGAGTCAAACCGTTTAAGAACCCCTTTTTCGGATGCTGCTGCTCGGTTGTGTAACTTCCGAAGTGGGCGGTATCCGAGCTGTAAGGCAGTTCCTTGTTCCCGAATTGGGATCACACCTGATTTGACCCAACACGCAGTTTTGCAGGTTTGAGCTGAATAAACTCCATGTGGTCGGTAGTGCCACTATAAAAAGCAATAACATTGACTTGTCCAAGGCAGCGAAGTGGCTGTGTTCACACAACATATTTAATCAAGTCAGGGAACAGCAGTGGCTCCTTTGACAGAGGATGCTTACTGTGGCCACAAGCTTGTTTGTTGTTGTTGAGTGTGTGGTGTGTTAAGTCCCCTTTTAGTTAGCTTATGATTCGTTGTATTCTGTAGAGCCAGAAAATGGACATTCAGGTTACATGTGTTGTAAAGCCCACAAATTTGTGCCAGAGAAAAGCGTGTTTGAATGCAGAACTTCTTCCTTTGTGTCTAGAACAGCCTTTCTCAATCTTTTGACCCTGGAGGAACCCTTGAAATATTTTTCAGACCTCGGGGAACCCCTGCACATTCAGTCCACAAGTTACAAAATTATTATATTCGTTTCATGGATAGGCCTGTATATATGCATTAACACTGTTCTTAAACTAAAAATAAAGAATGAAACGTACCTCTCTAATGTGAAGTTGCCTGAATTTGAAATAATTCTTTAAATAAATCGTGATCTCCCAGGGAACCCCTAGTGACTTCTCGTGGAACCCGAGTGTGCCACGGAACCCTGGCTGAGAAACCCTGCTCTAGAATGACATAGAAATCACATGATTTTATTTATTTATTAAATTTATATGCCACTAGACTCCCAGTGATTAGCTTCTTCTATTTAGTTTCTTTGAAGTGCAAAGCTGCCATTTCTCTTCAGCCAAGACGAACTGCATTTGTAGTGACTACTGCTTGTAACGTTTTCTCCTCCTCTGCTTCAGGAGCTGGGGAAAAAACTCTTCAAACGGCGCCGTGTTCTGAACAAGCAGAAGAGAAAGAAACACCGGATTGTGGGAGCCGTGGTGGATGACGGTCTTATCACCATTCACCATCTGAAAAAGCGATCGTGAGTCACGTTTTCTTCCCGTTTTCTACGAGCAAAGAAATTTAAGTGCTACAGTATAAACTCTCAAGTTATCTTTCTGACCTGGATCAGAGACTAGAAACCAATATCTAGAGCAGAGCTTTCCAAATTTTTCATGTTGGTGACACACTTTTTAGACATGCATCATTTCGCGACACACTCTTACAGCAGAGCATCATTTCGCGACACACTCTTACAGCAGGGCACAAGGCAGGTACTAGGACCTGCACGGAATCACAGCAGGTTTAGAGGCAGCAAGGCACAAGGCAGGCACTAGGACCTGCATGGAATCCTGGCAGGGCTCGTAGGCAGCAGCAGCCGGGACACACCCACACACTGCAGCCGACACACTAACGTGTCCTGACACACAGTTTGGAAAGGTCTGATCTAGAGAAGCATTAAGAACAGAACTTGCCTTTTTTATATAGAGTTGCTTGTGGGAGGATTAGGTTTTATTGAACAAATGGCAAAACTGCAGTTCAAAAGTTTTGCCTCTCACCCTGTATGTTCATGGACTTTTAAAGTTCCAATCTTGAAAAGCAGGTGGACCTGACTGGATGGGAGACCACTAGGAAATCCCAGGGAGGTAGGCTAGACTGGGAAGGGAAAAAACATCTTTGAAGAAGACAATGATAAACCACATCTGTATTCTTGCCAAGAAAACTATATACAGGTAGTCCTCGACTTACGTCCACAATTGGGACTGGGACTTTGGTCGCTAAGTGGGGTGGTTGTTAATTGAGCTGCGCCTGATTTTACGACCTTTTAAGCGAATCACTGCAGTCATTAAGTGAATCACACAGTTGTTAAGTGAATCCGGCTTCCCCCATTGACTTTGCTTGTTGGAAGCAGGCTGGGAAGGTTGCAAATGGCGATCACGTGACCCCTGGGATGCTGCAGCTGTTGTAAATACATGCAGGTTGCCACGCACCTGAATTTTGATCGTGTGACGCTGTGACGGTCATAAGTGCGAGGACCGGTCCTAAGTCACTTTTTTCATCACTGTCGTAACTTTGAACAGTCGCTAAACGAAGGATCATAAGTCGAGGACTACCTGTAAATGTGCCTATGAAATTTACTAGGAGTTACGCTTCTCTCAAAGAAAGCTTTAGTTCTCTTCTGTGGTAAGATAGTAATTCGATCTATCCTACGGTCCCCAATCCATCTTGGATTTCATGTAATTTATTATTGGATGTATTTTAGATATTGTTTTTTGTATAGTTTTTAAACTTTCAATTGTTGTAACCCACCCAGAGTCCCTTGCAGGGGAGATGGGCGGGGAATAAATTGAAATAATAAATAAATAAATAAACAAATAAACAAATAAATAAGATGCCTTCTGAAAGGATACCAGCTACAATTACCCTCAGGGAAATATTCGAAAGATAGTGTAACGTATATGAAAGATGTAAGGCCGAGGAAGGTTGTGCTAGTAGCAGACACAAGATTTGCCATGAGGTCTTATTTTATTTATTTATTACATTTATATCCCGCCCATCTCCCCCACAAGGAGGGACCCTGAGGTTGAGAAACACTGATTCAGAGGACAACTGTGGTTTTCCTAAATTAATGAGTTGACCTGAAAACATTTCCTCTCTTTTTGGCACTCCCTTCTTCGCTTCCAGATCTAGTTCTCGGGCAAACATTACCCTCTCGGGGAAGAAGAAAAGAAAACTGCTGAAACAACTGCGCCATGCCACTAAGGAGAAAACAGAGATGCAGGGTAAACTGTCTTCCTCCAGTTAGGTGAAGGAATGGGGGCTTGTCTCTGCCTTCATGGGATGTGGAAGGCAGAAGAATTCCCCACTGAGGGAGTGGGATGTGAGTTTTTGAGTTCCTGTTCTGCTCTCTTGTTGTGGGACCAATGGCTAATTGTTGCCTTTAAAGCATTTCCAATAATCCTTTGATTTGGTTATACCTTCCTGATTTTTTTTTACAATTGTGTGAGATGCAGTACCAGAAAATCCCTTCTCTGATCCTGGAGTTTATGAAACCAAAGGGCCAAGTAGATGGAGAAGAATTCGCTTGTAAAACAACAGGGGAGTAAGGAAGAATAAACATATCAGGAAGGTGTCTATGAAGGTTCTCAGTCATCCAGGTGGAATTGTCTGTAGCTTGAATCATGTCAACTGGATTTCTATTTTCTTAGTGGAAACGTTTCGCTCCTTATCCAAGGAGCTTCTTCAGTCTGAGCAAAGTTGGTAAGGGAATCCTAAATATGTTCCTAGGTAGCTGTGTGACCTTACACCTGGGGCTAGGTCATGGTTATATTGAGATGTAATTTTTAAGTCCTTTTATCATCTAAAGGAGGGTCGTTAAAATCACCATGCTGCTGTTGAGCTTCTGAAATGGTCTTAATCTTCCTAGGCACAGAAGACAAAACGGGGAGGAAGATGGGGGAGAGTTTGTGCCTGAGGCCCCCACCTCTATTCAAGGAAGGATTTTCCAAGTTGGCATAAATGGATTCCTTGACCCCTCTCTCAAACCACCTATCTTCTCTGTCTAAAATGTGAACATTAATGTCCTCAAATGAGTGTCCTTTTTCTTTTAGATGAAGATAAACTGCTGACTCTGGTCCTGTGGTGTTATTTCTCCTGTGTTGGGCCATCCTCCTGTACATAGGTTGTTTGGTTTCTCCAATGTAGAGTTCAGAGCACTCCTCACTGCACTGGATTGCATAAACTACATTGCTTTTCTTGTGTTTTGGAGTTTGATCTTTGGGGTGTACAAGCCTCTGTCTCAGTGTGTTGGTGGGTTTGAAATATACAGGTATGTGGTGTTTGCCAAATATCCGTTTTATCTTTTCAGACACGCCAGCCATGTAGGGAATGACCAGGTTCTTTCATTTACTCTGAGTCTCAGCCCTATCTGTCGCTGTTTTAGGTCTGGTAGATTTAGATTTGGTGAAGGCCCAATAATATAGGAAGGCCTGTGGATATCCAAATTGGGCCTTCACCAAATCTAAATCTACCAGACCTAAAACAGCGACAGATAGGGCTGAGACTCAGAGTAAACGAAAGAACCTGGTCATTCCCTACATGGCTGGCGTGTCTGAAAAGATAAAACGGATATTTGGCAAACACCACATACCTGTATATTTCAAACCCACCAACACACTGAGACAGAGGCTTGTACACCCCAAAGATCAAACTCCAAAACACAAGAAAAGCAATGTAGTTTATGCAATCCAGTGCAGTGAGGAGTGCTCTGAACTATACATTGGAGAAACCAAACAACCTATGTACAGGAGGATGGCCCAACACAGGAGAAATAACACCACAGGACCAGAGTCAGCAGTTTATCTTCATCTAAAAGAAAAAGGACACTCATTTGAGGACATTATTGTTCACATTTTAGACAGAGAAGATAGGTGGTTTGAGAGAGGGGTCAAGGAATCCATTTATGCCAACTTGGAAAATCCTTCCTTGAATAGAGGTGGGGGCCTCAGGCACAAACTCTCCCCCATCTTCCTCCCCGTTTTGTCTTCTGTGCCTAGGAAGATTAAGACCATTTCAGAAGCTCAACAGCAGCATGGTGATTTTAACGACCCTCCTTTAGATGATAAAAGGACTTAAAAATTACATCTCAATATAACCATGACCTAGCCCCAGGTGTAAGGTCACACAGCTACCTAGGAACATATTTAGGATTCCCTTACCAACTTTGCTCAGACTGAAGAAGCTCCTTGGATAAGGAGCGAAACGTTTCTACTAAGAAAATAGAAATCCAGTTGACATGATTCAAGCTACAGACATATCAGGAAGGCTTGGGGTGGCTGAGATCAAATTCCAAGGTTATCTGTCCTCTTAGCTGATTTATTAAAAAGGCAGGCAGTGCGGTTTTTAGAATACAGTTAATCCTTCCTACTTCTACCCCCCGTTATTCCGTCCTCCTTGGATTATTAGAATTGTACGGTTAGAGTAGAGCTTTCCAAACTTTTCATGTTGGTGACACACTTTCTAGACATGCATCATTTCGCAACACACTCTTACAGCAGGGCACAAGGCAGGCACTAGGACCTGCACGGAATCACAGCCGGTTTGGAGGCAGCCAGGCACAAGGCAGGCACTAGGCACTAGGACCTGTGCGGAATCCTGGCAGGGCTTGGAGGCAGCAGCAGCCCTGACACACCCAGACACTGCAGCCGACACACTAATGTGTCGCGACACACAGTTTGGAAAGCTCTGGGTTAGAGGATCCTCCAAGGTAATCCATTCTAACATTTCCAACCAATGACAACTAGTTTACCACCTTCCAGAAATTGGATCAGAGGTTTGCAAGTCCCTTGTGCAGGAGAGGGCAGCTTTGTGGCTTAGAGCAGGCAGTGACTTTTCACTGTTTTCCCCTTTCCTTCTCTACAGTTGATGTTTCTCCAGCTCCGGGTGGGAAGAGGAAGAAGAAAAAGGAGGTAACGCCATCCGGCTGTCCAGATGTGGAGATGGTGGAAGCTGCCATTACACCCGGATTGGAAAGCTGAGCCTCTGAGATCTTGAAACCCAATTCCTGGCTGGCGGGGGGAGGAGACCGGTTGCAAAAAACTAGAAAAGTCAGCTTTTGAACTAGTTTAGCTCCATAAAGCTTGTTTGCTTTTAAAAGGAATTTAAACCCGCCTTGCCTGGGACGAGGGAGGTAATAGTACCTCCTGGGGGGTGGCTGGCCCCATAGTGTCCTCCTGTTGATTTTATCATCTTGGATTTGTACTTATTCTATCTATTTATTGTTTTATTGTAATTTTATGTATAGATTTTAACTATTGTTATCCTGTAAACCGCCCAGAGTCCCCTATTCGGGGAGATGGGCGGGGATAAATTTAAATAATAAATAAATAATAAAATGATAAACCCATCAGACCAAGGTTTGAGAGTTGTGTCTGGTTCCTTTTTCTCTTCTCGATTCCTGGATTTGAGGAGTTCCAGAATATTTTAAAGTTTGGCTAAGCAGACGTTGTACCTTAAAGGAGTGCTTGATAAGAGACAGGCTTTACATGTAGGGTGTGGACTACAGGTAGTCCTCACTTAACAACCATTCGTTTAGTGACAGTTCAGACTTATGACAGTGCTGGGGAAAAATCAACAACTTATGACCGGAACTCACACTTAACAACCATCACATTGTCACCACAGTCACGTGATCACAATTTGGGCACTTGGCAACCGTTGCAGCATCCCTTGGTCACATGGTCGCCATTTTCGACTTTACCAGCTGGCTTCTGGCAAGCAAAATCAGTTGGGGAACCGCATGATTCGCTTAACGCCTCCTGTGATTTGCTTAACGGCCACTGCAAAAAAAGTAAAATCAGTGACTGGGTTGACCCTAATAATAATATACTACCACAATTGGATTTTACTATGGCTTGCATAATATGAGAATCCAGGCTGTTTCTAGGATATTGAAAAGTAGGGGGAAATGGGGTTACATAACTTCAATCTGAAGAGGAGGAGGGGAGAAATTACATGAAAAATATGGTGACTATATTTTCTTGGAAGAAATAAAAGGGAAAATCTGAAAGGTCCATGATAAAAAATGTAATGGTTTATATGTATAACTTTGCTTTACAAAGGAAAATTAAAGAGCAAAACCAAAAAAACCTTTACAACAAGACATATTCTAATAAAAATATCTAAATAGTATATGTATCATTTAAAAAAGAATTCAGTTTCCATATTTTTCACATGAATGTGAAAGACTGCATTAAGCATTTGTAAGCATTTGTATGGTCAAAGTGAAATGACCAAAATAAAGGACAAAGGTGAGTTTTTGAAAAATTAAAAGGACAGCTTTCTGAAATAAAGGATGTATGGTCACTGTAATTAAAAAGCATGTAATAGTCATTAACCCCAAAACTGGTTTTTTATTGCAAAGAGACTAAAAGAGCTACTCTTGCCAAATTTCCTGTCTTTCATTGTGTGAAGACAGCTACCTTATGATCAAAGAAAGTGAAGTTGGCTGTTAGGATGTAGTTTATTTGTTACTGCATTGCCCTTTACTGTTGCTCTTGGGAAAGTAGTCCATATGATAATTTTAAAGCGGCAGCAACCTTGAACATTTACCTGTCAAGGGATTATCCCTGCACCAAAGATTTAACCATCTAAGTCTAAGACACAGAGTGGATGATAAGAATTTTAGCCCAGTCATGTTAGGAAACGGCCAGAAACATTCTTTGACTATATTTGCATAACAGTACACCTTCAAATTAGGTGGATTAATAGCTCTGGTTTTAAAGTAATGCCTTAAATTGAAATGGACTCTTGGAAACTTTAGGCGTAAATCCATGCAGGGCTGTGTTCTTTTTGGCAACAATAGATGGGAATCTCTTCTGAGATTTTTGACTTTCCAGGTTAACCAGTTAATTTCTCATCCAAGTATCAACCAGGCCTGATCTTAATCCGGTGTTTTGGGTTCAAATCACAGCTGGTGAGGGGCTGTCATCTACAATTATTATCTGAAACTGGAAAACTTTATTATGGCCATTAACCAGCACAAAATTATTATCCAAAATGTCACAAGCTGCTAGGCTTGTGTGTGGTCTAATCTCAGCCAGAAAGAGGGAACACAAGGCGGTCTTTCTTACGGCTACCAAAGCATGAACTGAGAACCACAGGAGTTGCATTAAAACACTGCATTCTTCCTGTTTCTGAGAGGAAACGCGCTGCAAGCTGAGCCACGAGCGGAACGTTCGTTCCAGGGTTGAAGAACCGAGTCGAACTCTTTGTTAGGTGACACCCCTCGTGTCCCGGTTTTATTCTTCCCCCAGGGCTCGGAGCAAGCGTGCGCATGCGCAGAAGAAGAAAGAAAGGGGATTTAGTCGTTTCCAGGTTTCTTTCGCCGGGGCCGGCATGTCCGCTCTGTGCGATCCTTCGGGGGTGGTCGGGCCTCCAGGGTCCGCCCCGAGCCCCAAACCGGCCGCCGCGCCTCCGTCGCTCAGGTAGTTGGGGAAAAGGGAGGGAGGCTTTCCTGCGGCGCTTCGGAGATCATCCCTCGGGCGGGCCTTTAAAAGGGTGGCACGGCGCCCCTCCGCTCAGTGTTGCCAGGATTGTCTCTGGCACTTGCAGAGATCTCAAAGTGGTGCAAAGTCTCTGCCCCGAAGAGCTTGCCAGCTCATCCTCAAAGGCGGCAGCCTAGGAGGAAGGGGTAAAGCCGGGAAGGAGGGCCAATCAATGCCTGAATTTAGGTTTTTTAGATGATGATGATGATGATGATGGCCAATAAATGTCTAGAATTAGGGTTTCTTAATGAAGATGATGATTGTGATGATGATGGTGGATGGCCAATAAATGTCTAGATCAGAGCTTTCCAAACTGTGTGTCGGGACTCGTTAGTGTGTCAGCTGCAGGGTCTGGGTGTGTCGCAGCTGCTGCTGCCCCCGAGCCCTGCCAGGATTCGCGCAGGTCCCAGTGCCTGCCTTGTGCCTGGATGCCTCCAAACCTGCTGTGATTCTGCACAGGTCCTAGAGCCTGCCTTGTGCCCTGCTGTAAGAGTGTGTCGCGAAATGACGCATGTCTAAAAGTGTGTCACCAACATGAAAAGTTTGGAAAGCTCTGGTCTAGATTTAATTTTTTAATTTTTTTAAAATGGCGATGATAGCTATTGCCATTAATGCACCAGCATATAATGCTTTCTCAGGAGACAGTGTGATGTAGCGGTTAGATTGCCAAATGGAGATAAGAACAATCCAAGTTCAAAACACCAGTAACATTTTCTGGGTGACTTTGAGCCAATCGGTTTCTCCCTGAATCTTTCTCATGGCAAAGTAGAAGGGATGTAATATGGGAATGGACATACCATTTTGACATCTATTTATTTATTTAAGTGATTTAGATACCCGCCCATCTCGCATTATGACCATTCATTCATTCATTCATTCATTCATTCATTCATTCATTCATTCTAGCAATTAGGATACCTGCCCCTCTCGCAATCACAACTCTGGGTGGCAAACCCAAGATTAAAAACATGACAGAACCAGAATCAGCCATAAATCGATTCTACCGTCTCTGCCAAAGGTTCTTTCCTTTGGAGCCAACTACACTTAGAGATACTTCATCCTCGCTATTAATATTTGGAAAGGTGTTAAAACTTGGTTATTTAAACAGGCATTTGTGGACTAAGGATGAGATACATAATTGCATACTTAGGAAATGTATGGCGCTACCATTATGATTTTCTAAATTAGAATGGGATGGTTTCTATGATTGTATTCCCTCCTGGGTGGATCCAGACATTATTTTAATTGGTTATTAGCATTGGACAAGGACCACTTTCTCTCCAGGTTAAAAAAACACCTGGCCTCAGTGGCATTCCACATTCATTTCCCACAAATGGATTTTTCTTAGGTTTTCTTGAATCCTCTCCACATCGCCCCTGCCCTGAACCTGACTTCGCTTTTCTTCTTCCTCCGGCAGTTCCCAAGAGCTGGCCCAGGAGATCAAGGCCTTTCTCACTGGCGTCGACCCCGTTCATGGGAACAAGCTGACCATCAAGGAACATGCTCGGTGTGCCATCCTGCTGCTGCGCAACTTACCTCCGGCCCGCAGTGCGGTGTTGGAGCACCTCCGGGGTGTCTTTGACGAGTACGTGTGCACCTACCTGCTGGAACTGGAGAGTGGCGACGGTGGGATGGGTGGCCTCCGCTCCCAGGGTCCCAACTTGGACGACGTGGTGTCCGAGATCCAAGCCGTGCTGTCGGAGTTTGTCCGCATGAACTCCAAAGCTTGGGCTGCCCTTGTTTCATCCTGGTCTATCGACCTGATGGGGCAGTTGAGCAGCAAGTATGCGGGGCGACACGACGTTCCCCATGCTAGCAGCCTCAACGAATTGCTGCAGCTGTGGATGTCCTGCAAAGCCACGCGGGTGCTGATGGAGATCTATACCCAGTGCCTCTCTTTGATGATCAATACCTGTCCCGATGCTTGTGTCGATGCTCTCTTGGACACTTCCGTCCAGCACTCCCCTCACTTTGACTGGGTGGTGGCCCACATCGGCTCCTCCTTCCCCAACACCATCATCAACCGGGTGCTCTCCTGCGGGTTGAAGGACTTTTGCGTGCATGGGATAGCCTCGGCGGACCTACTCCTTTTCCCCAGCTCCACGGCTGCTGACAAGCGGGTCCCCAAGATCGCCTCCGTGGTAGGGATCCTCGGCCACTTGGCCTCTCGCCACTCGGAAAGCATCAAGCAGGAGTTACTCAGGATGTTCCACAGGAGCCTGGGACCCACCCGGGACCAGCAGCAGAAGGCCACCGTTCCTTTCTTGCTGCAGCTGGCTGTCATGTCTCCCACGTTGCTGAGCACCATCTCCGCCGAACTGGTGGACTCTCTCAAGCCCAGCGTCCTCAACCAGCTGCACCAGCACTTTGCCTTGCTGCCCCGAGAAGAGCTGGAGAACATGGTCAGCATTGTGGTGCATCTCATCTGCCAGACGTCCGGCGGGGCCTACCGTACCCTGCAGTTCCTTGTGAACACCGCCATGCCGGCGTCAGTCATCACGACCCCGGGCCTGGCGGTCCACGACAGCGTGCGGGAGGCTTGTGACCGGGTCATGCAGCTCCTGCTGCTCAACCTGCAGAAGCTGGTGTACAATCGGGGGTTGGCCAGCTTGGCGGAGGTCCCTCCCCGCGTGGTGCCTTTCCTGGACGACCTGAAGAACCACATGCAGGAGCTGTGCACGGAGACGCTGAAGCTGGAGCGGAAGCGGTTCCTCTGGCTCCACCAGCTGCTCGTCCTCCTTTCTGTGTACTGCACCCCGAGCTGTGCCAGCGAGGCCCTCTTCTACTTGCTGACTCTGGCAAAGAGCCAGGAGGAGCTCAGCCTCGCCACCCAGCTTCACGCCGTCCTCAGCTCCTGCATGACCGACCTGCTGCCTGCCCTGGTCAAGAAGTGCGTGCGCCAGCTGCACGCAGGGTTCCTCTCGGAGCAGCACACGGCCCAGCTCTTTCAGAACCTGGCGCTGATCATGCAGTGGGAGGGCGAGAGTCCTGCCTCCATGGGCCACCAGCTGGGCCAGGCAGTCTCTTCCCACGTCTACGACTTCGGGCAGCTCCTGCTGCACAGCAGCCCGGTCGTCGCCCAACAAGCGGCTTTGCTGCTGTCCGTCTGCCCCGCGCCCAAGGCCATCCGGCCGGCCCACTTGCTCTTCCTCATCCGCTCGGCCGTGCACCACTTCTTCTCCGTGCTGCGCGAGAAGCGTCCCGCCGGCATTAGCCACGCGAGCCGCCTGCTTGGCGGTCTGAGTGGGGCGTCGCCCACTGCCAGCAAAGCCATCCTTCAGTACCTCGTGGAAGGAGCCTTGCACCAGGGCAACGCCGAGCTGTTGGGCGGGACGGCGGAGCCCCCCGCGGCCAGGAACGACCCCACGCTGGAGGCGGCCAAGCTATCGCTGCTGGACATCAACCGGCGCTTTATGACGGCGGTCAACTTCTCCGGCAGCGTGTGGTCGGTGTTCCACGCGGGGGTCATCGGGAGGGGCCTGAAACCGCCCCATGCTCTGCGTCGGCAGGAACCGGAGGAGATCTCCCATAACGTCCAGCTCTTCTTGGGCCTCTTGCTGCGGTGCTGCGGGGCGGGGCGCTCCGGCCCCGCGCCGCCCCAGTGCAGCGCCATCAGCCCCGAGGCTGCCAAGACGGTGGCCGTGGTGCTGGTGGAGACCGTGTGCCCCGACGTCACCAACAGCGAGCTGGCCTGGCCTCCCGAGGAACACACCCGCAACACCGTGGAGCGGGACATCCGGATCGGGCGGTCCTTCCGGGACAACCCCCTGCTTTTCCAGCTGTTGAACTTGGTAGCCGTCGGGAGGCCGGCCCTGTGCTACTGCTCGGTGTTGCTCCGGGGCCTCATGGCGACGCTGATGGCCCACTGGGAGGCCTCTCGTGAGAACGACACCACCAGCTCCCCCTGGCACTTGCAGGCCTCCTGTGCCCTGGTGGCCTGCATGGGGGAGGGTCACCTCCTCCCCCCCGTCTTGAGCAACATGCACGAGATCTTCGACCAGCTGGCCCCCTTTGAGGTGCACCTGCTGCTGCTCAGCGTCTGGGACTACATGCGCGACAACAGCCCCCTGCCCCAGAAATTCAGCTTCGATGCCAGCTCGGGGCTCTTTTTCCGAGACTTTTCCCGAGACAACGACGCTGGCAAATACCTCTACGTCTTACACAGCGTCCTGCACAAGAACATCGACCGGCTGGGTCTGCTCTCGGGGCGGTTCCACACTTAGGCGCCCGGAGGCGGTTCTGCCCCCGAGCGGACCCGTTGTGCCGTGGAGGGCAGGGGCGGAGGGCGGCGGCTCTTTTAGGGATCGGAGCTTTGGATAGAAGCAGGCGAGAGGCTTCGGCGCCGTTTGCTTCGATGTGCCGCCGCAAGCAGAGGAATGCGGCTTTTGGGCGGAGGAGGAGGATTTATCTCGGGAGTTCTCTCCCTGTTCTTACCTTTCAGCCTGTTGGAAAGGGACATTTTTTATGGAAGGACTGAGAGAACATTGGAAATATATTAATGGATAGTATGTTATTCTTTTCTTATCTTTCCTCTCCTCCTCCTCCTCTTTTGGCTGCTTCTTCCTCCTTCCTCTTCTTTATTCCTTACCTTTTTTCCTGTCCTCATCCTTTCTTTCCTCCTCCTCCTCCTCCTCCTCCTCCTCTTGTCTGCTTCTTCCTCCTTTTCTTCCTCTTCCTCCTCTTTATTCCTTACCTTTTTTCCTGTCTTCATCCTTTCTCTCCTCCTCCTCCTCCTCCTCCTCTTGTCTGCTTCTTCCTCCTTTTCTTCCTCCTCTTTATTCCTTACCTTTTTTCCTGTCCTCATCCTTTCTTTCCTCCTCCTCTTCCTCCTCCTCTTGTCTGCTTCTTCCTCCTTTTCTTCCTCTTCCTCCTCTTTATTCCTTACCTTTTTTCCTGTCCTCATCCTTTCTTTTCTCCTCCTCCTCTTCCTCCTCTTGTCTGCTTCTTCCTCCTTTTCTTCCTCCTCTTCCTCCTCTTTATTCCTTACCTTTTTTCCTGTCCTCATCCTTTCTTTCCTCCTCCTCTTCCTCCTCCTCTTGTCTGCTTCTTCCTCCTTTTCTTCCTCCTCTTCCTCCTCTTTATTCCTTACCTTTTTTCCTGTCCTCATCCTTTCTTTCCTCCTCCTCTTCTCCTCTTCCTCATCTCTTCCTCCTCCCCGCGTCATCCCACCTCCACCTCCCGTCCTCTCTTCTTCCTTTCCTTCCTCCTCTTTTTCTCCTGCTCTTCATCTTCGTCATTCTCTTCTCTACTCCTTAATACACACCAGACCTCTCCTCTTCTATAAACAATCACTCCCAAACAGAGAAGTTTTTAACAAGGAAGTTCTTCTGAAGGGTGTTTTTGACCGTGGCTATAGCCACATCATCATCATTGCTGAGTGTGGCGTGACAGGGCAGAGCTGGTGGCGTGTGATTGGAGGACAGCTGGAGCATAGGATTTTCCCCATCTTTGTCCTTTAATTGATTCAGGCCACAAACCCCGGGGAAATGTTTTGCTTCATTTCTCTTGGTTACATGCAGTCTGTGAAGGATTGCAACGGTTGGCGAAGCCAGTGCAGAAATGTATTTCTTAACCACAGCAAAGTGGGGAGGGGGGAGAAGCTGGTGAACAAATGTCTGTGTTTCTTTGAATAGATTTATTTTCTCCGAGAAGGAAAGGATTGAGCAACAAGAGCTACTTGATTCATCTGTTGATGGAAGAAAGCACGCACCGTTATTATGCAGAGATAATGAAATCTGATTTCCCTGAAGAAGTCTGCGCTTCTGGGTTACACTGATCTCTTCATCAGAATACCCCAAATGTTTCAGCTTTATGGGATCAATCTGTTTTGCCTTGATTAACCCGGATTTATTGTTGCAAGACCCCCCCCCCCGTTGTCAGAACAAACTGGGTCTTGTTGTGGGTCTCTTGCTGCTTTTAAAGTGGGTCTGATGCCAATGCAGGTTTGCGATCAGCTGATTTTGCAGAAGTATTTCAAGTCTGTGGCCAGTCACAACCCACCCTGTAGCTGGAACGTTGTTCATATCTTCTCTCCATCTCTTCCTTCCTACCCTTAATTGTGCCCCTGCTGTGAGAACAATTTCCTTTCCACCCAGTTAGTGCTAAGGGGATACTGGTGGTTTTTTCCCCCCCAGTGATGATTCATGCGTTAGAAAGAAAATAAGTTTAACTTTGAGACCTAGCAGTCAGACAGGTGATGGTTCTGGTCTTGTTAGCCATTCTCAGCAATATCTCTTATTTTCTCCACCATCTGAAGCTGTTTGGATTGGCTACTTCCCTGAATACAAAAAACGAATAAAAGCAGGAACTCAGCAGCCCTTTGGATTTCTTTCATAATCAGAACAATGGAAAAGCTTCTTTCTCTTTTCCTTCCTTCCTTCCTTCCTTCCTTCCTTCCTTCCTTCCTTCCTTCCTTCCTTCCTTCCTTCCTTTTTCTTTCTTTCTCTTCCTTCCTTCCTTCCTTCCTTCCTTCCTTCCTTCCTTCCTTCCTTCCTTCCTTCCTTCCTTTTTCTTTCTTTCTTTTTTCTTTTCCTTCCTTCCTTCCTTCCTTCCTTCCTTCCTTCCTTCCTTCCTTCCTTCCTTCCTTCCTTCCTTTTTCTTCCTTTCCTTTCCTTTCCTTTCCTTTCCTTTCCTTTCCTTTCCTTTCCTTTCCTTTCCTTTCCTTTCCTTTCCTTTCCTTTCCTTCAACCAATGTGGTTGAACATTTTGTGTGTGTTTTTTAAATTTATTCCTAGTTTATATATTCATTGGGTTTATAGGCTGCCTCTCTTTCAGAAACCACCATCCTGTGAGGTAGGCTGGCCTCAGTGTGACTGGTCCAAAGTCAACCAGCGCAAGGCTGGTGTTGGAATTGAATGTGGGTCTCCCGGTCTTACACTGTAATAATAATAATTTATTCAACTTGTATGCCGCCTGACTCCCAACGACTCTGTAGCCACTCCATCAAACTGGCTGCCCTACAGTTGACCCAGCACAAGGAGAGGACTGTTCGATGCCACATATTTGACTTTATTTAGCCTTTTTTTAAAATAACACAACTGTTCTGCTGATGCCAATAGGGTATATTAACAGAATTTTGCAAATCTGAGGTGGTTTTTCTCCCCTCCCCTCGGAGTCCCCAGGAAGTCAGGGAAGAGCCAGCTTCAAGGCCATCTCTGTGGCTCTCTATGGTAGAGCAGCTTGGCTTGCCTGCTTGCACTGATTGATTTATTGGATTGATACTTAATTGGCAGTGGTGACTCCGGTTGCCTTACCATTTGAGGAAACCCGAAAGCAAGGAATTAAAAGCAAAGCACCACACAATTTTTGCTGTTCGGTCGTTTCGTCGTGTCCGACTCTTCGTGACCTCATGGACCATAGCACGCCAGGCCTTCCTGTCCTCCACTGTCTCCCGGAGTTCACTCAAATTCATCTTCATTGCATCGGTGATGCTATCTAACCATCTCATCCTCTGCCGTCCCCTTCTCCTTTTGCCTTCAGTCTTTCCCAGCATCAGGGTCTTTTCCAGGGAGTCCTCTCTTCACATTAGGTGGCCAAAGTATTTGAGCTTCAGCCTCAGTATCTGTCCTTCCAATGAGCAGTCAGGGTTGATTTCCTTTAGGATTGACTGATTTGACCTCCTTGCAGTCCAAGGGACTCTCAAGAGTCTTCTCCAGCACCACAGCTCGAAAGCATCAATTCTTCGGCGCTCAGCCTTCCTTATGGTCCAACTCTCACAGCCATACATTACTACTGTACACCACACAATACAAAATAATAAACTTTCAGAACATAAAAGACAACAGAATAACAGAAATAATAATAATGGAGATCATTATAGCTCGTTGAAGGGTTTCACATTCTACAGGGGCTCATCCTGCATTTTTACCCCTGGAAGTGACTTGGGACGGCTGTCTGCAACGCCACAGCTTTCTTATCCCCATCACAACCACCCTGCGAGGTAGGCTGGCCTGGCCTGAAGTCTCTATGATTAAATAGGGGGTTTAAACTTGGGTCTGCCTGGCGCACGTCTGATATCTTAGCAACGGCACCATGAGAACGTGCACCTTGTTCCGCTTTCAAAAGCCACCTGCCAATTTCTGTCCCTGCCTCCTCCAAAGCAGGGAGAAGACGGACTTTTTGCTGAATGAAGAAAAGACTGAATTAATGACATGGATTTAGGGATTAGAAAGGGTTAAAGAGGGACGGGAAAGACTAAGATGTCAATCAGTAGAAAGGAGGAAGTCAACATTCTGTTTTCTTTTTTATTTCCTAGCTTTCTCATTTTTTATACTTTTATTGTACTGTAAAGTTCTAATAAAAAAATATTAAGCAAACAAAGCAGGGATGGGAATTGCACCACCTCCGAACCACCTTTGTTTCAAAGGAGGCATCCTGGACTGCAACCCCCATCATCCCCCACTGGCTGCACACCCTTCTACCTGGAGGGCGCCTGAAGTGCAGCAGGCTGCTTCGAAACGCCATTGGGCGATGCTGCTCTTCCTGCCCCCTTTTCCTCCCTCCCCCCGAAAGGACCCAGGCGCCTGAGCGCGCGCCCTCCCGACCGAACGGGAACCGCCGTCCTGAATAATGCAGCGGCGTGTGGGCGGGGCCCGCTGGGCTGTCGCCTGCTCCGGCGATTGGCGGAGCGAGGGGTCGGGCCCTGCGGAGGAGTCCAATGGGAGGTCTGGACCCGGGGGGGCGGGGCCAGACGCGGCGGGGAGGCGGGCTCCAGCAGAATCCAAGATGGCGGCGGCGGATGCGCCCGGGAGGTGAGAGGGAGGCTCACTCGGGATTTTTTTTTTCGGGGGGGGGGACGTGTCTGCGAGGGGAGGCGGGGGTCGCCCTTCAACCGGCCCTCCTTCCTCAATAACCTGTTTCATCCCTCCTTCATCCCCTTTTAACTTCTGGCGCCCCCTCGCCCCCTCCCCTAATTCCCCCCCAGGTGCCTCAGTTTCCCCTCTTTTCAGGGACCCATGTGGCTTTCCCCTTTCATAGACAGCGCCCCCCCACGCCTTGCCCCCCGTGGCTTCCTCTTCCGTAGGGCACCCCTCTGCAGCGCCCCTAGACCAAACTTGCCGGGCATCGCACTACAGCACCCATCATCCTGAGCCGAGCGGTCTCGGTTTGGGGCGTTCTTGCAAAGTGCAGCCACCATCCTCCCCAGCCAGGCCGCTCCCCTCAGTATTTGGACTCCCACCCCCCGACAGCCCCGGCTTGCCTGTCTGTAGGGGACGATGGGGTTTGTAGTCCCAGCCATGGACAAGGCTGCAAATTAGGGAGCCATTCCTGCCGTGGCCTCCCTTGGCCAATCTTTTTGCAGGTTTACAGAGCTTTGGAGAAAGGAAGGAGAGCCCTTGATTCTTTCCAAGCGTCTTTCACTTTGACTCCCATCAGCCCCAGCCAGCAAAGGATGATGGGGGCTGTCATCCCAAACATCTAGGGGCCACCAGGTTGCCTAGCCAAGCGTGCTCTTTTCCCAGGAACCCACATCAGGGCAGCCTCCTTCCTCTGCCCTGCGACCTGCTACAACTGATAGACTGCCTCTCCGCATGGATGTTCTCTTTCCCACTCAGCCAGGCAATAGCCTCCAGATGAGGAATTCAGTTGATCTTCAATTCATCTTTCTCTCCTTCTCACAGGCTAATTCTTTTTTTCCCCTCTCTCTCTCCTTTCCTCCCATTTCTTTATAATCAGTTCAATTGCCCTTCATGTTTGTCTTCACAAACTCTGGGAATCAGTTCCTTTTTACAGTTGGGGTTGAAGAAATGGGCTTAAATTCACCACTAAGCTCTTTCAGATCATATGGTGCTGTGCTCTGTACAAGTCTCTGGTGGCTAAAAGGATGAGCTGTGGAGTCCTTGGTGCTCTCTCAGCCTTGTTGTTTTCTTGCAGACGTTTCATTGCCGGACTAGGCAACATCTTCAGTGAGAAAAGGGAGTGGGATTTGCTCTCTGTTTATATACCCTGGCTTGTCCTGCTTGTGTTGGTGGAGGTGTAAAAAGATGAGCTTTGACCCCTTTGAGGATTCAACCGCTTAATTTTCACCTCCTTGAATTTATTGCTGAAGTTCCTGAGGGCTAGCAACTTTCCTGGATCTGAAACAAAAGAGCTGAGATTCACACTTGCGTTCAGTTGACCGCCCGTTGTCCTAGAACGTCTTTCAATGCATACCACTACCAGTTTGTAGTTGTCATAATTAAACCATGGCTTGATTCTGGTGATTTCTCTGGGATTTTGGTGGCCTTTTTGTTGGAGACGCTCATCCCACATAAAGCTTCTGGTGGCCACACAGCAACATGAGCAAAAGGAAATCTCTGCCCCACGGAAGTTACAATTTCAGGTCTGACATGGATAGGAGAAGAAGAATGGGGAATATTTGCAGCTTTTATGGGAAGGTCTTTTAAAATTGGGTGTTTTTCAAGCTGCTTTTTTGCTCTAACTGGTCCTAGCTTTGTCTTTTAAATCTGTTTGTTGCAACATATATGGAGGCTGGAACTGATCTTTGTCCCACCAGCAATTTGCCCTTCGCTCCCTCCTTTATAACCATAGTTCTCCCCCCACCTTTGGGCTAGAACAGTGTTTGTCAACCTTAGGAACTTTAAGATATGTGTACTTCATCTCCCAGCATGCTGGCGGGGGAATTCTGGGAGTTGAAGTCCACACCTCTTAAAACAGAGCTTTCCAAACTGTGTGTCGCAACACAAAAGTGTGTCACCACACACAATCTGGTGTGTCGCCACACAACCCGGAAACACTGATCATCATCAGCGCTTCTGGGTTTTCCCGCGGCGACACACCAACGGCGGCGCGCAAAAAGGTGAAAGCGGCAGCAGCGCTTCCGGGTTTTTGCACGCTGCCACAACAGCGGCACTTCTGGGTTTTCCCGCGGCGACACACCAATGGCGGTTGGTGTGTCGCCGCGGGAAAACTTTGGAAAGCCCTGTCTTAAAAGTTGCCAAGGTTGACAAACACTGGGCTAGAAGCTGCTTTCAATCCCCAACAATGTTGCTGGGAACTTGACCTAATCTTGATGTTCCTTAAACACGCAGTTTTGTTTGGCTTTTTAAGAGGCCTCAAATGCATCCTGGAAAATAATAATTTGCTATGGATCCCGCAAGCCGGGAATGGAGATAATTTGCAAGGACAAGAAGAGATCTTATGATTGACGACCTGCAAATGGTTTCAATAGGCTAATTTTTAGAGGGGGCAGGAAGCTATTTTGTCACCGGCTGGGGAAGACATTGCTCAGCAGTAGAACATCTGCATTGGGGCATCTCCAGGTGAGGCTGCAATTGACTTCCCTGAAGTCCTTTAGAATGGCTTGATGGCCAAGATAAAATGTACTAGGGGAGAGCCAGTTTGGTCTAGTGGTTAAGGTGCTGGGCTAGAAACCAGGAGACTGAGAGTTCTAGTCCCGCCTTAGGCATGAAAGCCAGCTGGGTGACTTTCGGCCAGTCCCTGTCTCTCAGCCCTAGGAAGGAGCCAATGGCAAACCAGGAGGCTGAGAGTTCTAGTCCCGCCTCAGGCACGAAAGCCAGCTGGGTGACCTTGGGCCAGTCACACACACTCAGCCCTAGGAAGGAGCCAATGGCAAACCAGGAGACCGAGAGTTCTACTCCTGCCTCAGGCATGAAAGCCGGCTGGGTGACCTTGGGCCAGTTCCTCTCTCAGCCCAATTCACCTCACAGGGTTGTTGTGGGGAAAATAGGAGGAGGAAGGTGTATTAGGTATGTTCGCCGCCTTGAGTTATTTATAAAAATAATAAAGGCGGGATAGAAAATAATAAATAAATAAATAAATAAATTCTTAAATCCTGTCTCATCCTGAGCCAGCAAGCCCCTATATATCAGCTTCCCTCACCTACTGCCCTTGTACATTGCCATTGAATTATAATATTACTTGTGGTACCTCTGGTTGGTTCTGTCAAAGGGTCCCCCACCCCCACCCCAAAATTAAAAGTTGAGAAGGAAAAGCATGACAGTTATTTTGTGGGCAGATCTGTTCTTTTTGAGCCCTTGAGCTTTGCCAGCGAGACATCATCTCCTCTCCTAAATCTACCCTGGCTGCTGCTTTCGAAGAGATTTTAAGAACTGCCTTGCTGGATCAGCATTAAAGTTTGCAGGCAGCCCCATGGGCTGCTTCCAAGAGTGTCGAGCCAGTTGCTTCTAAACCAGCCTTTCTCAATCTTTTGACCCTGGAGGAACCCTTGAAATATTTTTCAGACCTCGGAACCCTGCACGTTCAGGCTCAAATGTAGGCCAGAAGTTACAAAATCATCATATTTGTTTCATGGGTAGGCCTGTCTAGATGCATTCACAGTGTTCTTAAGCTGAAAATAAAGAATGAAACTTACCTCTTTCATGTGAAGTTGCCGGATTTTGAAATAAAAAATAAATCACGGTCTCCCAGGGAACCCCTAGTGACCTCTCACGGAACCCTAGGGTTCCACGGAACCCTGGTTGACAAACCCTGTTCTAAATGATGCCCATCCTTGTTCTCCGTTCTTCGCATGAGATCTCCATAGTGCAGAGGCTGCATGTTAATTCACTGCCAGTGAGCTGCCATCTCCCTTGTGAATTTAGCCAGTTCCTTTCTGCGAGTCAACAGCCCTGGGCCAGATCTTGTGGGGGTAGGATGCTTTGCAAGCTCTTAATGCGTCGCTTGAAAATGTGCCCTCCTTCCTGTTCCACCCAGGATGGCAGCTGTCGTTTGGTTGACCCTTCTCCTGGCGGTGGTGTCGGCGGTGGACAGAAGCAACTTCAAGACCTGTGACCAGAGTTCCTTTTGCAAGTAAGTTGTGGGAAGAGAGAAGGGACGGAGAAACACTGGAAGTACCTTGTCCCCAAAGGAAGCAGTGAGAAGATGACGTCGTCGCTGTCGTCTTCCCCTGCATGGCACCTGGGCCTGCTGTCTTGGGGTTTGGGCGCTTGGAGGCAAATAAATTACCGCTCTCTCAAGACTGGGAATGAGAGACCTGAAGAGGTGGCATGGCCGGTCTGTCTGTCCTGACTTCGAGTGAAGGAAAACACGCTGAGACTTGGTGTACAGGCTCTAGTGTTTTATTGTTCTACTCTGCTAGACAGAATCCAGCTAAACTAAAATGAACTAGTGATGCTCAGAGAAAAGGCCCAAGAAATTAGGGCGGTGCCTTCTTTAGCCTCTTGGGAGGAAAGCAAAGCGATTCAGTACTGCGCATGCATTTATCCCCCTGGAGGGAGCCCCCTCCTCCTTCACCTGTTATCTCCCTGGAGGGAGCCCCCTCCTTCTTCACCTGTTATCTCCCTGACACTGTCTCCACTAACTGCGGGTTCCCCTCTCCAGGCGTCAGAGGAACGTCAAGCCCGGAAGCTCCCCTTACAGGGCCCTGCTGGAATCCCTGCAGCTCAGCCAAGACTCTATGAAAATCCAGCTTATTAACGAAGCCAACAAGGTAAATTTAACCCCTTGGATTTCCTAGGTTAGTGATTCCCAACCTTGGCCATTATTCCTAGAATTCCCCCGCCAGCATGGCTGGTGGGGGAATTCTGGGAGGTGAAGTCCACAAATCTTAAAATGGCCACAGTTGAGAAACACTGTCCTAGATGGTCTGAAACAAGTTACCCTCACTCTCTTTCAGCTGAAAGGTCTTAGGGTTAGAAATGGGCCTTGGGGTTAGAAAGTTATAGGCTGGCCATATTTCAGGATGGCAAAACGGGACGGGGTCTTATGTAATATTCTGTATTCATGAAAAAGACAGGGGTCCCCGCCCCCTGGTCCGCGCGATTGGCTCCCGCCTGCAAACCCCGCCCAGGAGCTCCCCTTTCAGGGCCCTGCTGGAATCTTAGGGTTAGAAATGGGCCTTGGGGTTAGGCAGGTCACTCCTCCTGTGGCTGGCAAGACGAGTCAGGCTGCAGCCTCGGCTCTGGGGCTGCGTTTGCTGGAGGTAAAGTGCCGATGGGATCTGTTCTTTCCAATTCCAGGTTCCTCTCCTCCTCGAGTTTTATGGCTTGAAAGGGAACATGACCCGCCTCCGGATCAACGAGTTGACTCCCCTCAAGGCCCGCTATGAGGTACCCGATGTCTTAGTCCAGGACCCTCCCACCACCAGGTACGGGGATGGAGTGCTGCGTGTGGCCCAACGTGGCAGGTGGTCTTTGGGTGGATTGTGTGGGAGAGGGGGCGGCTGAGGGAGGCTAGGAGGTCGCCTGCCTTCAGGGGTTTCCGCAGAGACAGGGAGTTCAGCAAGGATGTAATGGTATGTGGGAAAGACCTTGGGAGACTGGGTGAAGAGACGCTGCCAAGGGAGCGGTCGGATAAGAGGCAGCTTAGCCCGCAGCTGCGTAGTGGGAGGGGGAAAGAGGCTCAGAAGGGACCCTCCCTAGTTTCTTGGGCTTTAAAGGAGACCCGGGGTGGGGGGGAGAATTGTACTTTCAGACTTGCAAAATTCTGTCAATGTAGCTTTACCATAAAGTAGAATTAGCAAATCTGGTCGTGTTTCCTGTCTGGTCTACCTGGGAAGGTTGACAAATGGAAAGCTAAAAGATTTGGCATCGCACCGCACCAGTCTTCATGGGGACAGAAATGGTCTTCCAGCCGGATCTGGGTTTAATTCAGTAACCTCCAGCATGGGAATCTAGCTCAGTGTTTTTCAAACTTAGCCACTTTAAGATGGGTGGACTCCCAACTCGCAGAATTCTGGGAGTTGAAGTCCACACCTCCTAAAGTGGCCGAGTTTGAAAAACACTGAGCTAGCTTCAACATCCCTCTGTTAACCGATGAGGATGTCTGCTTCCCCTCCTCATTTGTTACTGTGTCCTCATCCCACCCATGTGTGTCTCCCCTCCCCCGAGATTGTCTGTCACAGGCCGGGACGAGAACAGCGTGGAACTGTCGCTGGGTGACGGGCTCCGCAAGGCGATCCTGACGGCAAAGCCTTTCCGCATGGACCTGCTGGCGGGGCGGGAGCTGGTGCTGAGCGTCAATTCCCGGGGCCTGCTGGTCTTTGAGCACCTGCGCCAGAGAAAGGACTCGTGAGTACCTGGGGTATCCATGCAAGGAACGGAGAGGGTGGCTTTCCTTAGAATGGCAGCCTGCTGCTGGGGGGGGGGGGGGGGGGCTTGGTTCATTTAGGTTAGCATCCTGGGTTCCGTCCAAGAATTGGAGGCAGAGGTAGAGGGGAGCTCGCCCGTCAATCATCTCTTTGGCTCCCTTTGCGGGAGTGACCCCCATCCGCAGGTAGGGCCAGGCTGTTGAATTTGGGGAAGGGAGGGTGATCGTGGTCCCTTTTTCTTGCAGCCAAAGGCGCTGCAGGGGTGGGCAATCCAGAACAGGATTCCTCCCACTTGGTCCACTCCCTGGAAAATGGACAGGACCTTTGACCCCAACAGCCATCTTTTCTCACTAGAAGGGGAATGGGCTTTGCAGTACTTCTGGACGCCATCGCCAGCAACAACGGCTCTCTCAGGAGTTACCTTTTTCAACCTCGAGTTGATGGAGAGCCGTTGGGCTAAGGCCTCAAAGCTGTTTCCTGGATTTTTTTTTTTCATTTCCTGGATTTTTATCCAGGGTGATATTTATGGGAGTTGAAGTCCCGCAGAATCCAAAGAGTTACAAGTTTCCCTTGTCTCGTGTAAGGAAAGCAGCAAGCTTTATATCTGTGTATCTATCTACCTGTCTGTCTATCTAACTATCTAGGTGGGTTGTAGAAGGATAGATGGATGGAGGTATTCCCCATCCTTCTCTTTTCTAATACAGGTAGTCCTTGATTTACGACCACAATTGGGATCAGAACTTCCATTGCTAAGCGAGGCGGCCGTTAAGTGAGTCACGCCCGATGTTACGACCTTTTTTGACACCGCCGTTAAGTGAATCATGTGGTTGTTAAGCGAACCCGGCTTTCCCCAATGACTTTGCTTGTTGGAGGCCGGCTGGGAAGGTCGCAAATGGCAATAACGTGACCTCGGGACACTGCGGCCGTCGTAAATACACGGCGGTTGCCAAGTGCCTGAATTTTGATCACGTGAGCGCAGGGATTTAAGTGTGAGGACCGGTCGTAAGTCACTTTTCCCAGCGCCGTCGTAACTTCGAACGGTCGTTAAAACGAATGGTCGTTAAGTCGAGGACTACCTGTACTCAATGCACCACCCTGGCCACCTGCCCTTCCCCAGGCAGGAGCCGGGCCCAAGGTGTGGGGGGGAGGTCGGGGAGGTCGGGAGCATCTCTGAGATTCCATGCACTGACTCTCGTGTTTTCTGTTTTTGTTGGTCTGTGCCACCCCCTCTCGCTCGGCCCCCCCAAGTTTCTCGGATAAAGTTAGTGGCACGGTCGTTAGCATTTGGGATAGCATCAAGAACCTTTTCTCTAGGTAAATCTGCAGCTTCTGCTACTGTTTCTCAACTCCTTTCCCCGCCACACGGATAGCGGCGCTGCCCTTCCTTCTGACATAAATAAGCCCAGAGTCTACTGCTGTAGAGATGGGCGGCGATAAATCTGAATAATAAATAAGTAATAAATTAGCAGCGGGGGGGCCCCGCCCGCCAGTCCCCCTCTTTCTCTCTGCCCCTCGTTTTGGGAATTGAGAATTACGTCTCCTTTGCTAGGGTCGGGCAGAGGAGAAACGGGGGCCGCACGTAAGCCAGGATGTATGAAAATGCCCAGCGAGAGAGCAGCGCTGGGGGTTGACTGAGATCCAGGGCTGGAACAGAGAGCTGTTTGTGGGGGAGGGGGGGAATATCCAGAAATATTTTTAAATCCCCCCAACGTATCAATCCTGCTTGACTGTTTTCAGTGGGTTGTAACGCTTTCACTATAGAACAAGCGTTAAGGGTTCAGCCTCTTAGGTTCTGGGAACGAGCCAGGCAGGGGATCAGAGAAGCACTTGTGGAACGTGGCTTGATCGCGGTTAAGGGGCGTGCATCGCCCACACCGAAAATCCCAGCTAGTTATTCCCACAGAATCTCGGCTGTGTAAACCAAGAGCAAACTTACTGGCTTTTAAAGGGTACAACAAGCAAGGATCCCTAGCGTGGAATGCAGGAACCAGGCACCCCGAACATGGGCACCCTCCGGATGTGTAGACTCCATCTCCCAGAATTCCTAGCTAGCATTGTCATCGCTGAGAATTCTGGGAGTTGCAGTCCCCGATTGGGAAAGGCTGCAGTAAGCTTGTGCATGCTGCTTGGTGCGGTCCTGCTGAGTGGTAGAACCTAACAGGAGTACCCTGAGTTCAGCACACCAAACAGCGTGTGTGAATTGCCAATCTGGATTCTCTGAAATCTTGGCTTAACAGGCCATGCAAATGCGACAGGCCAGGCAGCTTCACGACTGGCCAGGGATGTCTCCAAAGCAACCACCTGCATCTGGCAAGGTCAGATGCGAGCCTCAATAAGGACTAGCGCATTGGCAGCTAAAAAGCGAAAACAAGCCGTCCGTCCGTCCGTCACTGCCGGCTGTCGGGGGTAAATTGGTCTCCGAAAGCCAGGGTATTTCTGGGGTCTAACTTGTTTGCTGCTCATGTAGATTTCCCTTCCTCTTTTCTGAGAAAAGATAAGTCACCAGCCAACCTTCCTTGGTTGCCCGTGAACAGAATCAGGCCTCATGATAGGGAATCGGATTCTTTCTATGTATAATTCTGGTTTTCTTCTCTTCTGGACCCTGGAGGGCACGTGGCCTTCCCTCCTGATGGCTGGCCGGCAACTGTTTCTTGAAATCTTAACCGCCTTGTTCCATTTGGGGGACACTGGTTGGGGAAGGCTTAGATTAGCTAGATAAAGGTGCCAAGAAGAGCTCTGTTTGGGCAGAAGACAAAGATTGTCCTTCTTGGGTAGAAGAGTAAAAAGGGATTTGTCCCAAGGACCCAACAGGATTTGGGCATCGATAGCTGGTTTTACCCGAGCTTCCCCATCCCCCGATTCCCTACTAACTAGCTGGGCTGTGAAACAGTGTGTGCGCTTATATTGATTGATGCTGCAGTTTGTTTGAGCCAGGGTGTACGTGTGTGTGTGTGTGTGTGTACATACGTGCACACACACAGACGCACACAAGACCTTTCTTTTGCCTATGATTAACTTTCTCGTTCGCTGTTCCTGGATGGGGAAATGTCGGGGATCTCAAACTGAGCCGTTCCTTTTCCCCACCTCCTTTCCTTCCAGAACGCCGACCAAGGAACCGGAGTCGGAAGGGCCCGAGGCTGCGGAGGCTTCTAATGTTCCTTCGCCTTCAGAGGAGGAACCTACGGAGAAAACGGAGCAGGTGAATCCAGAAACCGAATTTTTCCAAGCGTCAGGCTAGGAAGAAAAAGAACCAGGATACTAGAAACACTGCTCACCTGAAAATTAGCTCTACCCTTAAAATAGCCGTACTTACCATACAATGCCTGTTTTTAAAATTATTAATTTTTACTCCCCCCTCCCCATTTTATTATACAGGTAGTCCTCGCTTAACGACCACAATTGGGACCAGAATTTTGGTTGCTAGGTAAAGCGGTCATCAAGCGAATCCGACCCGATTTTATGACCTTTTTTGTGGTGGCCGTTAAGTGAAACACCATGGTCATTAAGCAAACCACCTGGTCATTAAGCGAATCACGCAGCTCCCCACTGATTTTGCTTGCCAGAAGCTGATCATCGAAAATGGCGATCAGGTGACCGTGGGACACTGCGACGGTCATAAGTGTGAGGACCGGTCGCAAGTCGTTTTTTCCAGCACTGTCGTAAGTCCGAACTGTCACTAAACAAATGGTCGTTAAGCGAGGACTACCTGTATTTTATAACAAGATCTTTTTAAAAGTGGTCAAAAGTATGTTTTCTCATTTTCATTGGAGAGAAACAATGTTCCCCCGCCCCACTTAGAATATGGCATTGACAAACATCAGCAAGTTGGTTGTTTCAGAGTGGCTTCTTCCTCCCATCCATATCTAGGGATGCCAGTAAAGGAATCCTGAATATTTATGCAGTGTCTACATACCATGTCCTTCCGCAGCACGCCCTTGTTGTTACCTGGCCAAAATATCCTTCCTTCCTTTGTATGTTAAGTAACTTCAGACAGACGCTACTGGTGTTTGCCCAGAATCGAGAACTGAGCTTTGTTCAACGGCAGAATGGTTTAAATTACTATCCGCAATAAGAATGGTCTTTTTCTTCTGCTCTTCCTTTTAAAAGCGCGCAGAGCAGTCTGTGTAAAATGATGGCACCACCTTCATGGAAAGCGATTTGATAAGGCATTCGATGGTAAAATCCATCTCCCGCTAAGCCAGTCAAAGTGAGGATAGTACAGACTAAAAATTAATTCAAAGGCCCTCATTCAGGGCCTGGCATTTTGAATGTAAAACAAAATCGGGAAGGAAGCGTTGGGAAAGACTTTGTGCTTTCAGAGATGTTGCTCATCAATCGTGTCAGCCTTTTTGTTTTTTTTTCCAGCTTGAGGACGCATCCAAAAGGGAAGGTGAGACTGAAGAGGATCCTGGATCTTGGGAAGAAACTTTCAAGACCCACACAGATAGAAAACCCAACGGTAAGAGCTTTGTACTGGGAATGGATGCTTTTTAAGTTTTACTTATCTGTATTATTTCCCCCCCTTTTCAATTTGAAAGCACCGAATTAAAATTATAAGCTCTCCTTGAAATCAATGCAATGACTATGTTTAAAATGTTTGTCATTTAGAAGGCTGAGAAACAGGATTGATTAGATCAGGGTTTCCCAACCTCTGCAGCTTTAAGATGTGTGGACTACAAGTCCCAGAATTCCTCAGCCAGCGTGCTGGCTGGGGAATTCTGGGAGTTGAAGTCCACAGATCTTAAAGCTGCGGAGGATGGGAAACACCAAACTGGACCAAGCTGTGTCTTTGAACAAGTCATTAATTTTGTAAGTGTCAGAGTTAATTTTCTTCCTGCTGCTCTTGATAAACAGGCAGTGATTCTTTGGAGACATTACTAAAGAAAAGTCGCTATTAAGTCTATAAAGTTACACTTTGCTTTTAATTCTTTCAGGATCTCAGTGGCAGAAAATGGGTTATTAGGGCTCAAAGGGGCTTTAGAGCAACAACATTTCTTACAAGAACCAGACCCTTTTGCGTTCCTTTAATCCTTTAATGCATTAGTTGGATTCCCGTTGTCTAACAAGTCCTGGTTAGGGAATTTTCCTCCTTCCCTGGAGAATCATCCCTTGCTACAGAGCTTTCCAAACTGTGTGTCGAGACACGTTAGTGTGTCGGCTGCAGTGTCTGGGTGTGTCCTGGCTGCTGCTACCTCCGAGCCCTGCCAGGATTCCGCGCAGGTCCTAGTGCCTGCCTTGTGCCTTGCTGCCTCCAAACCTGCCCTGCTAGGATTCCACGCAGGTCCTAGTGCCTTCCTTGTGCCCTGCTGTAAGAGTGTGTCGCGAAATGATGCCCTGCTGTAAGAGTATGTCGCGAAATGATGCATGTCTAAAAAGTGTGTCACCAACATGAAAAGTTTGGAAAGCTCTGCCTTGGTAGTTTCCCGAAAACAGAATTCTGCAGGCAAAGCAACATCCTGCTTTGTGGTGTGTGACTTCCAATGTAACACCAAACCTCCGGGTGCTTAACTGGGATTCACAAGCCAGCTTGTAGTTTCACAGTCTGGCCTCATGGTTGCTTGCAAACCATGGTTTATCAAGTGGGATCACTTCAGATCAGAAGAGGAAGCCTGGTTTGACATTTCACGAGCGACCTCACCCGGAGGAACTCTGGCCATCCAGCCCTTTTCCTTCTCATCTCCTTGTTCTACAGGGCCAACGTCGGTGGGACTCGATTTCTCGTTCCCGGGAGTGGAGAATGTATATGGCATTCCAGAACATGCAGACAACCTTCGTCTTCGAACCACTGAGTAAGCTTGGGGTTGATGGGCATGCTGGCAAGGGGCCATTTCTCCTGGTAGAACTGGAAAAGATGGTGCAGGAAGATGGTGGGCATCTAAGAGCTTAGATTTCCTGAGGCGCTCTCATGCCATTGGTAGGGGGAATGACAATCTAGAATTCTAGGCAGTTTTCTCTGCTCTTTCTAATTACCACGTGCTTTGCAGGGCAGGGGACCCGTACCGTCTCTATAACTTGGACGTCTTCCAGTACGAACTCTACAATCCAATGGCGCTCTACGGATCAGTTCCGGTGTTGCTAGCTCACAGCGCCCAGCGCACTCTTGGCATTTTTTGGCTCAATGCGGCCGAGACCTGGGTGGATATCACTTCCAACACAGCTGGCAAGGTAAGAGGTGTGGCCTTGGCTCAGGCATAGTATATGTCACCTACGATAACCTGGAGTTCTGTGCAGGTGAGCAGATGGAATTTTATTCAAGCGAGTGAGAGGGTTGGCAGAGAATCGGTGAATTTCTTCACCCCTCCTTCATTAGCCCGTTGAGTTTTGTCCCGGTTACACAGGATGTATCTGTACAGAAATATAAAAAAACATGACCTGTCCCATCTTTTATCCACTTTGCAGTAGCAGAGAGCATAAGGAGGTTACAAAATAATGGAAAGTGCTGTAGAACAAAGTTTGGAATATTTTATTTATTTATTACTTAAATGTATCCCCGCCCATCTCCCCGAATAGGGGACTCTATTAAATGGATAAAACAAATATCCATTTGTTTTAGCTGCCCACAATGGTTGATAGTTCTGGGACACTGTCTGAATTTTTTAAAATGTTTTGGGGCCTTCAACTACCAGATGCTGCTGTTAGGGGTGCCAAATTGGTATTTATTAGTAAAGCAGTGACTATTGATAAATTTAATATATAACATAGTTTTTTAAAGATTAAGGATTGTTCCTTTTTTTTTTTAGTATATCTTGAATTTTGCTTATATTTGGTATATTTCTATAAATAAATGATGCCACATTGGGGTTAAATTCAGAGCAGAAGCTAACTATGATGGTACTTGGGCCTAGGTGGTGTCTTGTGAGTAGGGGCACAGCATGAGTTGATCGACACCTTACAGTAACCTGGTTTGTTTGTTTTTGCTTCGGTCTGTTAGGCAACCCCACCCATTATGCATATAAGAGGCTTAATTTTAAAGATGAACCTGATGAATTGTGCTTATTCAGCAAACCATGGCTTAGTGTGATGTGCAAGCCACAAATCACTGTCAGATTTGGCTGCAAAAGAAAGCATGTGGGCAGGCACTGAGAGGGGAGCGGGGGAGAATACAGATAGTCCTCGCTTAATGACCATTCATTTAGGGATGGTTCAGACTTATGATGATGCTGACAAACCGACTTGCGACCAGTCCTCACACTTACGACCGTCGCAGTGTCCCCGTGATCACAATTTGGGCACCTGGCAACTGGTTCGCCTTTATGACCGTCGCAGCCTCCTGCGGTCACGTGATCGTCATTTTTTACCTTGGCCCAAACTCTCCTGCAGACCCTGTTTGGGAAGATGCTGGATTACATACAAGGAGGAGGAGAGACGCCACAGACAGATGTTCGCTGGATGTCGGAGAGTGGAATTATAGACGTGTTCCTGCTGCTCGGACCTTCACCTACTGACATTTTCAAGCAGTACGCATCCCTTACCGGTGAGTTGGGTGGGAATAGGGGAGATCTAGAGGACAAACAACAAGGGCAACGAGGAGGGAAGCTGACATTAACCTGAATTCTGCTATCAGGCATGTGGCGATACTTGGCAGCTTCCTTTTCTTCAGATGAGGAAATCTAATCTGGAAACAATCCAAGGAATGAGAAAATTAAGAGCCCCAATTAAGAATATTTATAGACAAATGGTTAAGGTGGCAACCCGAGAATTCCAGCCGGGGCCCTGTTTTGAATGAGATGCCAATATATAGGCATTTTACAATCGACATATGGCAGGGTCCTCAGGTAGTCCCCCTTGGGGGAGTTGGGCGGTGATAAATCCAATAAATAAAAATAAATAAATAAATAAATAGTCCTCAACTTACGAACCACAATTGGGACCGGGACTTCCGTCGCTAAGCAATGCGGTCGTTAAGTGAGTCGCACCCAATTTTACGACCTCTTTAACCGTGGTCGTTAAGGGAGTTGCACAACCGTTAAGAGAATCCGGCTTCCCCCCCATTGACTTTGCCTGTCGGTAACTGGCTGGGAAGGTCGCAAATGGCGATCACGTGACCCCGGGATGTGGCAACCGGTGTAAGTCAATGCCAGTCGCCAAGCGCCCTAATTTTGATCATGTGACCGCGGGGGCGCTGCGACCGTCGTAAGTGTCAGGACCGGTCGCAAGTCACTTTTTTCAGCACCGTCGTTAAACGAATGGTCATAAGTCGAGGACTACCTGTATACGTGTGAACATGGTAGCAGGTCCATAGCCGTGTGTGTCTCCTGCTTCTCCAGGCACCCAGGCTCTGCCGCCCCTCTTTGCCCTGGCCTATCACCAGAGTCGCTGGAACTACAACGATGAAGAGGATGTGAACACCGTGGACAGCGGCTTTGACGAGCACGACATCCCGTATGACGTCATCTGGCTGGACATTGAACACACTGACGGCAAGCGCTACTTCACCTGGGACTCCAACAAGTTCCCCCATCCCCGGGAGATGCTTCAGCAACTGACAGCCAAGAGACGGAAGGTACAAGCACAAGGCTCCAGCTGTTCAGGAGCCCGGTTTAAGGTCTTCCTGGGGCATGTGAGTTTCTCAACCTTCCATCATTGGCCTGTAATTTCGATATTCCAGGCATGGCCAGGATCTAGAACCCAAACTAGGAACAGATTTGGCAAAGTGGGAGCAGTTCTCTCAATGCAGTCTCCAAGGAGATGGGTCTATTAAGCGCTACCCCTTCACGCCATCACCCAACTCATGTTCTTTGTCCGTCCCTCTGACCCAGATGGTGAGCATTGTAGACCCACATATCAAAGTAGATACCGGCTACCGAGTCCACAATGAGATTCGCTCCCGGGACTTTTATGTCAAAACCAAGGATGGGAATGATTATGAAGGCTGGTGCTGGCCAGGTAAGAAAAAGCTGTAAGGTGGTTGGCTTCTTCCTGGGATCTGAGCCAGTGGGATGGTATGTGGGAATGACCTTGGGAGATGGGTCGAAGAGAAGCTGCCTGGGGAACGGTCAGATAAGAAGCAGCATACCCCGCAGCTGGATAATGGACGGGGCAAGAGGCTCGGAAGGGACCCTCCCTAGTTTCTTGGTCTGTAAAGGAGACGGGGGGTGGGAATTGGACTTTCAGACTTGTAAGATTCTGTCAATGGAGCTTTACAATAAAGTAGAATTAGCTCATCTGGTCGTGTTCCCTGTCTGGCCTACCTGGCAAGGCTGACAGCCAGCCCCTTTGTCAGGAGTCAGCTGTATGGCGCTGGTGGGCCTCCAAGATGCTGGTGACCTTCCTTTGCACCTGTTGGACTTTCTAAAGCCGGCAAAGCTGAATCCCAACTTTTTCCTCATCTCCTGGATGAGAAATCCCCATGTTGGCATTTCTACCCTTTTTATGAATGGGCATACCTCCCCAAAGCTCTCAGAATTCCAAATGTTTCCACTAGTCCCCCGACATTTCCTTGAGTAGCAGGCTGGACCAAACAATCAGCTGCCTCATTGAGAAGAAGACTCAGCTCGACCCTAAGCCCTTTCTCTGTCTTCTTGCCCTCAGGTTCAGCGGGCTACCCGGATTTCACTAACCCCCAGATGCGTACCTGGTGGTCCAGCATGTTTGCTTACGACCAATATGAGGTAGGGAGCTTCCTGGTCTGTGCAGGCCTGCCTTCTACTCTTCAGCCTCTTCCTGTCACTCACTTCTCCTTTGACCACAGGGCGCCATGGAGAATCTCTACACCTGGAACGACATGAATGAACCCTCCATCTTCAATGGCCCCGAGGTCACTATGCACAAGGACGCCGTCCACCAAGGGGGCTGGGAGCATCGGGACGTCCACAACCTGTATGGCTTCTACGTGGTGAGTGTTGTTCCCTTCGGGGCCGTCACAAAGTGAGTCTTTGGCCTGAGCCTTGGGTCCAAGGACCCCAGTGAGTCATTGGATGAGGGTAACCTTGGCAGAGAGAGGGAAGACCCATTAACAAGGCAACGAACAGATCAATGTGGCTTCAGCCCATTCACAAGAAGATAAGAGGGAGGAGGGGAAGCACATTCAGACTTGCAAGATTCTGTTACTCTAGCCATTCTAATAAAAGTAGTTCTAGCCCTAAGTGGCATCCATTTCTTGGCCTGGTCTACCGTCTAGGGCTGGCATCTCTGGAATATGCACAGAGGTGTGGGACAATGGGAAATTGTGGGCTGTGAAGTGGTTGGGCTCATAGTCCTTTCAGGTCATTTCCTAGACTGTTGGGTTGACTCTACCATCTTTCCTCCCCTCCTCTGGTAGCAAATGGCAACAGCACAGGGCCAGGAGCAGCGGTCCGGCGGCGTGGAGCGGCCCTTCGTGTTGACCCGAAGCTTCTTTGCGGGTTCACAACGTTACGGTTGGTAGTGGGCGCGTGGAGATGAATGGTGGAGTAACTGCATCTTGTGCGGACATTCCCGGTTGAGTCTTCCAAGCTAGACCTGGGAGAGAAACCCATTCCAAAGTTGGAGGGATATAGTCCCAAAGGGCAGAGTTTGTGGGGAGCGTGGGAAGGGAGAGCAGCGAGGGAGTCAGATGTCAGTTTATCTCATAAATGGCAGTTCGGCCCAGATGGATAAAGCTGAAGGAAGCATCTCCGAGTCTTCAAAAAGACTCTGCCTTAATTCACTCATTGTAAATGAGGCTGGAAAGTTTCTATTCGGTTTTTCAAGATTCTGTATTTACCTGGAAAAACATGAAAGAGGCCATATCTGAAATCTAGCCAGTTCTGATTTCCTTGATTTTGAACAGAGCAATGGCTAAACCTATACAGGCAGTCCTCACTTAGCGACCGTTTGTTTAACGATGGCCGAGGTTACAACGGTCTTGGGAAAAGTGCTTTACGACCTGTACTCACAGTTACGACTGTCACAAACCGTCACACTACTCATGCGGTCACGTGATCGCAATTTGGGCGCTTGGCAGCTGGCTCGCATTTACGACCAGTTGCAGCGTTCTGCTGTCACGTGATCGCGATTTGCGGCCTTTTTTGCCGGTTAATGTCCATTGGGGGAGCTGGATTCGTTTAACGACCATCGTAAAAGTGGTCGTAAAGTCAGGTCCAGACACGCGGTGACTCACTTAATGTCCGCACTGCTTAACAACCAATTTTTCAGTCCCTATTGTGATCGTTAAGTGAGGACTGCCTGTAATGGTTGAGTAACCCATCTCCCTTCAGGGACATGTAGAAAGATTTATTGTATGGCGCCACTATGTCCACAGGGGGTGAATAGTTCTTTATTTCGAAACTTTTCTTGAAGTTTTTTTCCCTGGGAACAGCGGGAGAGCTAATAATACGAGGAGATCAGCTACACGAAAACCTGGAGATCAGAATAGTAACACCAGCCAAAACGCCCTGCATCAAAAAGCTGTTTAAAAATGAGCCAAACTGCATTAATTAATTAACTAATTAATCAAAGATGCTCCTTGAGACAAATATAACACCCCCACACACACTAAACTACTAAAAATTATGCAAAGAAGAATGATAGAAATGCAGCAAGATCTCTTTGGTTTGAAGGAATTGAGCTGGCAAAATCCAAAGGCTTTCCCTGAAAGGGTTATTAATGCTGAAGTAAATTGATTGATTGATTTGTTTGGTAACAAATCAATATATAGCCCCCCCATCTCACATACGTGACCCTGGGCAGCTTATCAAGTCAAAAAACAAAACCAATAAAAATATAAACCCAAACATAACAACAAAAATCATTAGAAAAAACATTCAAAACAATAAACACTGTTAACATAATCTGCGGGAGAGTGCAATTTAAATTAAATAGAGAGTTTAAATAGTGCCAGCACCAAGGTTATGCTGACTGGGGATGATCGGGTTTGTAGTCTTAAATTTCTGGAAGAGCGGTAGACTGGGAAAGGTCAATTGCTGCCTGCCGTGGCTTAGTTGCTGTTACAGCTCGTTGCCGTTCTGTGCAGGCGCTGTATGGACAGGGGACAACGCAGCGGAGTGGGACCACTTAAAGATCTCCATCCCCATGTGCCTCAGCCTGGGTCTAGTGGGCATCGCTTTCTGCGGAGGTAAGCACCACAGGTCGCGGAGTAGAGGGATTGCATGAAGCCTTTGGTGGTCTTACAATATTTCCTTTAAAAAAAGAAAAGCCCCCCCTACTCCTCCACAGACGTAAATGAGTGGAGCTGTTATTTCTACGAGTCTTTCCCTGAGCCGAGAGAAGGGAAAAGCGCCCACCCTCAGCCGGGGAAAGATTACTCAGACGTACAGAGAAACAGTCCCTCTCTGCCTCTTCCTTCCCGCCGCTTCCAGCCGACGTGGGCGGCTTCTTCAAGAACCCTGAGGCGGAGTTATTGGTGCGCTGGTACCAAGTGGGGGCGTACCAGCCTTTCTTCCGGGCGCACGCACACGTGGACACCACCCGCCGGGAACCCTGGCTCTTTGGCGAGGAGAACAAAGCCCTGATCCGGGAGGCTGTTCGCGAGCGCTACGCCCTGCTTCCCTTCTGGTACACCCTGTTCTATCAGTCCTACCGGACCGGCCAGCCCGTCATGAGGTGAGTGGAATGGCTGGGAACAGGGAGAAAAAGATGTGCCCTGACTCCGGACACCTTAATTAATGTGAATTAATTAAGAACATTAATTAATGTGAATTAATGTTCACATTTTAGACAGGGAAGATAAGTGGTTTGAAAGAGGGGTCAAGGAATCCATTTATGCCAACTTGGAAAATCCTTCTTTGAATAGAGGTGGGGGCCTCAGGCACAATCTTTCCCCTATTTTCCTTCCTGCTTTGTCTTCTGTGCCTAGGAAGATTAAGACCATTTCGCAATCTCAACAACAGCAGGGTAATCTTAACGATCCTCCTTTGGATGATAAAGGGACTTAGAAATTAACATCTCAAATAACCATGACCTAGCCCCAGGTGCAAGGTCCCACAGCCACCCTAGAAACATATTTAAGGATTCCCTTACAAACTTTGCTCAGACTGAAGAAGCTTCTTGGATAAGGAGCGAAACGTTTCCACTGAGAAAATAGAAATCCAGTTGACATGATTCAAGCTACATATAATGTATTATTGTTTATTTTTTTGATGTTAGGTAAATACATTGACACCTAGGTCAAATTCCTTGTATGTTTAGTCATACTTGGCCAATAAAGTATTCTATTCTATTCTATTCTATTCTATTCTATTCTATTCTATTCTATTCTAATTATTCCTATTCTATTCTATTCTGTTCAGTTCTATTCTATTCTATTCTATTCTATTCTATTCTATTCTATTCATTTGTTCTTTTTGCTTTCTGATAGACCTCTCTGGGTAGAATATCCCCAAGATCCTACCTTGTATGGCATTGATGACCAGTATCTGCTTGGTGAGTTTTTTTGTGTGTGTATGTGAGAATAAGGAAGGGCAAAGATGAACGTTCAGTTGTCCAACTTCCTGTTCCTGGTGTTTAAAAGTCTCTCTTGATTCCTGTCATTTTCAGCTGAGAATTTTAATTTCTTAATTAAAATATTTTTTTTAATCTAATGGGAGGAAACTCCTTTGATTCCAGTATGTTATAAAGCAGTGTTCCTCAACCTTAGCAACTGTAAGATGTGTGGACCTCAACGCCCAGAATTCCCCAGCGAGCCATGCTGGCTCGGGAATTCTGGGAGTTGAAGTCCACACATCGTAAAGTTGCTAAGGTTGAGGAACCCTGTAATATAAAGGTCAGAAATGGTCTTTTTCAGTCCGTATTTCAGAAAGGGGCCTCTGGTGGGATTAAGCCGTTGGGTGATATTTTATATATTGACTCTTCCATTAACATGCAAGTCTCTGAATAATTAAAAGTCAATCATTTGACAATGCTAGAGCTAGAGAGAATATTAGGAAGGCTTGGGGGAATGTTGACAGCACATGACTTAAAATATCTTGTTTCAGTTCTTGGTCTTAATCAGTAAAGTAGCCATTTCCTAATGTAGTAGTAGTAGTTTATTAATTGATTAGTCCTGTGACCTTATCAATAATTTCCTAATGTGTTGGACTACAATTCCCATGACTCCTCTTTGGTGGGGAATTATGGGAGTTGAAGTCCAGCGCACCAAATTCAAGAAGACCCCCAGCAACAGGATAAAAAAAAAAGGTGAAGTTCCCCCCGCACATTTGTGCAGTCGTGTCCGACTCTAGGGGCCGGTGCTCATCTCCGTTTGTTAGCCGAAGAGGCAGCGTTGTCCAAAGATGCTTCCGCGGTCATGTGGCTGGCATGACGCGCGCGGAACGCTGTTACCATCCCACCGAAGTGGTACCTATTCATCTACTTGCATTTGCATGCTTTCGAATTGCTAGGTTGGCAAGAGCTGGGGCAAGTGAGGGAGCTCACTCCGCACGCAGGGCTAGGGATTCGAACCTCCGAACTTGCGATCTTCCGATCGACAAGCCTGGCGTCTTACCCGCTGAGCCACCACGCCCCCAATGCCCCAACAGGATACTCGCACTGCAAATAGGATTGATGAAACATGAATCATGAGAGAGTTGTCAGTGATGATCCCAGCCATGTTTGACTCTTCGATTGTGTCCCTGTAAATAATTACAGACATCAATTTTATTCCTTTTTCAATTGACTTTCTTTAGAGTTGATGATGCTGTTAGAGTTTGAAATTAGTTTTTGAAATACCGTAAACCGTTCATTCAAGTTTCTAGATCTCATTGACCATCTCCCTTGCAGGCGATGCATTGTTGGTTCACCCAGTAACAGCACAAGGAGCTCGAGGTGTGCAGGTCTATTTGCCTGGCAAAGGAGAGGTAAGTGAGATTTATTTTATTTTATTATTCAATTTATACACCACCTATCTCACTATAAAAGTGACTCGGGGCGGTGGTTGGTGGGTGTGTTACACCGGCTGGGGAAAAATTCCCTTAACAAGGGGAGTGTCATGTATGGGTCTATATTTAGAAGGATTTTATGCTGCCTTTCTGCTCAGTACAGAAGTTCGGAGCAATTACCTAATCACAGAATTCCGCATCGGGGCCCTTAAGCACAACATTAAAAACCACAGGTCCATATTAAAAAAAACCAGCTGTGGGAAGAGAAGGCTTGGGCATCTCCAGATGGTCTGCGTGTGCCCTGCAAGAAACACAGTTTCACCTTGGTTGCCTGGCCCTGTTTCAAGTGGCCGATTTGAATGTGTCTGCCGCCGCCGCCGTGGGGCCTGTATTGTGCTTTTACGGTTTTTAACTCTGCGAGCCGCCCGGAGTCGCCGTGTGTGAGTTGGGCAGGCTTATAAATGTGTTAAATAAATAAATAGATGCAAAGGTCTCCAGGGCTGCCGAGATGTTGCAGGAGCCGTCTAATGCTTTCTCTTGGCAGGTTTGGTACGATGTCCACACCCACCAGAAACTCTACGCACCCCAGACGCTTTATTTAGCCATCTCCATGAGCAGCGTAAGTCAAAGATTTGAGGGAGAGGATGCATCGCAGAATGGAGGGCTGCTCCTCAGAGACAGGTCAAATTTTGGGGTGGGGCACAGAAACCACTACCAGCTGAGGGCTGGTGATTTTTCTCACCCACGTGCATAAAGGTAGTCCTCACTTAACAAGCACAATTGGGACCAGATTTTCGGTTGCTAAGTGAAGCGGTCATTAAGCAAATCCAACCCGATTTCACGACCTGTTTTGCTGCGGTTGTTAAGCAAATCACGTGGTTCCCCCTACATGGCATGGGACCAGGTTACCTAAAGGACCGCCTCATCCCCAGAACATCGACCCGTTCCACCCGGCTATGCAGAGAGGGCTTGCTTCGGACCCCGTCTATAAGAGAATTCCACCTGACGGGGTCCAGGAGGCGGGCTTTCTCGGCAGTGGCACCCGCCCTCTGGAATATTCTGCCCCTGGAGGTGAGGCT
This sequence comes from Charina bottae, assembly GCA_023362775.1. Taxonomy (NCBI): domain Eukaryota; kingdom Metazoa; phylum Chordata; class Lepidosauria; order Squamata; family Charinaidae; genus Charina; species Charina bottae. Next base: position 7,390,256 of record JALMGJ010000026.1, on the reverse strand, counting down.
AGCCCCCACACTTATGACCTTCCGGAAACAACTGAAGACCTGGCTCTGCCACCTCGCTTGGGATGGGGGGAGTAATAGCTCCTCTTGGGGTTGGCTTGCTCCATAGGGTTCTTTAAAGCCTAACATCAGAGCCTCTTGGATTTTATATGTTTAATTAAATTATGTATTCTATTTTATAAATTTTTATATGTTTTAATTGCTGGCTTGGTGTAAACCGCCCAGAGTCCCCTCCGGAATGGGGGGAGATGGGCGGTGATATAAGTTAGAAATATAAATAAATAAATAAAATAAATAAATTTTACTCGCTGGAAGCTGGCTGGGAAGGTTGAAAATGGTGATCACATGACCGTGGAATGCCGCGATGGTCATAAATGCGAGGACCGGGCGCGAGCCGGTTTTCCCAGCACCGTCGTAAGTCTGAATCGTCGCTCAACAAATGGTCGTTAAGCGAGGACTACCTGTACATCTGAAGATATTGGAAGCAGCAAACCCTCCTGAACTCTGACCTCAATCCCTTCCCGCAGATTCCGGTCTACCAGCGTGGTGGCAGCATTGTGGCTCGGAAGGAGCGGGTCCGACGCTCTTCGGACTGCATGCAGAACGATCCTTACACGCTCTACGTGGCTCTAGGGCCCCAGGTGAGATTGGAAGGAGAGGACCGAATAGCTTCGGAAGGCTGCTCTACGCTGTTCAGTCGGGGTTAACGTCATCAAGGACCAGTCAAGGCTCCGGCAGGGATTCGACCCTGGTCGCTGGAGATGCGTACTCTCGATGCACAGCAGCTGTTTTTAAGCAAGCGAGGGTCGTGGGACCCTAAGCCACAGCTGCTATCAGTTCCCAGAGTTCTCAGCATGGCCGTGCTCGCTGGGGGATGCTGGGAGTTGAAGTCCCTGCCTCTGAAGGGCACTCTGGAGGAGGGTAGTGGGTCTTGAGGGCGAGGTTGAAAAGGCCCAGAAGAGGTCCTATCAAAGGGATTTGCCCAATCATTCAGATCTCTCTGCTTTTCTGCCTTCCCATTTCCCTCTAGGGGACTGCGCAAGGAGATCTTTTCGTGGACGACGGGCATACGTATAACTTTGAGACGAAAGGACAGTACCTGCACCGGCTCTTCCGTTTCTCTGGCAACTTGCTGACTGCCAGGTACGCGGCCTAGGACACTGTTTCTCAACCTCAGCCACTTTAAGATGGGTGGACTTCAACTCCCAGAATTCCCCAGCCAGCATAATTCTGGAAGTTGAAGTCCACCCATCTTAAAGTCACCATGCCTGAGAAGCACTGGTCTAGGATTTTCTTTTTTCTCCCCCCACCAGCATCTGCAACCCCCTTTTCTTGCTGAGCTCCCCAATTTTCTTTCAGCACCGCCGACCCGAAAGGCAGCTTTGAAACTCCAGCCTGGATCGAACGGGTGGTGATCCTGGGAGTGGGGAAGCCGGCGGCGGTGTTCCTCAAGCGGGACGGTGAGTTGCTGGGGAGGGAGAAGTCACGGCATCTTTATTTTTATTTTTCACGGGGCAGAGAAGGAGGGAAATTGCAGGTGAGTCTTTCCACAGCATCAGTTCCGGCTCAGATCCAATCTGGACTTGCAGATTGCGCCACCTCGCTCAGAGGACGTAGATGTGTAAGTCAGGAACGAATGCTAAAGCCCACGACCAGCCTCCCAACTTCAGATTTTAGTTTACCAAATGAGGATTGAAGGAGCGAGCCATCATATGCTCTTGGTTTGGGATGCTGTGGTTTGCCAACTGATCCACGGTCAGAACCCAGCCAGTTTACAAGGCATTCAGCAAAGGAAGGGTGAGATTTGCTGCCATGGTATACAGAGCAGTTCTCATGTACAGTAGCTCCACACTTTTAGGTGGGGAAATTTGGAATTACAGGTAGTCCTCGCTTAATGACCACAGTTGGGACCAGAATTTCGGTTGCTAAGGGAAGCGGTCATGAAGCGAATCTGACCTGATTTTACGACCTTTTTTTGCAGCAGTTGTTAAGAGAATCACCACGGGTGTTAAGCGAGTCACGAGGTTCCCCACTGATTTTGCTTGCCAGAAGCCGGCCAGGAAGGTCAAAAATGGCGATCACGTGACCACGTGATGGTCATTAATGTGAACCGGTGGCCAAGTGCCCAAATCGTGATCACGTAACCGTGGGGGATGCTGTGACGGTCATAAGTGTGAGGACCGGTCATAAGTCGGTTTTTCCACCACTGTCTTAAGTCCGAACCGTCACTAAACGAATGGTTGTTAAGCGAAGACTACCTGTACTAGCAGAATTCCAGCCGCAGATGGTCACTGTCTCTCTTTCCCCCTTCCTCTGATAATTAATACCCACCTCCCATAACATTCACATTCTTTCAAAACCGAATTGTCGTGTGCTTGTTGTTCAGTATTTTACAGGATTTGAGGTGGGGGATAGGATAATCAAGGATTGGTTTTGAGTGCTTCCAGCTCATTTGTTCTTCAAAATGTTCCCTGAAGCTATCGGGATGTCAGACATGCCCACTTGCTGAGACTTGCCCTCTCCCTCTTCTTTCCCCCCCACCCCCCACCCCACTTTCCAGGTGCAGCAGAGACTCGCCTTGATTTCACCCATGAAGCCGAAACATCTGTTTTAACCATCCGCAAGCCCGCCGTCAATGTCGGAGCAGACTGGAGCATCTCGCTACGATAATGGCACGAGGCGGGGGCGGGGGAGACAAGGGTTAGCTGGGCAGAGGGGCAGGGAGATGTTTGGGTGGGGCTGAGGAGCTGTAGGTGAGGATCCTATCCCTGATACAAGGAGTAGGTAGATCTGGAAGCTCCCCACCAGCACTGAATCTCAGGTCCAGTGTTCCATTCCAGAAGGCATGGCATGGAAGAGGAATATCTTTCCCTTTCTCCTCTGAACCTCTGCCTGCCTTGCTTCCTTCCTTGCTTCCTTCCTTCCTTCTCTACCTCCCTCCCTCCCTTCTTCTAACTCTCAGCAATATTTGCTGTAAAATGAGGAATCTCCTGGCGGCGCTGGATACAACTAATTTTCCCTCTGTTTTCCCCCTCTCTCCTCTCATTTTTTTCTGACAATGCAAACCTGGGTTGAATTTTTCCAGAGTTGGTGGGGTTAGATCTTTTTCTCCGCACCCCTCTTCGTCTCACCTCTGCCCACTCATTCTGGCTGACGTTTTAAATCTGTTTCTGGACCAATTAAAAAAACAAACAAACAGGAAACCAAGTTGACCGTAGGCAAGGACTGCCTTTTAACCCCCTTTCCTTGCCAGCTGGTGAATGTATTGAAAAGTCTTCTCCCCCCACCCCACAACCCCATATGCAACCACTTGCTGTTTGCAAGAACTTGTGTATGCAGCCAGATCTTACCCAGCTCCCTGGATCTTGCTTCTCCTGCTGAATCCCTTTTTTTTTTTTTTTTTGGGGGGGGGGTGTAATTCTGTTTCTGAGGGAGGGGGTGGTCCAGGTGTCAGTGAATCACTGTCACTTCTATTTATGGGTATTTTTTATTTTGGTTGGGGAGGGTAGACAAGACAGATCATGTGAAGATAAAAGGGTGGGCTTTGTGGCTGGGTTAGAAACCAGACCTAGGCTTGTGAGCAAGTGGAAATGAATGTTCTTGTCCTGCTCAGGGACCAAGGAAAAGAGGTGGGGGGGAACCATGGGGGCATCAGCTGCTACAAAAACAGCCCCCTCCCTTGCCGGAAAGAGAGAAGCAGGGGTCCATCTGCCTGGGAGTGGAGAATGGGCGGGAATTTTTTTCCTTTTAGCTGCTGTACCTCCTGGCTCCCAATTTCGCTCCAGCCACCAGGCGAGAAGCTTTTGTTTTGTGGTTCTATTATCCGTCGGTGTATATGTGGATTAACATTCCTGATTCTGGCTGGTTCTCCCTTATGTGTTTGCAGGAAAAGGCACAGAGCAGGGCTTTTAGTAAAGTTTCCTTCTTAACACACACACACACACACACACACGTGTGCACACACACATCTTTTCTATCCCTCCCCGATTGCAATGACATCTGCAGGTAAAGCTTTTACTGACTTGAGTGTTTTGATAAAAGATGGAAAATAAAAGAAAAAATACCACAAAGACTCGTTTGTTGTTGTTTTAACTGACCTTGGAACTAGTTTCAGGCCATGAGACTCAGATTAGGAAAAAAGATGTAAAATATTTGACTTATAAAACTTTGTTGTGAAGAATTTATCTCAGCAGATGTTAGGAGAAATGGCATTGCTTTGTATATTAAAAAGGTAAAGGTTCCCCCTGCACATTTGTGCAGTCGTGTCCGACTCTAGGGGCCGGTGCTCATCTCCATTTGTTAGCCGAAGAGCCAGCGTTGTCCGAAGATGCTTCCACGGTCATGTGGCCGGCATGATGCGCACAGAACACTGTTACCTACCCACCGAAGTGGTACCTATTCATCTACTTGCATTTGCATGCTTTCGAATTGCTAGGTTGGCAAGAGCTATGCAGGAACTCACTCCATCACGCGGGACTAGGGATTCGAACCTCCAAACTTGCGATCTTCCGATCGACAGGCCTGGTGTCTTACCGCTGTCCTCAACTAAACCCAGAACTTATATTAACTGATGAACGTGGTAGATTTGCTGGAGTAGAAGTCACACTATATGGAGTTAAAACTATGGATTTGGGGATCTATGCCCCAAATGAAGATAAAGTGACTTGATAAAAAGTCACTTTATAAAAACAACTTATGGAGAGATTAATGGGTTTTTCCTATGACAGCTGGTGTTTGATGGATTGGAATGGAGTCGTTTCTCCCCAATTGGACAGGACTTCTGAGAAAAATATTAAAATTACTCAAGGTAAATTACCAAAAGTTTTTTTTTAATTTGATGGACAATTTAGAGTTAGTTGATTATGGATTCAGAAAATGGTAGTTTAAGAGAGTAGACCTACTTTTCAGAAAGACACAGATCTTTTTCAAGAATAGATACGATTTGTGCCTCAAGAGACTTGGCTACCGAAATTTCTAAGGTAGAGATTTTACCAAAGACTTTTTCAACTTGATTTTCCATGCTTTCATAGTATAAAAGAGCCAGGAAATTCTGAGCCAAAAAGGAGGAAGATAATGGGTAAGGTGAGGAATTACTTTAATAAAATAATACGTACAGGTAGTCTTTGACTTATGACCACAATTGGGACCAGAATTTCCATCGCTAAGCAAGGCAGTTAAGTAAGTCACACCTGATTTTATTACCTTTTTTGTCACAGTTGTAAAGCCAATCGTGGTCGTTAAGCGAATCTGGCTTCTTCCATTGACTTTGTTTGTCAGAAGCTGGCTGGGAAGATTGCAAAAATATGGTTGGGAGCTATATTTTAAAACCTTTTTTTTTCTTCTCAGAGAAAGCTGCTTAAAAGCATGTTTCAGAAATAAAACCACAATGATGATAATGAACTAGTAAGCACCCATCTGCGGTTTACTAGAGTCAAGAGGTTCCGTGAGTCAAAAACCTGATACAACTAAGAATTAAGAACAAGGTTGTCTAAACATATTCAGATGTATCAACAGCAAAATCAAGCTCTCAAATATTTTCATAAAAATACTGTGTTTACAAACATCATGCTAAGCCATCAAGTGGCGTCTTGGTTTGGGTCTAGTATATTGTACAAACCCAGTCATGAAATACTGATTCTTTTCCCAGCTGTTGTTCAACAACCTTGTTTACTGGGAGAATAACTTCTTGTCATTGCAAACATGAGGCCATTTCTTGCTAATTTATAAGTTTCCTATCTAACTATCTAACCGCCCAGAGTCTACCATGGTAGAGATGGGCAGGGATAAATTCAAATAATAATAAACTTTTGTCCACCCTATGTTAGACAACAAATTGCCTGACATGGTGGTTGTGTGGATCTAAAATTTTCAGAACCCCTAAATAATTATCTGAGAGAAAGGACTTCTGAACATTTCAGACATATCCCAAACATGTAATGGTCTTGCTTTGTTCATTTACTGTGGCAGCCAGGATCTGTACAGGCAAAGCTGCATGACTTAATATTTCCATAATCCTTTTCTTGCCATCTTTACAGTCTTTGCATAACTTTTGACAAAGAGATAATAGAGAATAGAACTTATTTTGTCAAGCTTCCTCCCCCCTTTTTTTTTTGGCAGAGCACCTGCTCAAGGGCACTTGGCCAGAAATACCAGATTTGGGTGGGAAAGGAAGGAACTAGGGCAGTGCCCTATCTTAAAAAATAATAAAAATAATAAGGTATGAGGTTACTCTCCTAAGAATTCATCTTAGTAACTGAGTCATCCTTTTTAAAGGTTTTGATTCCTTATTTTTTTTAATTAATTAAGAGAAAGTTATTTCAAGGAAGCTAAGCCATTATTTTAAAAAAATGGAATAAAACCCACAGCACTGCAAAATGCATTGGCTGTTATAATGAGATGCTCTTGAATTGGTTTGGGGGCGTGTTCAGAGGAAACAGATGGGACCGGAAGTTGTAGCTCGGGGACCCTGGATGGCGACGGACGCCGAAGGAGTAGGAAAGCAGACGGACCGGAAGTGGTGTGATGGCCGAGCAGGAGGGTGAGGGAAAGAGAGCGGGGTCCCCAAATATGATGGAAGGGCTTTGACGAGCTGAGAACCACACCCGGTACTTCTTCCCTCGCCCCTGTCGGCGGCAACAGGCAACCGGTGAGCTTAGGCCTTTGCTCCATTGCCATGGCAATGGTGTTACACCGTCTCCCCGCCGTCCTTCCCGCGGCCGGCGCCGTGCCTTGGAACCTCGGGGTGCGACGGAACTGCGGCTGCGCAGGTGGAGGAACGCGAGCGTTGATGCCTTCCCCAACCTGGCGCCCTCCGTAATACGCTGACCTACCATTCCCCCCATCCTCAGTCAGGCGGTTGGGGATGATGGGTTCTATGCCAGCGCATTTAGAAGTGGACAGTTTGGGGACAGCCGCTTTGCATCTCCATAAGAGGCTGAACAGGGAATTATGGGTGTTGTAGTACAGCCCATCTGGCTGTCTTGTAAAGCAAGAATAGGGGTGTGAGGATGATGGACATTGTAGTCTGTCCCTAGAAGGTACAGAGTTGGGTAAGAGCTATGACAGAGTACAGGGTGAGGAGATTATTGGGAGTGATGGGAGCTGCTGGAATGGGAAAAGCTGCATTGTGCGGCCTTGAAAGTGTGGCTGGGGATGATGGACATTATAGTAGCATAGCGCACCGGAATGCAGCACATTGTGGCAGGCTAGATGGGAGAGCATTAAGGGGGGGAATAGAAAAAAATGGGTGTTTAAATTTCTTAGAAGGAAGAGCAACGGTTAGGTGCATTCTTAGCAGGAAATTGCAAAAATCCATATTAGGAAACCATCTTAGGAGACCTAATGGTGTGCCAACTTCTTAATTATCCAAAAATCTTCATCCAGTTTGTGCAACCCAATGAAGAGAGTATCTCTCTTAAGTCAGCTCTCATCACAATCCATCTGATTTCTGGAGCCCTTGGTCTGGCTTTTTTAGTGCCTTTATTAGATTAATCCGTTTCTGGAGACCTCAAAAGTCTGCATTTGATTTGTGACCTTGGGGTTGGTGCAAGAAAGATACTGCATTAGGTCCCCAGGACGTTGTAGGCTCTGCAAAGTCACATCTGTTTGCAATCCCCAAACCCCTTGACTGTATCCAAACCTGGTTCTAACAAACTCTTTGCCTGCTTCTCCCTAGGCTGTGCCATGAAGGTGAAACTGAAAAATGTTTTTGTCATCTACTTTCTGGTGTCTGTGATTGGCCTCATGTACGCTTTGCTGCAACTGGGTAAGTGGCAGTGCTGGGTGAAGAGTGGGTTCCTCCTTCCCAAGAGAATAGAAAAAGTCTGGGTTTGCACAAGACTTTTTCAACCCTACAAGGAAGTTTGTTGGAATCTGGCACTGGGTATGTAAAGGTATGTGGGAATGACCTTGGGAGACAGGAGGGAGAGACGCAGATGGGACAACTGGCGTGTAAAAGGGATCTCAGCCTACCGAAGGAGGGAGGGCGTGGGGAACCTTTCAGGGGGACCCTCCCTAGTTTTCTAGAAAATAAATGGAAAGGAGGGGAGATATACTTTCAGCCTTGCAAGATTCTGTTAATGTAACCTGACAATAAAGATAGAGCTAGGACTTCTGGTGGTTCTCCTTGTCTGGACTACCTCGCAGGGCTAACAGGGCGCTGCATGAATATTAAAAAGAACGGGGGTTAAACAAACCAGCCATGATGTAATGCAGTGTACGAATCCAGTCAGCGTGCCAGTCTGAATTTAAGAAGTCTAAACTGCCTAGCTGGATATAAAAAGACACCAAAACAAAGACAATTAAATCAACAATAGAATCATATTTTCCAAGATAGATACCAAACCTTTGCTTGAACAGATCCAGCAATGGACAGCCCATTACTTTCCAGAACATTGATTTCACTATTAAACTGTTTGTAATGTTTTTAACGATAGGATGTTTCTCCTATCGTTCAACCAGAGGGTCCCCTCTTCTTGTTTATCCTATGCCTGTACTGTGGGATGATAAAAAATATATTTTGGATAAGCAGCTCCCTACACCCCCAGCCAGCACAGGCAGGGTTGTTAAGAGGATATAGCCCTGGAAAATGTAAAGGAATTTGATCTGGGCAGCCAAATTGAGATGAACGAATGGTTTCACAGCACAGGATTTCCTCTTTCTCTGGCTGCAGGTCAACCCTGTGATTGTAGCCAACACCTGAAGGCTGCTAGTGACCTCATCCATGCCAAGGAGAAACGACTGTCCCAGTTGCAAAAAGAAGTAAAGCGGCTGCAGGGGCTGGAAAAGCTGCCGGAGCCCGTAGAAGAAACACCTGTCATTTATGTGATCACGCCCACCTATGCTAGGTAGGTGGCCAAATTCTGAAACTTCTTCCATAAACCAGTGCTTCTTAAACTGGGTTGTTTCACACAAGCCTTTCTTTTCTTTTTTTTCAAATAACTTTATTGAATTTTTTTTTAAAAGAAAGATTAAAAAAAGTAACAACTAATATCTAGAATAAAGAGAGAAGCAAAAAGTAGGAAAAGCCACTTTGGTCTAGTGGTTAAGGTGCTGGGCTAGAAACCAGGAGACGGTGAGTTCTAGTCCCGCCTTAGGCAGGAAAGCCGGCTGGGTGACCTTAGGCCAGTCCCTCTCCCTCAGCCCTAGGAAGGAGCCAATGGCAAACCAGGAGACTGAGAGTTCTAGTCCTGCCTTGGGCACAAAGCCAGCTGGGTGACCTTGGGCCAGTCACACTCACTCAGCCCAACTCACCTCACAGTGTTGTTGTTGTGGTGAAAATAGGAGGAGGAAGGAGTATTAGGTATGTTTGCTGCCTTGAGCTATTTATAAAAATAATAAAGGGATAAAAAATAAAAAAAATAAAAGAATAGAGCTAAAAGTGCAGAAAACAATAAAAAGAAAAAAAGAAAGAGAGAAAAGAAATATAAAGAAATGACTTCCGATTTCCCTTTACAGCAGTTATATGTGAAAATGTAAACTAACCTCTTACTCTGTGGTTACACCGTTACTTACCTTTTTTCACTGTACACAAGCATTGCAGCAGCAACTTGATCTTTTCTTCCTGGTTTGCAGGCTGGTTCAGAAAGCTGAACTGGTGCGCCTCTCCCAGACGCTGATGCTCGTGAAGCACCTGCACTGGATTGTGGTCGAGGACTCGCCGAGCAAGACCCAGCTGGTCTCCGAGTTGCTGGCCCAAAGCCACCTGCCTTTTACCCACCTCCATGCCGAGACCCCGAAGGAGCACAAGCGGAAGGAGAGCGACCCCAACTGGCTGAAGCCCCGCGGGGTGGAACAGCGGAATTTGGGCCTGCAGTGGCTGCGGGAGAACCGCAGGCTCGCCGAGACGGGCGTGGTGTACTTTGCCGATGACGACAACACCTACAGCCTTCGCCTCTTCGATGAGGTCAGTGGGCACGGGGGGGAGGCAGCCGAAAAGGGGAGGTGGGCTGGGGGGAGCCCAATTAAATTGCAGTCCACCCATCGAGCTTGGTTGAAGCATACGGGTAGTCCTCAACGTACGACAACAGCTGGGTCCGGAATTTCCATTGTAAGTCATTGCGGTCATAAGTCGAATCACCACATGACCGGACCCAATTTTACAACCATTTTTACAGCGGTTGTTAAGCGAATCACGGGTCGTTAAGCAAATCACCACAGTCGTTAAGTGAATCCAGCTTCCCCAATGGGCGTTTTTTGCGGGGAAATGGCAAAAAACATCACAAAACGCAGTCACGTGACCGTGGGATGCTGCAACCGGTCGTAAATGCGAGCCGGTTGCCAAGTGCCCGAAATGCAATCATGGGGGTTGTGACGTTTTGTGATGCCTGGAAGTGCTTTATAGGCTGTAAAGCACCCATTCCGAGGCCATCGTAACTTCGGACCGTCGTTAAACAAACAGTCGTAAGTCAAGGACCGGTCGTAAGTCACTTTTTCAGCACTGTCGTAACTTCGAATGGTCGCTAAACAAATGGCCGTTAGTTGAGGACTACCTGTAGTCCCTCGCGGCATTTAGATTCCGCAGGACTAAAATTAGTTGATGTCCTCTTCTGCTGCTATGGAGATGATTCCTTGCCCCAATGGCGTATCAGACCAATATCGGTTGAGAAGAGTGTTTGGAGCATTTGTAGAGCCAGCGGAGCTCCAGAATGCTGCAAGAACAAGGGGACAAATTATTACAAAGTGTTACGGTTTCGTTATTAAACTATGGTTGAACGAGCAAGGAAGGAAGCCAGTGTTGCTGTACTGAAGCCCTTCTGGTTCCTTCCTTCCTTCCTTCCTTCCTTCCTTCCTTCCTTCCTTCCTTCCTTCCTTCCTCCCTCCCTCCCTCCCTCCCTCCCTCCCTCCCTCCCTCCCTCCCTTCCCTTCCCTTCCCTTCCCTTCCCTTCCCTTCCCTTCCCTTCCCTTCCTTCTTCCCTCCCCTCCCCTCCCCTCCCCTCCCCTCCCTCCCTCCCTCCCTCTTTCTTTCTTTCTTTCTTTCTCCCAACCAGATCCGCTCCACCAAGCGTGTCTCGGTGTGGCCCGTAGGCCTGGTGGGGGGCCTCCGTTTCGAGCGTCCTCTGGTGGAGAACGGCAAAGTGGTGGGTTTCTACACGGCTTGGAAGCCCAACCGGCCCTTCCCCGTCGACATGGCCGGGTTTGCCGTGGCCCTGTCGCTGCTCCTGGCCAATCGGGAGGCTCGCTTTGACTTGCTGGCCGAACGCGGTTACTTGGAGAGCAGCCTTCTGCAGTCACTGGTCTCCATGGAAGAACTGGAACCCAAGGCGGACCACTGCACCAAGGTGAGAAGGAGATAGCAGGGCACCAGAGAAATTGACTACAACGGTGTCTCTCAACCTCGGCAACGGTAAGCTGTGTGGACTTCAACTCCCAGAATTCCCCAGGCAGTGTGGTGCCTGGGGAATTCTGGGAGTTGAAGTCCACACAGCTTAAAGCTGCCGAGGTTGAGAGACACTGGTCTAGAATGTATAAAGGCCCTTCAAATCTTTGCTGGAAATGTGAACCACATGAAGGGGCATTTTAGCACGGTTGGTGGACATGTAAAAAAGCCAGAAAGTGTTGGATGCAAATACATACATTAATTCAGAAGATTTTAAAGGTTAAAGTACAACTGAAACCAGAGACTTTTCTTTTGGGACTAATGGACAGGCAGTTATACATGACAACTGTAGCAAGACTTTTATATGCTCAAAATTTAGCAAATCCAACCCAATTTTACGACCTTTTTTGCAGCGGTTGTTAAGCGAATCACCACAGACGTTAAACAAACCATGTGGTTGTTAAGCAAATCATGCAGTCCCCCATTGATTTTGCTTGCCAGAAGCCGGCCGGGAAGGTTGAAAATAGTAATTATGTGACCATGGGACGCTGGAACAGTCATAAACATGAACTAGTTGCCAGATGCCCAAATCATGATCACGTGACCACAAGGACACTGTGACGGTTGTAAGTGTGAGGACTGGTCGTAAGTCTGAACCATCACTAAATGAGTGGTTGTTAAGCGAGGACTACCTGTAAATTGATTTATAAGCATCAGTAGGCAGTGGGGGACGCAACGAACAAACGCCATCTCTGCCTCCCTTTCAGGTGCTGGTCTGGCACACCCGGACGGAGAAGCCCAAGATGAAACAGGAGGAGCTTCTGCAGAAGCAGGGCCTCGGCTCCGATCCCAGCATCGAGGTGTGAGAGCAGCTCCCGTCCAGGTACCGCAACGGTGGGGGGGGCGTCTCTGCGGGGCCGGAGAGCCCAGCCCAGGTGGAATGTCCGTGGACGTGGGATGGTTTTGTACCCTCCGTAGAGAGAACACGCTTTTTATTAATTTATGAAGGCTGAGTCCTGTCCTCTGTGTGCGCTGGGGGGCTGGCGGGGGAGATGCCTTCCCAGTCCCCAGGAAGAAGTCTTCTATGGTCACGTATTCAAATAAATCTGGACGGGGGGGGAGACAGAGGCCCCCATCCTGGGGCGGGGCCGGTTCCTGCCCCCGCTAGCTGTGCGTGTCTTAATAGCGCCCGTGTGTCCTGAAGGCTGTTCCGATAACATGCATGTGGACCTTTCCGTCAACCTCTCAACTTTCGCCACCTTCCCCCAAAGACTCCCTGAACGTCCGTCTGCTCTAACAAATCGGGATTGGCCAACTAACTCTTCTCCGCTGCTTCCGGCTCGGCGGCGCACAAGGCCTGCGGTTCCCCTTTCAAAGCCCGGCCAGGCTTTCTTTAAAGCGTACTCTGGGCGGTTATTCAGTTGGCGTTGCCTTGCGTGAACTCAACCAGCTGCGGCTCCGACATACGATGGTGGTTAAGCAAACCAGGGTTTAGTGCAGTGCGGGAAACCGCGGCTAATGTTGCGCCTCCTGTACTCTTCACCTGCATTGTGGGGAAATTACGCCGCTTTCCACCATCCGGGCTGTGTTTCCTTCCATCGCGTTTGCGTTGGGGAGGGGGAACCTCTCCCTCGCAACTGGATGGCAGAAGATCTTCCTGGAATCACCTACCCCGTAAAACGTGGTCTGCCAAGATCTTTGCCGCGTCTGAGCCAATTTTATTTCTCGGGGGCGCCTGGAATTCCCGAGCAACGGTGAGTTGCATTCACTCGGAAGCTTAATGTGGGGGTGAAAATCTCACCCGGGGGGCTAAATTTGCCCCGGCTTGATTGGTACCGCGAGAGACGAGGTGAGCCAAGAACAGTTAAGCCTGAATGATCAGCCTGGTGCTAGCACGTTCTTCCCTAGTGACATTCACTCATCACTTTCCCACGCCCAGCTTTTCCATCCCTCAGCGCTGAGCGAAGGACTTCAGAAAAAAGGTGTGTCTTCCACTTGCGCCTCCACCCAAAATGTCCTCAACACAAAGAGCCACTGCTGATTGATATTTCGGGAACCGGATTCCTTTTCCACGTATCGCTGGATGAGTGGATGCAGTGGGCGCCATCTGCACTCGGTCCCCTTCGCGCATCGTGGTTTTGCCGTGGTTCATCCCCTAAGCCACAATTGGCCGGAGTCCTGCCCAGTGTTAAGCCACAACCCCTAATTCACAAAACCAGAATGGCTGAGTTTACCTTGCACCCTATCGTGCCCTCTGTTTGATTGTCCCTTAACGTACTGAGTGTGAACCTAAAACTTCGTGGTGGTTAAACCACAGTTCGTGGCTGAGCATAGGGCTGTAGACATCACAAGTGCTTGCTTGAGTAGAAAAGCAGAGTATAAATCCAATAAAATGTGTCGTAAGGATGCGGCTACTGGTGATTTATTTCAGCTGCGGTTCATCAGCATTGCATGGATGTTGGTAACTGGGATATTTTGGGGTCGACGGATCGGTTCACACAGTAAGCCAGTGTTTCTCAACCTTGGCCACTTGAAGATGTGTGGATGTCTACTCCCAGAATTCCCCAGCCAGCACGGCTGGCTGGGGAATTCTGGGAGTTGACGTCCATACATCTTCAAGCGGCCAAGGTTGAGAAACACTGCAGTAAGCCAGGATGGGTTTGGCCTAGCAGGTTGTGTGAATGTTGTTACTTACGGCTGATTTTATTTATTTATTTATTTTTTATTTATTTATTTATTTATTTATTTATTTATTTATTTATTTATTTATTTATTTATTTAATTTATCCCCGCCCATCTCTGCCATGGCAGACTCTGGGCGGTTTATGATTGCATAAATGGGGCAAAATCACGGTGCCGGTGAGTCAGGATCCGTTTCCAGCCTCAGCAGCAGGTAATCAGTGCTGCTGACAAGTTTCTGCAACTTAATCCTCACCGGATCTGAGCAGGGGGATCAGCGTACGAACAATGAAGCCGCCAACCCTTGGCCAAAACGGACCAGCCAGGAAGAGGCTGGTCCCTTGTGGGAAGAGTTGAGCTGAGCTTGAAACAGGCTCACCAGCGTAGGCCAATTCTACATCGGTGTGCTTTCTCGCTGTTCCTTTGGGGCACTGTTTCCCCCACCTGCGAAATCACCGTCACGAAACAGAGTCACTAGCCAAGAAATGCAGCTTATCTGAATAATGGGTTTCTCCCAGACTTCCTCCTTTAGCAGCCTCTGGAGAATGACACAATGGTCCTGTTCTTTGCTGTTCCCTCCCTCCCCGTGAAAAAGCTGCCAACGCTAGAGGACGGACTCGGACAGGCAAGCAAAGGGCAGGAGGTTTTAAAACTCTGTGGCCAGTGTTCTAGTCCTCAGCCAGGAGCTGAAAGTCAAAGGAGATGGAGCAGATCTCCATATGTTGTGCCAGCACAGCCAAGGGATGGTTGGTAATAATTATGCAGCAACATCTGGAAGTCGTAGGTCCCCACCCCACCCCAGTCCTGGCACCCCCTTCTCAAAGAGACTAGGGTACCTCTGGCTCAAGGGCTGGGAATCCCCCATTGCCCTAAACTGTGGTTGGCTTCCTTTCGGCTTGGCTCATATCAACCCAGCAATTGTGGTCTGTAAACCTGAGTTTACAGCTTGGCAGGATGTGCAGCCCCAACGAATAAATTCCACCGAGACCTCCAGGAGAACCTCAGGACGGGTCCAGCTGCTCCACCTGAGGGTAGGGGGTGTCCCTCTGTCCCAAAGCTGTTTCCACTGGGGTTAAGTCTTCTGTGGAGCCTCTAGGCTCCAGCGCAGTCTACCCCAACACATGCGGGGGAAAGGACAGCCAGTGGAAAGACGAGGCCGAAAAGGGGAAGGAAGTAATTGCCAGATGCTGGGCCTGAGATATCTCTTAGAGATCCAAGCCACAGGAAGCTTTGCCTCCTGCGCCAGCCCCCCCCCCCTCTTTCCCCCAAACTGATCCCCAATCTTCGGCCAATCTCCCGAGATCTTCGCACCTCTTTCGGCCAATCTCATTTTTTTATTACCTTGTCACCTTCTCCCATCCTCCCTTGTTATCCTCCCGCAATCTGGTTTTTATGCTCTTATTGGTCTGGTTTGTGTTTATCTTTGAAAGTGTTTAGATTGTGGTGATATGGTTTCAGCTGTTGGTGGTACGCTGCCCAGAGCCACCTTAAGGGAGATGGGCGGCTATATAAAAGTGTTAGATAAATAAATAAGAGATAGACAGATACATAGAGGATGGGTGGGTGGGTGGGTGGGTGGATGGATGAAGGATTGTTTGTTTGTTTGTTTGTTTGTTTATTTTCTATCCTGCCTTTTATTATTTTTACATATAACTCGAGGCGGGGAACATACCTAATACTCCTTCTTCCTCCTATTTTTCCCACAACAACAACCCTATGA
This sequence comes from Charina bottae, assembly GCA_023362775.1. NCBI lineage: Eukaryota > Metazoa > Chordata > Lepidosauria > Squamata > Charinaidae > Charina > Charina bottae. The sequence goes on along the minus strand of JALMGJ010000026.1, from coordinate 7,374,543 downwards.
GGTGGGTTGGGCTGAGAGAGAAGGACTGGCCCAAGGTCACCCAGCTGGCTTTCGTGTCTAAGGCGGGACGAGAACTCTCAGTCTCCTGGTTTCCCATTGGCTCCTTCCTAGGGCTGAGAGAGAGTGATTGGCCCAAGGACACCCAGCCGGCTTTCATGCCTAAGGTGGGACTAGAACTCAGGGTCTCCTGGTTTCTAGCCTAGAGCCTTAACCACTAGACCAAACTGGCATAGATGATTGATAGATTGATAGATAGATTGATTGATAGATAGATAGATATAGAGATATAGATATAGATAGATGCAGTGACACCCCACGGCTATATAAATGCATTGAATAAATAAATGTGCAGTGACACCCCAAGTGTGTTAATAAATAAATAAAAGTGCGATGACACTCCGATAGATAGATAGATAGATAGATAGATAGATAGATAGATAGATAGATGATAGATAGATAGATAGATAGACAGACAGACAGACAGACAGACAGACAGACAGATGGATGCATCCGAGCGCCAGTTGCGACGCGCTGCCGTGGCTTTTCCTGCCTGCCACGGAGGGAAGTGACACCCGCCCACTTGCTTCCTGGGGGAGGCGGCCGCTTGGCCCCAGCTGCACCAGCGGGACGGGACGGGACGGGGCGGGCGCGGCTGCGTCGTCCTCCTCCTCTTTGGCTCCCGTCCATCCTCCCCTGCCCGGATCGCTCGGAGCCGCCGAGAGCGGAGCGCGGACGCGGGAGCGCACGGAAGCCGGACGCGCCGGGGTGCAGCCCCCATGGACGGCGGCGCCGACGGTGAGCCCGTTTCGAAGCGTTGCGATCCCGCCGGGGCGGGTTGGACCGCGGCTCCGGCTCCCGTCGCCCCCCGGGGGGCATTGGAGCGCCCCTTTGGGGAGGCCCCCGTGCCCCGCGTTGGGGCTGCCAAGCGACGGTTCCAAGCGGGGTTGCGCAACCCCCGCCTCTCCCGAAGGGGCGGGGGGTGCAGAGGACGCCCCCATCCACACGTACGAGAAACCCGCGGGAAGACCCGAGCGGGGTGAAAAGGAAATCAAACGCACGCTGAGTTGCGACACGCGTCCTTGGGGGTAAACGGGCGTTTCTTCCAGGGAAGTCAGCGCAGGATTGGGCTGGCGAGGATGGGGGCTGGAGGCGTCCACATCTGGAGGGCGCCCAGTTGAGGAAGGACTGGGCTGGACTGTGACGTGTAGCCGGGCAGAAGTTGGGGAGGGTGGCTAAAGAAGGATGTGGGGGGGAGAGGGAAGTGGCACTGGCTGGGGAGGCTTGACTCCGGAGGAAATGGGGGCTGGGCGAAGTTTGCCCTGCCTGATTTTGGCCCCCAGGACCCAGTGGGGTTTTCTGCAGAGTTGGGTTCCCGTAACACACCACCATTGCAGTGCTTGTGGCTGATCTTAAGGCAAGCGGGGTTTTCCTGTGCGGGAAGTAGCGAGGACATTTGTGTCAAAGCCTTCGGTCTGCCAGGGTTCAGGGTTGCAGTGAGAACGTTATCCGGTTCTGCTTGCTAGCGGGCATCCTGGGTGCCCCCCAAGTCCATTTCCACAGGTCGGCCTGCGAGGCGGTGCAGGCATCCCCCAATTAGAATACGGGTACTTGTATTTTTGCGAGAATTATAATCCGGATCTAGCTTGTCCCCAAATTCACACAAAACGCAGTTCCTTGGAATTTCCAGCTTGCAAATCCGCAGCCTTTTCCTTTTACCTGTTTCCTGGGCCTTCGTTCTTCTCGCGCCTCTGATCAACTTCCTTCTGGAGCCACAGGTTGCAACATCTGCAGGCGGTAGGGCAGAATGCGGCTCTCCCGGACACAGCGCAGGCCTGATGCATTTTATAAAACCAGACTCTCAAATGAGCGACTTTGACCTTTATCGGAAATCCACCTGTCCTTTTTCAAATTTCTTATTTGAAACTTAAAAATCCATTGTGTTTTCCAGAGTTCAGATCTGGCAGCTGGTTTCATTTCCGTTCTCACAGCAAGCCGTCCCTTTCCACTGCGTTGTTAAGAGCGTTTATTAATTGGGCCACATCCATCTCCAAGCCTTTCAGCTCATCTTTATTCAGATTTCTCCCAGGGACATGAAATCACAGAGTCCCATAAGAATCAATATTTACTATTTGGATGCCTTTTCATTTTTGTGTCACGCCTGTGTTTTCTGCTTCTTACCGTTTAGAGATTATTTTAATAATTCTAAAAGAGGGTTTAAAAAAAGTAATTGGTCATTTCTTCTAAAGTTGATGTGTTGTGTGCTCTTTGTACATGATTTTGAGACAGCATTAGTCATTTCTCTGGGCTTCCTCGGAAGTTTATTTGTGGGAAGATAAGAGGCATGTGCCCAGTGTGATTTCTTGCCCAGATGCACATCTGCAAATGTGAAATGGCCACGGTGTACAGCCACAGAGAAATATAGTTTTGGGGGTGCATTTGTTCAAAAAAAAGGGGGCAATGTAGTTATCTAGGCCAAGGAAGGGTGAAATTCAGGCAAAGAGTTCCCAACACAATCTAATGGGAGTGGAAAACTTCGCAATCAAGGGTCATATTTTCCTTGAAATATTCCAAGGGACATAAGCCAGCAGTGGGCGGGGCTAAAGCAAACAGTGGGTGGGGCCAGCTGTCAAGAAGAGAAATACAGGTAATCTTCGACTTACAATCACAGTTGGGACCAGAACTTCCGTTGCTAAGCGAGGCGGCAGTTACGTGAGTCACGCCCGATGTTACGACCTTTTTTGACACCGCCGTTAAGTGAATCATGTGGTTGTTAAGCAAACCCGGCTTTCCCCATTGACTTTGCTTGTTGGAGGCCGGCTGGGAAGGTTGCAAACAGCAATAATGTGACCCTGGGACGCTGCAACCGTCGTAAATACACGGCGGTTGCCAAGTGCCTGAATTTTGATCACGTGAGCGCGGGGATGCTGCGACAGTCGTAAGTGCGAGGACTGGTCATAAGTCACATTTTTCAGTGCCATTGTAACTTCAAACAGTCGTTAAACAAATGGTTGTAAGTCGAGCACTACCTGTACAGTATTGTGAGACATCTGGGTTATTTTCAGAAGATCATCTTAGAGACCAGCAATATGGCTACCTGTGAAAACCTGGTTTGCTTCACCATGGTTAACTAAATAAATCCATTGGCTGGATTCATGTATTGCACTAAAGCATTAAACTACGGTTTACAAGCTGCGTCTGCTGGATTCTCACATAAGCTAAGCGTCACTTAAGCAAAGCTCATGATGGCTCAGGCCATGGTAGCTAATCCCAGCAGATGAATCCCTTCTCAATTTGCCTGAAATAGAGACAGTTTGGGGTAGCTGAGATTTCTGTGTAAAAGCCTGGCGATGAATGGAGGGATACCACGAAAACAAAGAAATCAAAGCTTAGAAGTTTGAAAACTCCACCTTTGGCTGGTGACGTGTCCCAGAATCCATTGCAACACTTGGTGGTTTTTGCAGTAAACAAGTCACTGCATAAAGGACTTTCTGAAAAGTGGAAAGATTTAATTTTTTTTTAATAACACTGGTTAAGAAGCGAGGAGGCTGTCTGGCTTGGCGTGTTAGCAGACAGGATGTCTTGGAAAGTCCCCCAAAATCTCATTTTGTCTCATCATTGGATGCAGTGGTTAAAATAGCTTGCCTTAGCCGTAGAGTCCTCTCGTTTGCATGGCTGGCCTACCTTCTAGGGTTGTTGTGTAGAACCCCATTGGAAGCAAGTATTGAAACGCTTGAAAAATACAGAATAAAATACTGTATATAGCCAAGCCCGTTCTGTTTATGCCCAACTTGGCTGTCTGTGAGTCCTGTCCATCTAGAGTCCACATTCGAGATAAATTCCAGTGCCTCAAAAAATGGCTGTTTTTCTGCTTTTAACAAAACTGGATGGATAAGGGAGGGCTGTGTAAACATAGCTGAGTTTTGTTTTCTTCTCTCCCTTTGGGGGAATCAGTGCCACATATTTTGAATTCCTCGCTTTGTCCGCCCCTGTGGTAGAAGGGTTTCAAAGGGATGAACAGGAAGAGACAGGGACAGAGGAGGGAAAAAAAACAAGTTTGATTATTGGGGCAACAGACAAGGTAGACATTGGTGTTTTGAACGGCAGATTTATCTATCTATCTATCTATCTATCTATCTATCTATCTATCATCTATCTATCTATCTATCTATCTATCTATCTATCTATCAAATTTTGCCACCGCCCATCTCCCCGCCAAGGGGGGACTCTGGGCAGTTTACAATCTGCGAGAGACTTGGTGCATTGATAACATCTCATCTCTCGTGCTTTTGCAATTCTATTGCAAACCTATTCTATTGCAAGTCTATTCTTTACTTTGGAAATCATATCTCTGGGATATGTTTGAAACCTCAAGTTTCTTGCCTGCTGCACCAATCCTTTTTTTTATATATATAATAACTTTATTAAATTTTAAAACAAAGAGATGAAATCTAACCGAAACTAATAAAGAAAGAGAAAGAGAAGGAAGTGCAGAAAAAAAAAAGAACAGAAATAGAAAAAGGAATAACTCCTGACTTCTTTTACAACAGATATAAGTAAAACTGAGCCAATACACTTTCTCCAGTTGGACCCCCCGCCAAGTGGGTTGGATTTTAACACCCATCATCCCTGCCAGCCTGATCAGAGATAGGAATTGTAGTCCGTCAGGCCAGAAAAAGTAGAGTTGCAGTCTGTGACGTGTGCCGAAACCTCATTTGGAAGAGCCACTGTTTTTCACTCGCTGTTGAAAGTGCATCTCCCCTTCACACTAAAAACATGTTAGAACAAAATAAGAAAACCATTTGGCGATTGAAACAATATTAAATTGCTGCTTTTGTGAGCAAGGCCTCCTGGGTTCTTTGGAAAAATAAAAATTATGATTTTTTTTCTCCCCACCCCATCTTGCTTTCCCAATTCTTGCTTTTTTAAAAAAATGTCTTCTTTGAAATGGGCACAGGCAACAGAGCAGAGTGGAATATTTATTTTCATTGGCGATCACTCGTAGCCGAGTAAGATTGTCTTCCAAAGGTAAAATTTTAACGGTGGATCCGTAAGTGGCTATAAAGGCCAATTCTGGATCCGCACAACCTCCCACAATGGGGGCATAGGTTTCCGGGTGGGAGACGGTCATGATGAGGGTTTGCCTGACGTGCCTTCCTTTTAGCTCTTTTCTCCCTTTCGCCCTGTACTCGTGCTTCTTCCATGACTAGGAGCTTCCGGATTTCACAGTCCTGCCCCCGTTGCCATTCGTCAGTCGCCATGGGACTTTTGGTTGTTTTGGGTTTGGTGTGGTTGGAAGACGCCTGTGCGTGAATTTGTTTTATGTGTGGAGATCGGTGCACAACGATCAGCACACAACCTTCACAGAAAAAGGCTCTAATCCAATGGCATGGACACCATGACGATTGGTGACCTTTTGTCTGCTGCAGCCTTCATCCGCCTTCGCAGCCGTTGTAACAATACGCCTTGTTATCTTCCGCCTGTTCTGCCGTTGAGGACTTTCTTGGATTGTTCTTTGTCTGGTTCCTCCCCCTGGACCTTACCGCCATGGGTGACCCTGCCAGGAGTACATGACTCCCGACGGCTTCGCTCACAGGGTTCATTGGGAACACACAAGCCCACTCACCACAACAAGGTGACGATCCAGCGAGTGATTTATTTATTTATTATTTAAATTTATCCCCGCCCATCTCCCGGAATAGGGGACTCTGGGCGGTTTACAGGATAATAATGGTTAAAAAACTATACATAAAAATTACAAACCATATAAAATAATTATAAATTATGAATCCAGATGTATAAGATCTTCGTAAAAGAAGGACAGTGAAGTCAAGGGATTAGCCATCTCCATGATGAACTATCCCTTCCTCCATCCCATGCCAGGCGGCAGAACCAGGTCTTCAGCTCTTTCCTAAAGGTCGGGAGGGAGGAGATCTGTCTTAACTCTGGGGGCAAGCTGTTCCATAGCGTGGGCGCTGTCACGGAGAAGGCCTGCCCCAATAATTTGGTTGCTGCGTTGATCCATATTTCCTTACTCAGAATACACCCTCGCTTCCCAGTGGGGATTTGTGGGTGCTGAAAACGAAATGGAATGTGGCTGGTTTCTTTGCCCTGAGAAAAGGAAGTAGTTGACTCACCCATAAGTGACTGGGAAACCACCGGACTTGCTAGTGTGAGTCTGTGACACTGCACCCATGTTTCAGACTGCAACCACGGTTTAAAAATTTAGGTTTGCAATGTCTTTTCGATGTTCCATTCAAAGTGCCCTAAAACTACACTGACCGTATTTTCTTGGAAAAAACAAAAGACAAGCCTGAAAAAAGGGGCAGATCTGAAAGAGGTTCATAAGGATAAAAAAATGTAAATTGTTTAGGTTTATAACTTTGCTTTACAAAGGAACATTCCGGAGCCGAACCAAGAAAAACTTTACAAAAACGTGTGTTTGAATAAAAAATATCTAAAAAGCCTAAAAAGCTATGAAGTTATAAGAAGCGTTAAAAAGGATTTTGGCAATCAGACTGGGCATTAAGTGGGACCATTTGTACGGTCAAAGTAAAGTGATCAAAATAAAGGGTAAAAGTGAGTTTTGGAAAATATATATATATATCTAAAGGACAGCCTTCTGAAATAAAGGACGTATGGTCACTATACCTAAAATGCCATGATGTTTTAAAGGAAGAAGGAGGAAGATTTAAAAGCCCAAAGCTAAATGGAAGAATAGCAAATTTGACTCCAATCCAAATTTGGTTGCATCTCTTTTGATGCAAGAGTTTTGCCTGCAAGGCTTCTGTCCCTGGAAGTTTAATTCCTGAGCTGATCACCTTGTCCAAAAATGTCACCCAACGTGTTTGACAGAAGAAGGGTGGGGTGTGCATAGGGCAATCCTAAGTACGGGAACTCGAAGGTGCGGTAGGGGAAAAAGATGCCCAGGTATTTGATCTGGATTTGCCCGGGTGGGCGAGAAAAAGCCAGTGTGCTTTTTCAGGGGGTAAATTGGAGATCCGTAGCCCTTGTCAAAAGGATCCAAGCAGTCAGCCAACCCCGAAAAGATGATAATGATCACCAGCTTAATAACTGATAACTTTGCCAAAGGTGAAAGCCATTGCGATATATAGCTTCTGTAATTATTCGCTCCCTCTTATTGTTAAGGGGGGGGTCTGAGGCAGATAGGGTCACTTTTGAAGGCCATCAAATTGTACCGAGGGATTGAGAGGAGTTCGATCAAATATGTACAAGCCAGGAACCTTTGAAAGATGGACTTGTTTCCCGCAGACCCCGAGGAAGGATGCACGTTTGGTGAAGGATTTGAACTCAGGCTCAGCCTTCCAAAAGTGCTTTATTTGTGGCTCCTGCCAGCTCTTCAATCCATCCCAGAGCATCCTATCTTCCCTTCCCTTCCCTTCCCTTCCCTCCCCCCCTCTCTCTTTCTTTCTTTCTTTCTTTCTCTCTTTCTCTTTTTCTTTCTTTTCTCTTTTTCTCTCTTTCTCTCTCTCTCTCTCTCTCTTCTCTCTCTCTCTCTCTCTCTCTCTCTCTCTCTCTCTCTCTCTCTCTCTCTCTCTCTCTTTCTCTCCAGCAAAGCAAGGAAGGGGGTTTGGGGAACTGAGAAGGTCACCAAATAAAATGGCATTTTTGGTCTGCCATACATCCAAAAGAGAGTTTGTGGGCGAAGGAGAAAGGAACAAAGCAGAGTCTGTTTGGGGGGCCTTATTTCTCCTAAAGTGCATCTGGCTGCTGGGCTATTTGGCCCAGGGGAAAAAGAGCAAAGATTTCTCCATTTAAAAAAAACAAAAACCTCTTGACTTTTGTCCCACTGCAACATCCCGGGTCTGTGGCACAGAAGCTGTCTTTATCCTCCAGTTCTCAGCCATGGCAGCTATGTCTGGCTAACCAGTTTGGTTCTGTTCGAGAGTGGGAGGCTTCAACAGAGAAATCCCGCAAACGAGGCTGGTTTTGGCTCGGATTGCAGAACGGAACGGTTTGCTGCCTTCTGGTCAGATAGCCAATTTGGTAACCTGACTAAAATACCACGTGTTTTCCTGGTATTTTCTTTATCGAATGTTCTTTGTCTGACGTGTTTTCCTTGTGCAACGTCCAATTCTGTTTCAATTCGCCAACAATTTGAACAATGCATTAGCTTACATTCGCATCTGCTTCTAAACACGGTATGTTCGAGAATTGTTCGTCCTTGGATGACTTAACCATGGTTTACCCAGCTTACTCATTTAGTGGCTGGTTTGCACGACACCGTAAACCATGACAACGTGGCTAGGCTAAAGGGAGTTGAGTTATTTAGTAGCTGAGGATGTTGTGTGAACACAGCCGTTGAAATAAATTTATTTATTTATTTATTATTTATTAAATTTCTATCACTGCCCATCTTCCCCCAAAGGGGGCACTCTGGGTGGTTTACAATATCCATTTTATTTTTTTCAGTAGATTTATATGCTGCTGAATCCTTCTAGTATTTGATCAAACTCACCCTTGCCACAGGCCTTTCCCAACTGCCTACTCTCTGTTGTCTCCTGGTGTCAACTGGGTGGTGCTCGTATGTTGCAATAAACCATCAATCCTGGCTTGTGAACCACGCGGTACAGAAAAAGCATCCTCATGCAATCACTACTTGCCTGAAGGAGCAAAGTGGGATCAGATCAGGAACTTTCTTCTTAATGTCCAAACTGAGTAGCATTTTTAATTTAATCGCTTCCAAAAAATCCAGGACTGGGCCCGGTTTATCAAACCAGGATTGGTAGCTTACCAGGAAATCCAGGTGGGTCCCGTTTTTTTGTCCTTCTTTTGCATCAGATTAAGAAGATGTTAGGAATCTTTTTCCTCCAAAGAGAACTGACGTAAGAGAGATCTCTCAGGGTGGGCAAGAAATGGGTAACGAACAGTCAGATGTTTCAGGGCCTGTCTAATTTGGGAAAAAGTCACTCCTTCAGTCTTGCATTCTGAGAAAAAGGTTTGCATGACTCTCAGAGGCACCTTTGTGAATTCACTAATAAAGGAGAGATAAAATATGGGCTTATTTGGTTTCCAGATATTTAACATCAGACCTTTCACTTCTTGACCATCAACCTAATGAGACTCATTGTGAGTCTTTTGAAATTTTAGATGGCCTTTCTGCTACCAGCCCACCTCTAAGTCGTTTCAGAAACAGGACGAACTTGGAAAAAAATGGCTTTGCGAGGGCTAAAGTGGGAATCAGGAAGTTTGGTTAGAGCTATATTGGGAGCAAAACCGAAGGAGAGATGTTGGAGTCAGAACTCAAAAGAGTGGAGAAGGAGTCAACCAAGACCATACAGGTAGTCCTCACTTAATGACCACAATTGGGACTGGAATTCCAGTTGCTAAGTGAAGCGGTCATTTAGCGAATTCTGGGAGTTGAAGTCCACACATCTTAAACTGGCCAAGGTTGAGAAACACTGCTTTGGATAAACCTTTCCCATTTCTTGCCCTCCCGACCCCTTGCAGAAACCACCTCTGTTACGAGAAGGGGTGGGTTTTCTGATCTGCATCAAAGAATCCTAGGGATGATCTCTTCTCCCGTTGCTTTGCCCATCCTTGGGACATTCAAGAGGCACTCGATCCCACTGCTAGGTTATTCTGGGGGGAGAGGGAGGCTGTGTTTTGCAGCGGACGGTGGTGTCCAGAATGTCCTGGAAATCATTTCCTGCCTGCCTGCCAAGGCGTTGGCTGCCAGGACAAACACCCGGCCAAATTGGGCTCGTGCCCGCAAGATGCACTTTCCGCAGCTCACATCTGCCTTCTCCTCTCTTTCTCTCTGCTCCGTGAACGGTGGCATTTGAGGACAGGCCCGGAACATCTGAACATCTCTGCCCGCTGGGTTCATTAGAGACAAGGCTCTGTAGCTTCTGCAAAACATTTGGAAGTTTTTGGTTTTTTTAAAGGCAGTAAATAAGGATCAGATGGGCGGATGGCTGAGCTGCCTAAAATTCCTTGTACGGTGGGGTAGGCGCGTCAAAAGTGGGGTGGGCTGCCAGTCCGCTAAAATGTGGGTCACACAACCTACAAAAGCCATTTGGAGGTTTGTTGGTTTTAACCTAGGGGCAAACTCTGCCAGTTGTGAAGTACAGGTAGTCCTTGCTTAACGGCCACAACTGGGACTGGCATTTTGGTTGCTAAGTGAAGCAGTCATTAAGCGAATCTGACCCGATTTTACGACCTTTTTTGCAGCAGTTGTTAAGAGAATCACCACGGCCGTTAAGCAAACCACGTGGTCGTTAAGCGGGTCACATGGTTCCCCAATGATTTTGCTCACTTGATATTAGGCTTGATATTAGCCTTGCCTAATTGGGGCATGCCCTTGAAAAGCCCTGCTTGGATTGTGGATGCTGACGGAGACGGGTCCGTCCTTCTCCATCCTAGGTGAGAACCTCCTGAATTGCAGCAGGGCCTTATCTCACCCGGATTGGCTGGCCGACATCGATTCCCGACTTCGGAGCCAAGAGGAGGAGCTGACGCTGGTGAAATCAGCCTTAGCAGATGCCCTGCGGAGACTCAACGCCTACGACCAGCAGATCCCTTGGCTCAGACAGCAGCTGCTAGAAGGTGAGATGATGTACAGCAGGGTTCCTCAACCTTTTTGGCACCAGGGACCGGTCGTGGAAGACAATTTTTCCATGGACCGGGGGGGGCGGGGTTTGCAGGTGGGAGCCAATCGCACACACCTGGGGGCGGGGTTTGCAGGCGGGAGCCAATTGCGCGCACCGGGGGGCGGGGTTTGCCGGTAGAAGCCAATCACACGCACCGGGGGCGGGGTTTGCAGGTGGGAGCCCCGTGGCCCACTCCCTGATGTAGAGGGGGGTGCGCGGGGACAGCAGCGTGCACGACGGCGGTGCGGGGGGGGGGCCCGCGGTGGCAGTGGTGTGCATGGCGGCGGCCTCGTGTTTTCCGCTAAAACGCAGAAGCGCTGATGGCGTGTCGCTGCCATTGTCTCTGCCGCCGCCACCACACACACCCCCGCACCACCACCGTGCATGTCCACTTCCGGGTTGTGTTGCGACACACAGTTTGGAAAGCTATGTTCTAATCTATCATCTATCTATTATCTCTCTACTAATCTACTGTATATCTTCTAATCTATATCTGTCTTCTAATCTATATCTATCTATCTATCTATCTATCTATCTATCTATCTTCTAATCTATCATCTATCTATTATCTCTCTACTAATCTGTATCTATCTTCTAATCTATATCTGTCTTCCTATCTATCTATCCATCCATCCATCCATCCATCCATCCATCCATCCATCTACCATCTATCATCTATCTATTATCTCTCTACTAATCTATATCTACTAATCTACAGTATATCTATATCTATTTATATCTATTTTCCTCTGCAGCAGATACTAAAGTTGCTGCTCGACTTCCCAAGGACAATGATGCCCAGTGGATCCTGCCTCCTCTTCTCTCCAGAGATTCCAGGTATTTTCCCACATTCCTTGAGAAGGAAAAATAACCCAGCCCTTACAGAGGCGGTCTTGCTGGGAATTTTATATAGTTATCTCCCAAATTTTTAAAAGTTCCCCCCGCACATTTGTGCAGTCGTGTCCGACTCTAGGGGCCGGTGCTCATCTCCGTTTGTTAGCCAAAGAGCCAGCGCCGTCCGAAGACGCTTCCACGGTCATGTGGCCGGCATGACGCGTGTGGAACGCTGTTACCTTCTCACCGAAGTGGTACCTATTCATCTACTTGCATTTGCATGCTTTCGAATTGCTAGGTTGGCAAGAGCTGGGGCGAGTGCGGGAGCTCACTCCGTCACGCGGGGCTAGGGATTCGAACCTCCGAATTTGCGATCTTCTGATCGACAAGCCTGGCGTCTTACCCGCTGAGCCACCACGCCACATCTCCCAAATTAGGGAGCTCTAAATATACTTCATGGGATTCATATTCCAAGGAGAAGGTGCTCCATTGACATGATACACAATGCATTTATTGCATCCTTGGCTGGTTTGAAACCTTGGAAAAGTTGAGAACTTTTCTCAGTCTTGGCCAGCAGGATCCCAAATATCTAGACCATGTTTCTCAACCTTGGCAACTGTAAGATATGCGGACTTCAACTCCCAGAATTCCCCAGCCAGCATGCTGGCTGGGGAATTCTGGGAGTTGAAGTCCACACATCTTAAAATTGCCAAGGTTGAGAAACACTGCTCTAGACGACTAGATTGGGGCTGTGTTATATTTCCCAAGGAGGTTATCACAATTTGGCCTACCTCGCAGGGGTGTTTTTTGGGGGAAAGTGATGTGGGAGAATCATCTTCAGTGCTGTGAGCTCCAGGGAAGGGGAAAAAAATATAACAATAAATAAGATCTCTGGCACTCTAGAGCAATGTTTCTTAAAGTGTGTTCCGAGGGCCCCTGGGGATCCCCCAAGACCATCTCAGGGGCCCGCAAAATCAAAATTATTCGCCATATATTGAAGATATTTGCAAAAATTTAAAACAATGACACTCTTCTTACTATTTTTTATTTGTTAAAAAATAGGGTTTTTAAATTGATGTTAATAACTAGTGGGTTTAATATTGTTATTTTTACATGATTCCATAAATATTCTATGAATGCGTCGATTTTAATTTTTTAATACAGTAAATACTGATAAATATCTATCAATAACGAAAGCCCTTTTGGGGTCCTCCATAATTTTTTAAAGTGGGAACAGAAAGTTTAAGAAACACTGCTCTAGACTAGAGATACGGTCTCAGGGAGTTTGCTCTACGCCCCGTTTCCCATAATATAATTGGAACTGTGGAACTTGCATTGTTGTCCATGAGTAAACATCCCTTTTCGAAGCGCGGAGAAGATGCCATTCCTTGTCGCCCGGTTTCTTGAAGAAAAGACATTCGCTAAGTTATTGGTTCTTACTCTGCAATGGCTCCATTTTTTCTCCATCTAGAAAGAACCTTTCTGAAAAAATCTGTGGGTGATTTTCAGCTTGGTTTTATTTTCGGGGGTTTGCAAGGCAGAGATCAAGGACTCGAGTGAGCAGAAGAACCCCCTTCCTTCTTGTAATCCTTTCTGTTTACAGTTCGGCTCTTGCCCGGAAATTAGGAAGCCACAAGGAACCGGCGTTCCAAGCGGAGAAGATCCAGGGGTCAAGGATCAGCGTTGGGACACAAACAGGGGAACTTGAAGTGCTGGGGGTGGACACGGGACAGTCTCTTAGCAACGGAAGTCTTCTTCAGGCGGGGGAGACCTCAGCTGCGAGGGGAAAATCCAGTCAGGACTCTCCAAGTGTTGGGGAGACGGACTGTGCTGAAGGTCTGGTTGGTGGTGGCCCCTTCAGACTGGTCAAGAACTCCGTTGGGCAGCATGCTGAGAGAGAAAATGGGGCCTCAGAGCTACAGACAGTTCAAGAGGACCCTGAGGCTCAGAGCTCCAACCACCATCCTCTTGGCGGTTGGCTCCAGGAAGCTGAAGATGGAGTAGAACCTTCACCACATGCCAGCAGGGACAAATCCTCAAGCCCAGGGCACTCCCAGCCCGGGGGCCCTCCTCCAGGGCCAGGAACGGCCTCCCCGGAGCCCCCGCTGGAAGGGAGCAGCAACAACAGCACCCCAGCCTCCCCAGCCCCCACCATTCAGAATTTGATGGCCAGCAAGAAAGAGCTGTGAGTTCCTAGACTTAGGGGGAGATTTCTTCCAATGGGAGGAAGAGAAAGGAGAACTGATTTTGCTGGAGCGGGGCCTCTTTCTGGATTCATACAGTTTTTGCATTGGGCGGGTGGGCAATCCAGGGAGATCCAGGCGGGGGCTTTGGAGAATCATTCCCTGTCCTGAAATTGTTAGCCCTGCAAGGTAGCCCACGCAAGAAGGAGTCCTAGCTCTATCTTTATTGTCAGGTTACATTAAGAGAATCTCGCAAGACTGAAAGGATTTCTCCCCTCCTTTCCTTTTACTCTCCGGAAAACTAGGGAGGGTCCCCCCTCAGACGCTTCCCACGCCCTCCCTCCTTTGGTGCACTGAGAAATGTTTTACACGGGGATTGTCCCGTCTGCAGCTCTCCCTCCCGTCTCCCAAGGTCATTCCCACAGACCATTATAGAAATTCACCCCTTCTCAGTTCCTGTAATGGTATGTGGGAAAGACCTTGAGAAAGGGGCAAAGAGATGCTGCCTGGGGATAAGAGATAAGATAAGAGAGGGAACAGCCCACAGCTGCATAATGGGTGGAGAAAGCGGCTCAGAAGGAACCCTCCCTAGTTTCTCGGGTTGTAAAGGAGACGGGGAGATTTCTCCTTTCAGACTTCCCAGATTCTGTTAAGGTAACCTTCCAATAAAGTAGAATTAGCTCATCTGGTCGTGTTTCCTGTCTGGTCCACCTGGGAAGGCTGACAGTTTCTTTCCTGCTTGTGTGTTCCTCCACCTTTCTTGGCTGAATTGAAGGCTTGGGAAAAAAGAAGCTCTATTTGCAGCTGTGGGAAGGACGGCGCCTCCACCCGACATAGAGCAAAGCACCTCCGGAGTCCTGGGAGGGGGGCCTGGCCTCCGAAGGAAAGGCCCCACCGCTGCTGCTTGTCCTGGGGCGGGGTGGGGGGGGCTGGAGTCCCCCCCAGGGAAATCGTCCCTCGGCCAGGATGGCAAATGTTGGCGGGGGCAGGGTTGATGGGGAAGGGGCCACTGTTTTGTCTTGGGGGGCAGAGCAGGCAGGGCAATGGCTCAGAATAGGTGCAGCCACCTGTGTCACACCCCCAGGTAGGATTTGTGGGGGGCGGAGTTGCCAATCTGGGGAGGATTTGGGGGGTGGTCTTTGGTGTTTTCTTAAACTGTGCTTAGCTTTTCCCTTCTTTCTTCTTCCTTTGCATTAAATCTGAGTCTTTCCTTTCTATTGTATTTTTTCCCTTTTTCCTTTCCATTAAATCTGATTCCTTTCCTTTCTATTATATTTCTTTTTCCTTTTTCCTCTGCATTAAATCTGATCCCTTTCCATTGTATTTCTTTTTCCTTCTTCCTTTGCATTAAATCTGAGTCCTTAATTTCTATTATATTTCTTTTTCCTTTGCATTAAATCTGAGTCTTTCCTTTCTATTGTATTTTTCCCTTCTTCCTTTCCATTAAATCCGAGTCCTTAATTTCTATTATATTTCTTCTTCCTTTGCATTAAATCTGAGTCTTTCCTTTCTATTGTATTTTTTCCCTTTTTCCTTTCCATTAAATCTGATTCCTTTCTATCATATTTCTTTTTCCTTTTTCTTCTGCACTAAATCTGATTCCTTTCCTTTCAATTGTATTTCTTTTTCCTTCTTCCTTTGCATAAAATCTTTCCTTTTGATTATATTTCTTTTTCCTTCTCCCTTGCATAAAATCTTTCCTTTCGATTATATTTTTTCCTTCTTCCTTTGCATAAAATCCGAGTCCTTTTCTTTTGATTATATTTCCTTTTCCTTCTCCCTTTGCACAAGATCTTTCCTTTCGATTATATTTCTTGTTCCTTTTTCTTCTGCATTATGTCGGGTTCCTTTCCTTTCCAGCTTGCGAAGGAATAGCTCCTCCGACAAGCTCTCCAGGACGAAGCAGCACCTGCAGAAGAAAGCTGCCTCCTCTGCAAATCTCTTTAACCGCTCCAGCAGCCTCGAGAAGTAAGAAAAGCTCTTGTGTATAATACATTTGCCCCAGCCCTGCGGCTGCCGCTGAAGGAAGATCCGGTGGATTTCGGGCCGGTCCCTCCCTCTCGGCCCAGGAACCAGAGTGGGGAGTGGGGAGTCCTGGGATCTCCCTGGGGGACTTAGGCCCAGTCCTCTCTTAGCTCAGCCTACCTCGCAGGGATGTTGTGTTGGGCAAACGGAGGTGAAAGCAATGCAATATACAGGACAGGGAGGAAAAGAAGGAGAGAACTCTAGCTAATAAATCCAGACGAGACGTGACCTTCCTAACGCTCTGGTTTCATCTTGCAGCCGATCGAAGGATCCCACTCTAAGTCCAGGTGAGCTTCAGGCTGTGGCTGTAAGAGAAGGGGCATTTTTCCAGTGTATTCTTCTGGAGGACCAGTATGAGGGTCACTGGTCCTACCTCTGAGGTTGGGGGGACGGTGGTTGCAAATTTCCTCCTTTCTGCTGAGGACATGCCGAACCGTCTGTTTCTGTTCTTCCCTGCAGGGCCGTCAAGCTCCCGCCGTTTGAATTACAACCTGGGTGAGGATCTCGGAAAAGGAGTTACCGGCTAGTTCAGGGAGTGGGTTTTAATTGCGGGGTGGGAGATGGATGGCAAGTATTCCCGGGGTCTTAGAATGTGGTTTTAGGGATCTGCTTTGTGGATTGCACAACTCTCTGAACGGCTGCCCGCGGACAGCATTCCTTGCCGAGTGGAGTTTATGAGAAACGGTGAGCTCAGGCTGTCTCTAACATTAGACAAAGTGAAGCAGTGGCCTTGGGCCACTGTAATGGTATGTGGGAATGACCTTGGGAGACAGGGCGAAGAGATGCTGCCTAGGGAACAGTCAGATAAGAGAGGGCATAGCCTGCAGCTGCATAATGGGTGGAGAAAGAGGCTCAGAAGGGACCCTCCCTAGTTTCTTGGGCTGTGAAGGAGATAGGGTGAGATATCAAATTTCAGACTAGCAAGATTCTGTCAATGTAGCTCTACAATAAAGTAGAATTAGCTTATACGGCCGTGTTTCCTGTCTGGTCTACCTGCTTAGGCTGACAGCCACAGATGCTGAGCGAATAGGTTTTCCTTGGCTATCTTTCTTGAAACCTTAAGGCTTGGCCTGGCCTTGGCTATCAGAGAGTTGGAAATCTTTTCCTGTCCCCACAATTCCCTGGCTTGAAAAAATCAGAACTGTGGCTATCGATAACCACTGCTTCTCTTTGCCTCTTTGGGTTCCAGCTAGCCTGTTTCACTAACACGGGACAGGAAGTTTCTTAGATTTAGAGGAGAAAGAAGGATCTTGAAAGGGGAAAAAACAACAACCAACCCCCCAAATAATAGACCATTTCACATGTAGAAAGCTAGCACTTCAGGGAGGAAAAATAAACTTTGCCTCCTAACTCATGTGCTATCTTTCTACATGCAGGGTTTTAATTTTTTTTTTTGCACTTATTTTTTGCAAGTTGAAGTGCAGTCCTGTCATCCGGGGAAAGGTCAACTGCTTTATTTAAGCAGAGTCCGAAGGGAAGAAAATCCACAGTTCTTTTGGAGAACAGGAACACCCTGTCTCTCCTTCCAGGTTGTGGAAGACAAATTTGGACAGCCTTTGTCCTTCCCTGAAGCCAGGTGAACCTTGCTTTTCGAAACGTCCTGTGACAAAGATCTGCTATTTTTCTGTTCTTTCCGTCCTCCACCCCTTTAGAAGGACTTTCCACCAAGATGTTTCTGCGCGGACGCCCCATCACCATGTACATCCCTTCCGACTTCCCCAACTACGAAGACCTGCGCATGGAGCTCCCAGCCGAGAAGCTGCAGCTGGACTGGGTGTATCCTTAGCACAGAGCTTTCCAAACTGTGTGTCGCGACACGTTAGTGCAGAGCTTTCCAAACTGTGTGTCGCGACACGTTAGTGTGTTGGCTGCAGTGTCTGGGTGTGTCCCGGCTGCTGCTGCCTCCGAGTCCTGCCAGGATTCCACACAGGTCCTAGTGCCTGCCTTGTGCCTTGCTGCCTCCAAACCTGCCAGGATTCCGCGCAGGTCCTAGTGCCTGCCTTGTGCCTTGCTGCCTCCAAACCTGCTGTGATTCCGCACAGGTCCTAGTGCCTGCCTTGTGCCTTGCTGCCTCCAAACCTGCTGTGATTCCGCGCAGGTCCTAGTGCCTGCCTTGTGCCTTGCTGCCTCCAAACCTGCCAGGATTCCGCGCAGGTCCTAGTGCCTGCCTTGTGCCTGGCTGCCTCCAAACCTGCTGTGATTCCGCACAGGTCCTAGTGCCTGCCTTGTGCCTTGCTGCCTCCAAACCTGCTGTGATTCCACACAGGTCCTAGTGCCTGCCTTGTGCCTGTCTGCCTCCAAACCTGTGATTCCGCGCAGGTCCTAGTGCCTGCCTTGTGCCCTGCTGTAAGAGTGTGTCACGAAATGATGCCCTGCTGTAAGAGAGTGTCGCGAAATGATGCATGTCTAAAAAGTGTGTCACCAACATGAAAAGTTTGGAAAGCTCTGCCTTAGAAGAAGCAGAGACACCATACTTCCTTCCCATTTCCCCAACCTGTCCGAAAACAGTCGCTCCCTTTTCCTTAACGGCCCTCCAGCTACGGTTACCGGGGTCGCGATTGCCGCTCCAACCTCTTCATCTTAACTTCGGGGGAGTTGGTTTACTTCATTGCCTGCGTGGTGGTGCTCTACCACGTCCAACGGCGCACGCAGCGCCACTACCTTCGCCACACCGACTGTGTGCGCTGGTGAGTGGGTGGAATCTGCCAGCTTTGTTTGCGGTAGCAGCCCCGATCGTACATCCCAACGTTGCCTGACGTAGGAAGCATCTTGACACCGGCCGGTATTGTTTGATGGCATGGGGAACAAGTGGGATGAAGGCCAAAATGTTCCAACGTGAAGAAGTCCTTTTAAGATTGCAGCGAACAGCGAACGCATTGTTCCTACTTCCAGCTTTTCCACCCCTTCCTTTAAGAAGCCAGCATTTGGAGTTACTGAGCATAGTCAGACCTCAAGAAACATTTTTTTACAGGTAGCCCTCGACTTAGTAACTGTTCGAAGTTACAATGGTGCTGAAAAAAGTGATTTACAATCGGTCTTCGCAGTTACAACCAACTCAGTGTCCCCGCAATCACATGATCAAAATTCGGGCCCTTGGCAACCATCATGCATTAATGACGGTTGCAGCGTCCTCAGGTCACGTGATCACCATTTGCAACCTTCCCAGCCGGCTTCCGACAAGCAAAATCAATGGGGAACTGCGTGATTCGCTTAACAACTATGTGATTCACTTAATGGCCACTGACTTGCTTGGCGATTGCTGTGAGAAACGTAAAATCGGCTGCAGTCACATGATGCCTCGCTTAAGGACCACACTGCTTTACGATCAATTTTCCAGTCCTATTGTGGTCGTAAGTCAAGGACCACCTGTATTCCTCCCATGGAACTTCCACTCACTTCAAAATTAACTCTCCTTTGCAGTCCTTTTGGCAATCCATGGATTCATATTCCATTGGTCCACTTAGCCCATATGCACGACAGGGACAGGCAAGAACAAGATACCAGAAATGCTTGAAAGTTGTAGGGTACTGGTATGGTCTATTTGGAGTGGAGGACCAAGCTAGAATTTAATTTAATTTAGTTTATTTATTTTCTATCCAGCCTTTATTATTTTTATAAATAACTCAAGGCGGCAAACATACCTAATACTCCTTCCTCCTCCTGTTTTCCCCACAACAACAACCCTGTGAGGTGAGTTGGGCTGTGAGAGAGTGACAGGCCCAAGGTCACCCAGCCGGCTTTCATGCCTGAGGTAGGACTCGAACTCACAGCCTCCTGGTCTGCCATTGGCTCCTTCCTAGGGCTGAGAGAGAGGGACTGGTCCAAGGTCACCCAGCCAGCTTTCGTGCCTAAGGCGGGACTGGAACTCACAGTCTCCTGGTTTGCCATTGGCTCTTTCCTAGGGCTGAGAGGGAGGGACTGGTCCAAAGTCAACCAGCCGGCTTTCATGCCTAAGGCGGGACTCGAACTCACAGCCTCCTGGTCTGCCATTGGCTCCTTCCTAGGGCTGAGAGAGGGGGGCTGGCCCAAGGTCACCCAGCCAGCTTTCACGCCTAAGGCGGGACTAGAACTCTCAGTCTCCTGGTTTGCCATTGGCTCCTTCCTAGGGCTGAGAGACAGGGACTGGCCCAGGGTCATCCAGCCATCTTTCGTGCCTAAGGTGGGACTAGAACTCCCAGCCTCCTGGTTTCTAGCCCGTTGCCTTAACCACTAGACCAAACTGGCTCTCTTTATCCTTTGATTAGGACAGAGCTTTCCAAACTGTGTGTCGGGACACGTTAGTGTGTCGGCTGCAGTGTCTGGGTGTGTCGCGGCTGCTGCTGCCTCCGAGCCCTGCCAGGATTCTGCGCAGGTCCTAGTGCCTGCCTTGTGCCTTGCTGCCTCCAAACCTGCCCTGCCAGGATTCCCGCAGGTCCTAGTGCCTGCCTTGTGCCCGGCTGCCTCCAAACCTGCTGTGATTCCGCGCAGGTCCTAGTGCCTGCCTTGTGCCCTGCTGTAAGAGTGTGTCGCAAAATGATGCATGTCTAAAAAGTGTGTCACCAACATGAAAAGTTTGGAAAGCTCTGGATTAGGATGAACCAAAATGCCATGAAAGTCAAATCCTCCAGAGCTCTCCTTCAGAAGGGAAGGGATGGCTGATGGAATCAGATGCTTTGAAAGGGTTTACCGGGGCTCCCCCAGATCAACCGTTTCACATTTCTTGCAGTCTTGCGGTGCACCCTGATGGAGTCCGTGTGGCCTCGGGGCAGATGGCTGGAGTGGACAAGGACGGCAAGGTAATCCCACTGTTAGCCCTTTGAGGTAGTCCAGACAAGAAGCACAACCAGGAGTACTACAGTGACCGTTCGCAGTTATGACAGTGATGAAAAAGTAACTTTACGACCAATCCTCGTATTTACAACCTTTGCAGACCTGTAAAGTAAAGGAAAGCTGAAGGAAGATCATAAATATAGTCACGGTTTCACTTAGCAACCGCTTCGCTTAACGACCGAGTTGCCGTTCCCAATTGTGGTCACTAAACGAGGACTACCTGTAGCTCTGTCTTTATTGTTTGGTTACATTAATAGAATCTTGTAAGACTGAAAGGATTTCTCCCCTCTTCTCCTTTTACACTCTGGAAAACTAAGGAGGGTCCTTCTGAAATGCTTCTCACGCCTTCCCTCCTTCTGTGGGCTGAGATCTTTTTACATGATAATTGTCCCACCTGCAGCTCTCCCTCCCGTCTCCCAGGGTCGTTCCCACATACCTTCACACCCACAGATTTGGGATCATTCTCCGGAACCTTGATATCTCTGTCCTCTCTTTATATCAGGGGTGGGGAACCTTTTTTCTGCCAAGGGCCATTTGGATATTTATAACCGGGGACCGGGGGGCCGGGGTTTCTGGGATTTCCATGGACCGGGGGCCGGAGTTTGCTGGTGGGAGCCAATCACAAGCACTGGGGGCGGGGTTTGCGGGCGGGAGCCAATCACGTGGAAGGGGCGGGGTTTGCGGGCGGGAGCCCCGCAGGCATTAGGCGGGAGCCCCGCGGGCCTTATACTGCCCGCGGGCCTGACGTTGCCCATCCCTGCTTTATATGCTTGATTTCAAGTCTTTTGCTCGGAGACGTAACCTGGTGGTGTGAATCTTAAGGATAAGGTTCCAGAATTTC